>NC_069423.1:16676932-16726932 GCF_026875155.1 Cherax quadricarinatus | reverse complement strand
AGATTGTGAGCCTGATGCTCTGAGCTGGAATTATTTACAGTATACTAGACAAGAAGTCAGAATATTAAGCGAGATCAGAATGTCATTCTACCGACATTACTGAGGGACAAATGTTGTGACTCACGTCATGATAAAAGCTCTTCGTAGAGCTTTTATCATGACGTGATCAAACTCAAACACAGTGGAACGTTGTCACAATAAAATCTTATTCTGAAACGTGTCAAAATATATTAACTTGACATATTTGTAGAAGCAGATTTATGTTGTTGTTCAGTGTTGGGAGTTCACTTCCTAGTGAAGGAGACCAGCTGTATCGTGTACAGCTGGTCTCCTTCACCCTGTAGGATACAGGATGTACCCTTGAGTTTACACGAGGAGTAGCTTGTTCTTGTTCTTTGCTATGGTGCAGCACCTCCCTCCACCTTCCTTAAGATGCTGTCTTCCTCACACCTGCACAAACATCCTTATTAAGGGATTACTCGAGGCATACCTGAGCAGGTGCAGCCAGTTTTGAATCACTAGTGGGTAACGGTGTTGGGGTGGAGGGTGGTAGTGGTGGTGTGGGTGCTGCTGCTATTGAGATGGTGGTGGTGGTGTGTAGGATGGTGATGGTGTTGTTGTGGTGGTGGTATCCTGGTGTACATGGTGATACTGATGGTGTTGATGGTGGAAATGGTACTGTTACCGTGAAGGTGGTGCTGTTGAATTGGCGGTGCTGTTGATAGTAGGGTTATGTTGCAGTGATGGGTGCTATGGAGACAGTGGTATTGGGTCGTGGTAGTGATGGGGCGGTGTAATTTGTGTTGAGATGATGGGGGTTTGGGGTGGTGGTGAGAGGGTTTCGTAATGGTGGTGGTGTGGTAGTGCTAGGGTAGTGATGTTCACGTGGTGGTGATGGTGTTGGGGTAGTGGTGGTGACAGTGGTGGAGGTGGGTGCTTATTGTAGTGGTGATGGAGTGGATGTGTTTGGCTTGGTGGTGTTGAAATAACTGTGATTGTTTTAGGGGTGGTAGTGTGGGTGTTGAAATGGTTAAGGTGGGTTGGTGGTGGTGGTAGTGGTGATGGTGTTGGGGGTGGTTGTGGTAATGATGGTGGTATTTCGAGGTGATTGTTGTAATGTTGGGGAATAATGAGTGTCGTGGTGGTGTTGGAAGGTGATGGTTGTAGTGTTGGTACTGGGATAGTGGTGTTTTGGGTGATGGTTGTGGTGTTGGTACTAGGATAGTGGTGGTGTTGAGAGGTGATGGTTGTAGTGTTGGTACTGGGATAGTGGTGGTGTTGAGAGGTGATGGTAGTAGTGTTGGTACTGGGAAAGTTTTGGTATGTTGGGAGGTGATGGTGGTCGGGTACAAAGGTATTTAACAACCGCGACCATGCACCAATAGCTGATAAAGTGTGTTCAGTATGTATAACAGGTCAGAGTAGGGGAAACAAATATTCATATTTATAATAGATCACAAAGAGTGGTTAGTAAACTAAGCAAAGTCCAGTCTAGGCATATTAAAAAGTTAGCACCTTAAGATATTAACCTAGCATCATTACTCATCCTTGCAACATAGACAGTAACACTGGTCACAGCTTATCACCTTTGGCAGACGATACAAAAGTATAAAAGGCATCTCAGTAGAAGACACAGAGAAACCAGAGAGAGATACTAACAAAGTCTTCCAGTGCACAGATATAAATAACATGATGTTCAGTGGTGACAAATTTCAACTACTTAGGTATGGGAGGAATGAAGACGTGAACACCAGCACAGTGTACAGAATACAGGCAGACCATATCACAAAACGTAGAGTATCAGGTGAAAGACTTCAGAATAATTATATCAAACCTTTCTGTCATTTGGAAAAAGAACAGATCATTTGACATGGCCTCAGTAATAATAATAATAATAATAATAATAATAATAATAATAATAATAATAATAATAATAATAATACTGAGTGGGTAGAATTTACATTCGTCTGGTAGACTAAGTCTGCCAAAGTAGCATTGATTTAGCGAGAGTGGTGTAGCGTGCCGTGGCCCTGGTACCTGGCTGGTGAAGCAAGTTTCCTTATACGCCGAGTGCTGGTGCTTGCTGGGGGTGTGATGGGCTGGGGTGGAGGCTGGGGGATGGGGCAAGCGTAGGTCATAGCCTTTACTACATACTTCTACGCTTGGAGGGAGGGGTGGGGGGAGAGGTGGTGATAGTGGTGGTGGTGAGTGTTGGTGGGTTGGAGAAGGTGGAGAGTGGTTTTGGTGGTGTTTGCATCTGCTACAGTTGGCTACATCTGTTGTTGCTGTTTGCATCTGTTGCTTCTCTCTGCATCTTCTACAACTGTCTACTCTATATATGTTGATTTTCTCTGCATTTGTTGCTGCTGTTGTACAACTCTGTACAACAACAGCAAAGACAGCTGACAGAGGCAGGCTGTTGGTGATGTGAGGAGACAGAGCCAGTTTACACTCGGGGGATGACCCTTTGGGTTTAGCGCTTATTATGATGATGACGATGATAATAATAATAATAATAATAATAATAATAATAATAATAATAATGATAATAATAATAATAATAGTACACGCGGGGGACCTAAATAAGACACAGGTGCCTGAGGCAGCTTAGCAGTGACAAAAAGGGAATAAAACACGTGTGATGCACTTGGTCATCCTTACTGTGGGAAAGTTCCGTCAACCAGTGTGGCTTTATTAGTGCAACACGCAGAATGGTTAAATTGCAACATCTAAGTGACTTTGTAAATAGTGCAAGTCGAACCGAAACGTCGTCATGAGCTGCTCTCTCCCATGTGCGGGTTATTTGTGTATTGTTCAGTCACGGTGTTGTGTCTTCTTGTTCTTTATCCAAGTATTAAACTTGTGTCTTATTCACCTTCTTGTGGGTATTATGTATCATTGATGTGAGACTAACACAAAGATTCTTTGTCTTAGGTATATTTATGTTGGGTTGTGAGAGTCTTCCCTACTCCCGCAGCCAGGGTTGTCTGGTGCTTGCCTGGTCAGCCAGGTTGTTGCTACTGGCTGCCAGCTGGCTCATATATCCATCATAGCCTGGTTGATTTGGCACTTGAGCATGTCGGCTACTCGAGTCCAGGAATCAGTTAAGCCGTGGATGGTGGTTATGAGGCGGGGCCAAGAGCTGTGATTCAACCTATGCAAACACAAATGAATACACCGTTCGTGGGTAATGGAGATTAGGTGAGTACACACATACAGGCCAGGAGTTGTGACTTCACCCCTACAAACACAAACAGATGGTGAGTACAAACACATATACACACTCTCACTATATATATATATATATATATATATATATATATATATATATATCCCTCTCCCCTTTCCATAAAAAATAGAATGGATAGCAACACACTGTCCATATATCATATTTTGTGTGATTAAATGTTAGGTAGTATACTTGGGCATATAATTGATGAGCAGTAGTAATCTGGCGAGATAACAATCATGGGTCACCTGACGATAATTACCGTCTATCTCACACTGCTCCGGTCGGTCTTACCTCTCTTGCAACATAACCTTTGATTCCTTATCCGCATCCTTGGTCTTTGTAGACACCACATTCTTGGTCTTAATGAGTAGTGTGTGGGTAGACAGCACATTCTTGGTTTTAACGAGTAATGTGTGTGTAGACACCACATTCTTGATCTTAACGACTAGTGTGTGTAGACACCACATTCTTGGTCATAAGTAGTTAAGCTGATAGAATTGTATTTCATAAACAGGACCTGGATGGGTATTAGGTACTTGCAGGACCTGGGTGGGTATAAAGTACTCGCAGGACCTGGGTGGGTATGAGGACCTGGGTGAGTATGGGTACCAGGTCTGGGAGAGTACAAGGGAGGCACAGGGTCTTGGGTGATCATTGGTTGCTGTTCCTGACGCATCTCGTCAGATTACGAAAAACACATTTGAAACAAAAAATCTTTTTAATGGCGGGTTATATAAAAGTTAAGTAACTTTGCTTAAAAGGGCAGGAGGGACGGTGAGCCCTTTTGAGTGGCCATGACGACAAAAACTGCGGTAATAGCCTAAGCATCATCATTTTCCAAGCATGGTTAATTTAAGGGAGAAACTTAGTGTGGATGATAACAGTGAGTACACACTCCGCTGGTTCTCTCTCCACACTAACAACAATTATCACAACTCTTTTAATAGGGATGATGGTGAAACATGTACATTGATCGTGAAGAGAATGTATGGATAGCCTGACGAAGCGGTTGAAGGTATTGCCAGTCAATAAATCCCCGCTGGTAGGTAGTTCTTTGAGTGTTAGGAGGTGTCCAGGTATATCCTGCGCAGGTAGTCTTGGAAGCTGGGACATCTCCAAGCATGGTTTTCCTTCACAACTTCAGGTGGATTCAGCGGAATACTTGCATACATTTGTGTTTCACAAACCAAAGTCAGAACGGAATTAAAGTGTAATTTTTATTTTTATTATTACTAAGTAAACTCATGACAGGTTAACTGTATCATATTGAAGAGGAAAAGGCGAGTGGCAATACAGTACCATAATTTCTGCTTGTCGACGAAATTTACCGCGTACCAGTATGTCTGCGGCAGCTGACTGTCACATGTGTTCACATACTGTCAACAGCATTTTTCAGTCAGGGTATGGGATATTTGACAAGAAAATATTGTGGATGATGACCAGGCAGCAGCACGTGAAGTTGCGGCAGTATCGTGTAGTCTCTGGCTCGGGAGTCACTCTCTGGCAACATATAAACATACTCTACGTAAAGAACAAATCTTTATTTTAGACTACGTTTTGTGTAAGATTGAATTTTACTATGTCCATAGAAACATATGCATTATGTCTATATAACCATTTATCTGTTCGTTACCCAAGTCTCCACATGAGTACTGTGCCAGATTTGCCTCTGTTGGTGTAACACACTTGAACAGCAGTTGAGAACACTGTTCTCTAAATTGGCCAGAGTTGACTCATATTTATTGTAGAATTAAGTAAATACTACGTAATCAGGCCAGTGTCCTCCTCCTTGAACTGTATCACTGATTTCTTTAACGTAGAAGGTTGGTAGACAACTACCATCCTCTCATACCAGTGTGAAATAGAAGCTTAAATGTATAGGTTATCAGTTTGGCTTCTGAAGGTCTTGATACAGAGATGTGCATCCGAGCTCTAAAACTATAATAAATCTATATTCGTTGATATTTTGCCTTCGTCATTAACCTCCTGATTTTTGTTAATAAACACATTTTTATTTTGTTTCCATATTTTGAGTCGGTAAATTGCACCTCGGGTGTTTCTTTTTAGATTTATCATTGATGTAACTACTTTCCAGAAATCTTGACCATGGTAATTGAGTTTTCCTAAACCTGTATTCCCTGGAACGCAGGAGGGAGAGATACATGATTATATACACCTGGAAAATCCTAGAGGGACTAGTACCGAACTTGCACACGAGAATCACCCACTACGAAAGCAAAAGACTTGGCAGACGATGCACTATCCCCCCAATGAAAAGCAGGGGTGTCACTAGCACGTTAAGAGACCATACAATAAGTGTCAGGGGCCCGAGACTGTTCAACTGCCTCCCAGCACACATAAGGGGGATTACCAACAGACCCCTGGCAGTCTTCAAGCTGGCACTGGACAAGCACCTAAAGTCGGTTCCGGATCAGCCGGGCTGTGGCTCGTATGTTGGTTTTGCCGTGCAGCCACAGCAACAGCCTTGGTTGATCAGGCTCTGATCCACCAGGAGGCCTGGTCTCAGACCGGGCCGCGGGGGCGTTGACCCCCGGAACTCTCTCCAGGTAAACTCCAGGTAAACAATTAATACTTGTATATATGTATGTCGTGCCTTATAAGCCGAATAGGCCGAACTCCCTTAAAAATTAGACTCTTCCAAAAAATTCTTTTACAGAATGACAGATATTTTTTTTCATTGACATTGATAAAAGGATTTTTATTTTTTTTACCAAACCTAACCTAACTTAATTTAAACTAACGTAATTCTGCTATATATTGCATAAGCCAGTCTAAATTTATTTAATATTGCTTCAAATCTAATGTTTTTTCGTTATGTTCAGATTAATTTCCGCTACCTAATGACAAAAATATTTCATTCTGGTAATTCGGCAAAGAGCACCTTTGCCGAATATGTATGTATGTATGTATTCATGTATGCATGTATGTATATATTGTGTGTGTGATTGAGAAAAACTCTTCAGTGTGGAGCTGAAGGAGCAAGTAGTTAAAAAAAGAACTTAATTAAAAGTCTAGTTAACTAAGGGCCAGAGACCTCTAATAAGGAAGGTATTATCGGGAGACCATCTTAACTAGCGGTCCTTTTAACTAGCAGCAGTGGCGTGGTGTACTATCTTGTTATCAGGTCACCCTCACGTTAAATTAAAAAGATATATCTTGTACTCCAGTGCTTAATGAGCAACGACAGTACCAAGGTTAAGTCTGTGTGTGTGTGTGTGTGTGTGTGTGTGTGTGTGTGTGTGTGTGTGTGTGTGTGTGTGTGTGTGTGTGTGTGTGTGTGTGTGTGTGTGTGTCATACACACATACATGAACATCAACAATCACATTCTACATCCAACAAACCACCAGCTGCATCCTGCACCTGTACACAACTTTTCCTTCCTGCCTACCCAGCCTTACTTTCCTTCTCTTACTCTGTCCACCTATCTTTACTTTCCTTCTCTTACTCTGTCCACTTATCTTTACTTTCCTTCTCTTACTCTGTCCACCTATCTTTACTTTCCTTCCTCTTACTCTGTCCACCTATCTTTACTTTCCTTCCTCTTACTCTGTCCACCTATCTTTACTTTTCTTCCTCTTACTCTGTCCACCTATCTTTACTGTCCTTCCTCTTACTCTGTCCACCTATCTTTACTTTGCTTCCTCTTACTCTGTCCACCTATCTTTACTTTCTTCCTCTTACTCTGAACACCTGTTTTTAAATTCATTCTCTTTCACTGCTCATCTACTTTTAATTTCTTCCTCCTTAATATTTCTCATTCCTGTCATGTTGCTTTTCCAGTTTAGGAAGTCTGGTCCGAGACCGGGTCCTAGGGGCGATGCTCAGGGAAGTCTTAGTAGATAACCCATCTCTGCTCTCCCTCCACTTCTATCACCCATCTCTCCTCTCCTTCCTCTTCCATCACCTACCTCTTCTCTTCCATCACCTACCTCTCCTCACCCCCCTCTTCCATTACCCACCTCTCCTCTCCCTTCTCTTCTATCATCCAGCTCTCCTCTCCCCACCATGTACAGCATCCCAGGTGTTGTAATCTCGCTCAGACAAACCCATGGTACACTGCTACCAACTTATAACTTATTCCCTTAACACCGTTCACCATAGCACCTCACGCTCGCACTCACACCAACACATCCCAACACCAACACCCCTACCACAAACACCTCACCAACACCCTCAAAATCAGCACACCCCAACACCAACACCTTGATCACCAACGTCCCCAACAATAACATATCCCCACACCAACACATCCTCACACCAGCACCACCAATGCCCTTCCCCCAAAACCAGCAAGTCCCCTCATACCCCTACAAGGTCACCTCCCCGCTGACAGCCTCATCACATGAGAAGTCATCTACCTTATGCAAATTTGCTGGACCTAATTTTAAATTTGATTGGATCGACTTTATGATAGCATGTGTTTTTTGTAGTGGTGACGCACTTATAATAGATGTTTTTTGCGGTGGTGACGCATTTTAGGGCATCACTATGTACATTGTTAAAGACCTCACAGTGCACATTAAAGGGCAGGAGGTTGAATTTTAAGGGCTCCGTGAGACACTTTATTAAGAGCATCACGATCCAATTATTTAAGGACAGCTTGATTGATCTTTTCTCTCGTCCATTCCACATATTTCTAATAATTTCTTCCACAAAATGCGCGAGTTTTTTCAATATAATTTAAAAAATAAAGATGTAATTGCGCTTCGTATCTTTCCATCAGACAATAAGACTTCTTCTTCTTACCCCACCTCTCTCTTACCACATTTTTTTTTTATTTTGTACATTTTTTCAGTATACTACTACTACTACCACCACTCCTACTACTACTACCACCACTCCTACTACTACTACTACCACTCCTACTACTACTACTACTACTACTACTACTACCACCTAACACTCTACTACTACTACTACCACCACTCCTACTACTACTACTACTACTATTACTACTACTACTACCACTCCTACTACTACTACTACTACTACCACCACTCCTACTACTACTACTACTATTACTACTACTACTACTACACCACCACCATTACTACTACTACTAACTCTTACTACTACTACTCTTACTATACTACTAACTATACTATTACTACTCTTACTACTACTACTCTTACTATACTACTACTACCACTACTACTACTACTACTACTACTACTACTCTACTGACTACTACTCACTACTACTACCACTACCACCACACTACTATCTACTCACTACTGCTACTGCTATTACCACCACCCCTACTACCATACTACTACTGCTACTGCCACTACTACTACTGCTACTACTACTACTGCTGCACTACTATTACTGCTACTGCCACTACTACTACTGCTACTGCCACTACTACTACTATCACTACCACCACTACTACCACTACTGCTACTGCCACTACTACTACCACTACTACTACCACTACTACTACTACTACTACTACTACTACTACTACTACTACTACTATTACTACTACTATAACCACTCTACTACTACTACTACCACCACCACCACTACTACTACTACTACTACCACTACTACTACTATTAACAGCAGCAACGATAACAGACAATATTTACGTCAGTAAATTCACTAAGCATCGTATAAGCAGCTGAGCATTTGTGGTATTTCGCAAAAGTTGGCGACCATTGTCAGTGTGAGAGTTAACAGAGTCTGCTCCGTGGAATTCAGGGTTCACCCACCCGCTTAATGCAGTTTGAATGCTTTCCTTGGGTCCGTGTTCTCATATTGTTTCATTATTCAGGTATGAAAGTGCTTTATTGAAGACGATTCTAATGATTACCTCTTGCAAGGGAGTATTTAGCGAGGTGGGTGTTGGAATGCTGGTAGTGGTGGTGGTGGTGGTGGTGATGGTGGTGGTGGTGGTGGTCGCCAGTCTCATGGGGAAGAGGGAGGAGCAGGGGGGACACTGACCTGGTTTTTTGAGGTTTAAGAGAGTCATGCACCTGGGGCTCAGGGATGCAATCCTGTTTATAGTTTGACCTTGAACTTTGCTGTCAATTCCTCTGACATTGATATCATACCACTGACATTGATACCATATCTCTGATATTGATACCATACCTATCACATTGATACCATATCTCTGAAATTGATACTAGTATATCTTTGACATTAATACAATATCTCTGACATTGATACCACTAACCATGTCAGTGGCATTGATATCAAACCCATGACATTGATACCATTCCTGTGACATCGATACTGTGTTACATATCGTGTGTGAGGCGGATCATTCTTGGCTGTACACTGGGTGTGAGGCGGATCATTCCTGGCTGTACACTGGGTGTGTGAGATGGATCATTACTGGGTGTGTGAGGTGGATCATTACTGAGTGTGTGAGATGGATCATTACTGGGTGTGTGACGTGGATCATTGCAGGGTGTGTGACGTGGACCATTACTGGGTGTGTGACGTGGATCATTCCTGGCTGTACACTGGGTGTGTGAGGTAGATCATTCCTGGCTGTACACTGGGTGTGTGAGGTAGATCATTCCTGGCTGTACACTGGGTGTGTGAAGTGGATCATTCCTGGCTGTACACTGGGTGTGTGAGGTGGATCATTCCTGGCTGTACACTGGGTGTGTGAAGTGGATCATTCCTGGCTGTACACTGGGTGTGTGAAGTGGATCATTCCTGGGTACACGGGTGTGGAGTGCGGATCATTCCTGGCTGTACACTGGGTGTGTGAGTCGGATCATTCCTGGCTGTACACTGGGTGTGTGAGGTGGATCATTACTGGGTGTGTGAGGTGGATCATTACTGGGTGTGTGAGGTAGATCATTCCTGGCTGTACACTGGGTGTGTGAGGTGGATCATTCCTGGCTGTACACTGGGTGTGGGAGTCGGATCATTCCTGGCTGTACACTGGGTGTGTGAGTCGGATCATTCCTGGCTGTACACTGGGTGTGAGGTGGATCATTCCTGGCTGTACACTGGGTGTATGAGGTGGATCATTCCTGGCTGTTCACTGGGTGTATGAGGTAGATCATTCCTGGCTGTACACTGAGTGTGTGAGGTGGATCATTCCTGGCTGTACACTGAGTGTGAGGTGGATAATTCTTGGCTGTACACTGGGTGTGTGAGGTGGATCATTCCTGGCTGTACACTGGGTGTGTGCGGCGCATCATTCCTGGCTGTACACTGGGTGTGTGAGGTGGATCATTCCTGGTTGTACACTGGGTGTCGGAGTCGGATCATTCCTGGCTGTACACTGGGTGTGTGAGGTGGATCATTCCTGGCTGTACACTGGGTGTGTGAGGTGGATCATTCCTGGCTGTACACTGGGTGTGTGAGGTGGATCATTCCTGGCTGTACACTGGGTGTGCGGCGCATCATTCCTGGCTGTACACTGGGTGTGCGGCGCATCATTCCTGGCTGTACACCAGGTGTGTGCGGCGGATCATTCCTTGCTGTACACCAGGTGTGTGCGGCGGATCATTCCTGGCTGTACACTGGGTGTGTGAGGTGGATCATTACTGGCTGTACACTGGGTGTGTGAGGTGGATCATTCCTGGCTGTACACTGGGTGTGTGAGGTGGATCATTCCTGGCTGTACACTGGGGTGTGTGAGGTGGATCATTCCTGGCTGTACACTGGATGTGTGAGTGTGATCATTCCTGGCTGTACACTGGGTGTGGGAGTCGGATCATTCCTGGCTGTACAGTGGGTGTGTGAGGTGGATCATTCCTGTCTGTACACTGGGTGTGGGAGTCGAATCATTCCTGACTGTACAGTGGGTGTGTGAGGTGGATCATTCCTGGCTGTACACTGAGTGTGTGAAGTGGATCATTCCTGGCTGTACACTGGGTGTGTGAAGTGGATCATTCCTGGCTGTACACTGGGTGTGTGAAGTGGATCATTCCTGGCTGTACACTGGGTGTGTGAAGTGGATCATTCCTGGCTGTACACTGGGTGTGTAAAGTGGATCATTCTGGCTGTACACTGGGTGGAGGTGGATCATTCCTGGCTGTACACTGGGTGTGTGAAGTGGATCTTTCCCTGGCTGTACACTGGGTGTGTGAGTGGATCATTCCTGGCTGTCCACTGGGTGTGTGAAGTGGATCATTCCTGGCTGTACACTGGGTGTGTGAGGTGGATCATTCCTGGCTGTACACTGGGTGTGTGAGGGGGAAATCATTCCTGGCTGTACACTGGGTGTGTGAGGTGGATCTTTCCCTGGCTGTACACTGGGTGTGTGAAGTGGATCATTCCTGGCTGTACACTGGGTGTGTGAGGTGGATCATTCCTGGCTGTACACTGGGTGTGTGAAGTGGATCATTCCTGGCTGTACACTGGGTGTGTGAGGTGGATCATTCCTGGCTGTACACTGGGTGTGTGAAGTGGATCATTACTGGGTGTGTGACGTGGATCATTACTGGCTGTACACTGGGTGTGTGAGGTGGATCATTCCTGGCTGTACACTGGGTGTGTGAGGTGGATCATTCCTGGCTGTACACTGGGTGTGTGAGGTGGATCATTCCTGGCTGTACACTGGGTGTGTGAAGTGGATCATTCCTGGCTGTACAGGGTGTGTGAAGTTGGATCATTCCTGGCTGTACACTGGGTGTGTGAGGTGGATCATTCCTGGCTGTACACTGGGTGTGTGAAGTGGATCATTACTGGGTGTGTGACGTGGATCATTACTGGCTGTACACTGGGTGTGTGAGGTGGTCATTCCGGTTACACTGGGTGTGTGAGTGGATCATTCTGGCTGTACACTGGGTGTGTGAGGTGGATCATTCCTGGCTGTACACTGGGTGTGTGAGGTGGATCATTCCTGGCTGTACACTGGGTGTGTGAGGTGGATCATTCCTGGCTGTACACTGGGTGTGTGAAGTGGATCATTCCTGGCTGTACACTGGGTGTGTGAGGTGGATCATTCCTGGCTGTACACTGGGTGTGTGAGGTGGATCATTCCTGGCTGTACTTGGGTGTGTGAGGTGGATCATTCCTGGCTGTACACTGGGTGTGTGAGTGGATCATTCCTGGCTGTACACTGGGTGTGTGAGGTGGATCATTCTGGCTGTACACTGGGTGTGTGAGGTGGATCATTCCTGGCTGTACACTGGGTTGTGAGGTGGATCATTCCGGGCTGTACACTGGGTGTGTGAGTGGATCATTCCTGGCTGTACACTGGGTGTGTGAGGTGGATCATTCCTGGCTGTACACTGGGTGTGTGAGGTGGATCATTCCTGGCTGTACACTGGGTGTGGGAGTCGGATCTTTGTCACTCCTTGTATGGACTTTCATTTGGTGTTAACGTGGTCTCCCCGCTGGCTTTACGGCCCAAAATATACCAACAAATTCCTCACATTTTGAGTTATAATTCGAGTATGTCACGTTGTAGGTGTGGCCAGAGCCCTCATGGGGCACCAGGTCGTTAAGGTCATTGTATAGCCGAAGGCGGATCTCCTGTAACAGCTAAATTAGCAGTATCTCTAGTGTAGAATAACATGTATTGAAGGTGGGTGTGGTAGAAAGATAGTGGGTGTGGTAGAGAGATGGTGGGTGTGGTAAAAAGATAGTGGGTGTGGTAGAGAGATGGTGGGTGTGGTAGAGAGATGGTGGGTGTGATAGAGAGATGGTGGGTGTGGTAAAGAAATGGTGGGTGTGGTAGAGAGATAGTGGGTGTGGTAGAGAGGTGGGGTGTGGTAGAGAGATGGTGGGTGTGGTAGAGAGATGGTGGGTGTGGTAGAGAGATGGTGCGTGTGGTGAGAGAAGGTGGCTTTGGGAGAGAGACATGGGGTGTGGTAGAGAGATGGTGGGTGTGGTAGAGAGATGTTGGGTGTGGTAGAGAGATGGTGGGTGTGGTAGAGAGATAGTGGGTGTGGTAGAGAGATGTGGGTGTGGTAGAAAGATAGTGGGTGTGGTAGAGAGATGGTGGGTGTGGTAGAGATGGTGGGTGTGGTAGAGAGATGGTGGGTGTAGTAGAGAGATGGTGGGTGTGGTGAGAGATGGTGGGGTGTGGTAGAGAGATGGTGGGTGTGGTAGAGAGATGATGGGTGTGGTAGAGAGATGGTGGGTGTGGTAGAGAGATGGTGCGTGTGGTAGAAGAGATGGGTGGCTTTGTAGAGAGACAGTGGGGTGTGGTAGAAAGATGGTGGCTGTGGTAGAGAGATGTTGGGCGTGGTAGAGAGATGGTGGGTGTGGGAGAGAGATAGTGGGTGTGGTAGAGAGATGGTGGGTTGTAGAAAGATATGGTGGATAGAGAGATGGTGGGTGTGGTAGAGAGATGGTGGTGTGTGGTAGAGAGATGGTGGGTGTGGTAGAGAGATGGTGGTGTGTGGTAGAGAGATGGTGGGTGTTGGGTAGAGAGATGGTGGGTGTGGTAGAGAGATATGGGTGTGGTAGAGATGGTGGTGTGGTAGAGAGATAGGGTGTGGTAGAGAGAGATGGTGGGTGTGGTAGAGAGATGTGGGGTTGGTAGAGAGATGGTGGTGTGGTAGAGTATGGTGGGTTGTGGTAGAGAGATGGTGGAGTGTGGTTAGAGAGATGGTGGTGTGGTAGAGAGATGGTGGTGTGGTTGAGAGGTGGTGATGGTAGAGAGATGGTGGGGGTGGTAGAGAGATGGGGTGTGGTAGAGAGATGGTGGGTGTGGTAGAGAGATGGTGGGTGTGGTTTGAGAGTGGTGGGTGTGGTTAGAGAGATGGTGGGTGTGGTAGAGAGATGGTGGGTGTGGTAGAGAGATGGTGGGTGTGGTAGAGAGATGGTGGGTGTGGTTAGAGAGATGGTGGGTGTGGTAGAGAGATGGTGGGTGTGGTAGAGAGATGGTGGGTGGTGTGAGAGATGGTGGGTGTGGTAGAGAGATGGTGGGTGTGGTAGAGAGATGGTGGGTGTGGTAGAGAGATAGGTGGGTGTGGTAGAGGATGGTGGGTGTGGGAGAGAGATGGTGGGTGTGGTAGAGAGATAGTGGGTGTGGTGTGGTAAGGACAAAGGTAAGGTATGTCAACCAGATTACTGGCTTTATACATACAATAGATACGATAGTGGTGTTCGGTTAGTAGGATATGGTGATATTGTGGCTCTGAGAATGTGAGGGGTTGTTAGAAGGATAGATGTGGTGCAAGTTAGATATGTTAGAATGGAATATGGTTAAAACGATAATAAGTCGATTAAAATTTGGTTTACTTCAGTATTTTATTTTAAAAAATCAAATCTGATTCGTCTGTGAAGTGTGAATATTATCTGTATGTTATAATTGAAAATTTTGATTGCTCTTGAGTAGTTCGTTAATTGTTAGTTATAATTTAGCTTGTATACTGTTGTAAAGTGTGTTAGTTATGCAAGTTAATGCCTCTCGTTTTTGAAGTGTTTGTTATTATTTTATCAGTGGGCAATACCGATTGGTGGCCGGAAATTTTGAAAAACTTTCACTCATTACGCAGACATTGTTTGATTTCCTCTTACTACGTTTTAACGCATTACACCTCTTAGAGTAGGCATGTATTCCCTCTCAGGACTGTGGCTGCGCCGTTGTGTGCCTTTTATGTTTTTGTTTAACGTGTATTTTATTTTTTCATTATCTATCAAAACGGGCCATTGCACCAACAGGGGTGTACCAGATTTACGACAGCGTCACCTGACGTTCACTCGACTCTGGTTTGTAAGGGGTTTACACTACAGTTTTTAAACTGCAACATTAACACCCCTCCTTCAGCGTCAGGCCTTTCTTCCATCTAGACTCACCCGGCCTTGCCGTTTCCTGATAAAAAACCCCCTTCATACATGTGACGTTACTCAACACCAGCAGCACGACAAGCAAACACCAAGTGCGCCAAAAAACACACCTATCAAACAAAAAACTCACATGCCTGTGGGAAAGTTACACCCAAACATTACGAGCAAGCGTCCCTGACCGTTCGTTAATTCGTCGACTCTCTGGTTTGTATGTTGGGTATTCTCACATCCGTTTTTTCTCATGCCCATTCGCCATACTTCTCCCCTCCCTTCCATCCCCCCTTTTATCCCGCCGAAGGCCCACCCTTAAAAACTAACTCCACCCCCCTTTGTTCGTAAACCCGCCCTCAAAACAAAGCAAACAAAAAAAAAAAACAGCCCGGGTGACGAACAAAGCAAACCACAGCCCGGTGCGACAAAAAAAGCAAAACAAAAAGCCCCGGTGCGACAAACAAAAAAACACACAGCCGGTGCGACAAGCAAAAAAAACACACAAACCAAGTGGAAAACACACACACACACACCACAACACACACACACACACACACACACCCAACACACACACAGGCGGAGAGGGGGCAGTAGGAAGGCGATCAATAAACACACCCAATTTGGGGGTCAAAAACTGAAAATTCATTATGAGGCAACAGTGGAAAACGGGGAAGGAGCCAATTTCTTCTCTCTCTCTCTCCTCTCCCCTCTCTCTCTCTCTCTCTTCCCCTCTCCCCCTCTCTCCCCTCCTTTCCATCTATCTCTCTCTCTCCTTCTCTCTTCTCTCTCTTTCTCTCTCTCTCCTTTTCTCTCTCTTCTCCTCTCCTCTCTCTTCTCTCTTCTCTCAGTAATGAAAAATTGATGGTACACTTGGGTTTCCGGTGGTAAGGCGAGGCAGTGGGGCTGACAGGTACAGGAGGCGCAATGATCCTCATTGTTTTGCTCAGGGGGTTTCAGGATTCCCTAGTCAGGTGGGGGAACGCTCAGATACTGAATCCTTGTCAGACGAATGTGTGGTACACTCACCCACGAGTCCAAGTAGACGGATGACAGTACCCCTATACCAGGTCCAACACGTGTAAGTCCGTCGTGTTCCGTGACCCACCGTAGTTCCGGTGCCTTCCCTACCTTAATTAGGTTCTTTTGGAAGGTACCTTAGTTGCTGTGCTCTGGTCATGGTGCCAGCATCACTAAACGTCCCACCATGATGCCAGGATCACTGAACGTCTTACTATGATGCCAGAATCATTGAACGCCCCACCATGATGGCAGCACTACTTAACGCCCACTGGAAGAATAGTAGACTACCAGTGGTGGAACTATACATATGTATCTTCTTTGGTTGGTACTTATATCCAGTTTTGTGTAGGTCGGTGCTACGGACCGCAGGAAAGCAAATGTACTCTGATACAGAGAGCTTGATCATCTGTAACACTCTCATAAGGGCCATCGAAAATCTTTGCACCTCGGAGAAAAGGTGTTACAGGTTTCTTCTAGGAATTGGTTTCTAAACTCACTGACATTACTGGAGGTACAGTGCTGCCACCTTGCTGCTCCAGCCTCCCAGGTTAACAGCCCAGAGAGTAAGTGCATATTGCATCCTTAGTTCTTCTCCGGCTTTTGAAGAGATGAAGAATCACATTCTTGTTAAAAAAAAATATGATGTACTGTATACATGTCTGTTTTAAGATACATGAAGAACGCTTTCGAGGGTCATCGCCGCCACGGCCCGGTCCCAGACTAGGTATGTCAAAACCTGATCAGCCGGGTTGTTACTGCCGGCAGCACACAATCCAACGTACAAAAGACAGCCCGACTGATCAGGAACTGATTCGAGGAACTTGTCCAGTTGTCTTGAGGACAGCCAGAGGTCTGTCAGTGATTCCCCTCATGCAGGGAGGGAAGGAGGGCATTGTAGGTGGAGAAAAATTCTCGAGTGGCCTCAGGGAGAGAACTAAGTATTTTGACAAAGAATTCTTTTCCTTTTCCAGGCTATCGGTCCCCAGTCAGTGGTGCGGCCAGAATTTCAGTCTGGAAGTCTTAAACAAGAAAAAAAAAGAAATCTTTTTCAAAAGATGTAATTCTTCAGTATGACTTTGAAGTTCCTTATAATATGTTGCTATCGTGGTTACTGGTCAGTATAATATAGTGAAAATCGGCCATTAAGTATTTGTATCTGGGAGGCTTCAGACCCGGCACCCGCACTTTCCTGGCTGCTGCATCACAGCCTAGCATCATTAGATGGTAGAGGAAGATGATGAGGGGAGGGAGGAGCAGAGCACACAGGAAGATGATGAGGGGAGGGAGGAGCAGAGCACACAGGAAGATGATGAGGGGAGGGAGGAGCAGAGCACACAGGAAGATGATGAGGGAGGGAGGAGCAGAGCACACAGGAAGATGATGAGGGGAGGGAGGAGCAGAGCACACAGGAAGATGATGAGGGGAGGGAGGAGCAGAGCACACAGGAAGATGATGAGGGGAGGGAGGAGCAGAGCACACAGGAAGATGATGAGGGGAGGGAGGAGCAGAGCACACAGGAAGATGAATTAGACACTTGTGCAACACTTGGGTATCTTTATTATGGAAAGTTTTCACCAATCAGTGGCTTTCTTAATCCAGTACAAAGAAAAATGGTTGAAGATCAGAAAGAGTTTGAGGTAATCAGTTCCTTAGTCTGGAGTCTATGTTCAGTCCATCACCATCATTTTTCTCTGTATTGGACTGAAGAAATCACTGGTTGGCGAAACGTTTCCACAATAAAGATACTCAAGTGTTGCACAAATGTCTAATTCATCATTCTGTCGGTTCTTTGAATCATTTATCTCCACACATGAAGAAATATGGTAAGAGGGGGGGGGGGATGTAACGAGAAGAAAGAGTTAGGGCGGATTTTATTTTAGCAAAAACCATCCTCTCTAACCCCTACTTCTCGCCATCCCTCCCTTTACCATATTTCTTCTTCTGTGACTGACTCACGTCTTGTTTGATAAAACAGCAGTGTGCTACCACCCTATTCTGTATCATTGTGAAGTATTGGGGACAAAAGCTATCTATGTTTCCCAGTCACATTCCATCACACTGGCTGGGGCACACAAAAGTGTCGAAATCTGTTAGCTTGAGTTGGAAGACTTTCAAGAAGATGATGAGGATATCGTCGAGTATTCCATTAACAGTTCATCAACTACGGGAGAGGATGATAGATAGCGAGGGGAGAGAGGAAGATGACAGTGAAGAATTGGTGGAGGCAGGTGATTGTTGAGACTCCATGCACCTGGAGTATAAGCAAGGGAATATCTACGAACCTCACCGCCTGTTGGTGGTTCTGAGGCTATCACTTCTGCTGCCCGGACCTCCTGGTTGATGTCCCGAACAGTCAGACTGTTGGTGCTAGCGGCAAGGGGTAAGCTGTACTTCAGTTTTGCAGATGAGAGGTTTTCCACTTGCGTCAGTGTCTGCACCATATACACATACATTATATTCACTTATTCACTCATGAATGCATACATTCATGAATACGTTCATTAATGAAAGCATGTAATCATACATACCGGGTTTTCTCAACTCAAAAGACAATAACAGGAAGTAGATTTCTCTTCCCTGCAGCAGTTCAACTAGTTTATGTACACGACTCAGTTATCAGAGCGACCGGGGCGAGATGTTATCTTAAGAGAGAGAGAGAGAGAGAGGAAAGGAGAAAGGAAGAAAGGAAGGGGAGAACGAAGGATACAGTGAAATGCATAAACACAGTTTCTTGAAGCCGTGTGTGGGCAACTTTTTCCCATGAGGACACTTTTATGGCTGCCTGTACCAGATATTCATCTTGTTTACACCTGAGGCTTAGTGTGCACAGATATCTCTTTTGCATTCGTCTGTGTCGTGGGGATCACCAGGAAGAATGTAGTGTAACACTGTAGTGATTTGTTACATAGTACAGAGGGTGAAAGTACATTATATAGTGTCATGAGTCTTGCTGCTCCTGACTTAACTCTCTTGAAGTTGCAGTCTGAGTAAGACGAATGAATGAGCAAACCTTGAAACGCATGGTGAGATGAATAGGCATCGAGATGATGAAATAAATGATAATGTAGACAGTGGTATGGTGAAATAGATGATAATGTAGACGGTGATATGGTGAAATAGATGATAATGTGGACAGTGGTATGGTGATTTAAATAGATGATAATGTAGACAGTGATATGGTGAAATAGATACAATGTAGATAGTGGTCTGGTGAAATAAATGATAATGTAGACAGTGTTATGGTGAAATAGATGATAATGTAGACAGTGTTATGGTGAAATAGATGATAATGTAGACAGTTGTATAGTGAAATAGATATATGTTGAAATAATGAGATTTGAAACGCGTGCAAGCTGTATCATAACACAAATTAATTCTTAGTAAACAGATCCATATTACAAACATATGAAGAGACAAGAAAATATAAAATATAAATATATAGGTGAATAACCAGACAAATGTATTACTCAAGAAGTTAGAAGATATACTTGTGACACATACGATATATCTGGGACCGGCTTCTAGAGTATTCCTACTCTCTCAGCCTGGCCTGGAGCCAGGCTTTTCTGATGATTGCCTGATCAACCAGGCTTTTGGTCCTGGCGGTCTGCTGGCCACCATCAGCTTGGTTGATCTGTCACTTGCCGAAGGTAGTGATCCAGTTTCTTTGTGAAAACTTGTACAATTCTTCTGGCAGTATTTCTGATACGTGTTGGTAACAGGTTAAATAGGCTAGGTCCACTGATGTGCGCCTAGCCTGTTTAACCTATATTGTTAGGTTTGGACATAGACCCATGAGCAGTGGGCAACGGTAAACAATATGATGTTCAATGAGGACAAATTCCAACTACTCCGTTATGGAAAACTGGAGGAGATAATAACTAGAACAGAGTATACTACTGACTCCGGCCATACAATAGAGCGGAAAAATAATGTAAGGGACCTGGGAGTAGTAATGTCTGAGGATCTCACTTTCAAGGATCACAACAGTGCCACGATCGCACGTGCAAAGAAAATGATAGGATGGATAATGAGAACTTTCAAAACGAGAGATGGGCCAAAACCCATGAAAGATCCTTTTTAAATCACTTGTTCTCTCTAAGGCTGGAATACTGCTGTACATTAACATCTCCATACAAAGCAGGTGAAATCGCAGATCTAGAGAGTGTACAGAGATCCTTTACTGCACGTATAAGTTCTGTCAAGCACCTTAACTACTGGGAACGCTTTAAAGCACTTGACTTTACTCGTTGGAACGCAGGAGGGAGAGATATATCATAATTCTACACTTGGAAAATCTTGGAAGGAATGGTCCCAAAATCTGCACACCCGAAATCACTCCCTACGAAAGTAAAAGACGGGCAGGCGATGCAAATGCCGCCAATAAAAATGTGGGGCGCCATTTTGGTACACTAAGAGAAAACACCATAAGTGTCCCCGGGGCCCAAAACTGTTCAACAGCCTCCCATCAAGCATTAGGGGAATTTTCCAATAAACCCCTGGCTGCCTTCAAGAGAGAGCTGGACAGATACCTAAAGTCAGTGCCGGATCAGCCGGGCTGTGGCTCGTACGTCGGACTGCGTGCGGCCAGCAGTAACAGCCTAGTTGATCAGGCCCTGATCCATCGGGAGGCCTGGTCGTGGACCGGGCCGCGGGGGCGTTGATCCCCGGAATAACCTCCAGGTAACCTCCAGGTAACCCTTGAGTATCTTCCACGAATACAGTATCATGTATCTGTCCTCCGCTCCAGACAGTACATATTTAGGAGTCTGAGGCGTTCCCTTTAGTTTAAATGCTTTATTGGCTCTTTGTGGGCTGTGAATAATGTGTGTGTCTGTTCCAGCTCTGATGTCTCTCCTGCCTTGAACAGAGCTTCCAACACTTATAGTACTAGATATAAGGAGAGATCACAGATGATGTCGGTAGTGTCACCATTGGCATTATTTTTCATTTATATAGTAAACTATCATTCACAGGATGATCTACTGGTGTAGTGTCTCCAGCAGTGTAGTTTCTAGTTGTCAGAGGCACGTACTCACCTAATTGTGGTTGCAGGGGTCGAGACTCAGCTCCTGGCCCCGCCTCTTCACTGACCGCTACTGGGTCCTCTCCCTGCTCCATGAGCTTTATCATACCTCGTCTTAAAACTATGTGTGGTTTCCTGCCTCCACTACATCGCTTGCCAGACTATTCCACTTCCTAACAACTCTGCGGATGAACATAAGAACATAAGAAGGAGCACTGCAGCAGGCATACTGACCCATGCGAAGCAGTTCCATGCCCCCCCCCTTCCCGGATTAGCCCATTGACCCACCTAGTCAGGTCACTTCCACTTAAGGAAGGAGCAAGGCATCAGACCTAGTAGCACAAGCTAGTCAGGTCCAACTCACACCCACCCACACCCACTCATGTATTTATCTAACCTATTTTTAAAACTACACAACGTTTTAGCCTCTATAACTGTACTCGGGAGTTTGTTCCGCTCGTTCACAACTCTATTACCAAACCAGTGCTTTCCTATATCCTTCCTGAATCTGAATTTTTCCAACTTGATACCATTGCTGCGAGTCCTGTCTTGGCTGGAAATTTTTAGCACGCTATTTACATCCCCTTTATTTATTCCTGTTTCCCATTTATACACCTCGCTCATATCCTCCCTAATTCTACGCCTTTCGAGAGAGTGCAGATTCAGGGCCCTCAGTCTATCCTCATAGGGAAGATTTCTGATACATGGGATCAACTTTGTCATCCTCCTCTGTACGTTTTCCAGTGCAGTTATATCCATTCTGTAATACGGTGACCAGAACTGTGCAGCATAGTCCAAATGAGGCCTGACCAAGGATATATAGAGTTGAAGAACAACCTCAGGACTTCTATTATTTATACTTCTAGATATGAAGCCAAGGATTCTGCTAGCTTTATTGCGAACACTAATGCACTGTTGTCTTGGCTTTAGATTACTGCTAACCAGAACTAAATCCTTTTCGCAATCAGTAGTATTAAGATTTACATTATTTAGTTTATATGTGGCATGGTTATTTTCCTGTCCAACATTTAAACTTTGCATTTGTCTATATTAAACTGCATCTGCCACTTCGCCGACCATTGCATCAGTCTGTTCAAATCATCCTGGAGTGCTCTAATGTCCTCATTAGAATGAATTGGCCGGCCTGTTTTTGTCATCAGCAAATTTGCTTATGTCGCTATTTATTCCCTCATCTATGTCGTTTATGTAAATTGTGAACAACAACGGGCCCAACACTTACCCCTGAGGAACACCCCTTGTGACGTGCCCCCATTCTGATTTCTCCCCATTATGCAAACTCTCTGCTGTCTATTTGTCAGCCATGCCTCTACCCAAGAAGAAATTTCTTCACCAATTCCGTGTGCCTTAAGTTTCCTCAACAGCCTCTGATGTGGAACTTTATCGAAAGCCTTACTGAAGTCTATATACACAATATCATATTCATTACCATGATCTACCTCCTCAAACACCTTAGCGAAAAAAGTTAATAAATTCGTAAGACAGGAACGCCCCTTTGTAAAACTGTGTTGAGATTCATTAATCAATCTGTGCCTATCAAGATGGCTACGAATTGCTTCGGCAATTATTGATTTCATAAATTTTCCCACTATGGAGATAAGGCTTATTGGTCTATAGTTCGAAGCTAAGGACTTGTCACCTGCCTTGTAAATAGGTATTACATTTGCCATTTTCCACTTATTGGGCACTATGCCAGTTTGTAGTGATATGTTGAACAGATTAGCTAAAGGTATGCTAAGTTCCTCTTTGCATTCCTTTAACACTCTTGCAAACAGTTCGTCAGGGCCTGGGGATTTGTTAGGTTTTAACTTCTCTATTTGTCTGAGGACCATGCTACTAGTTATCCCAATCGTGCATAGTTTATTATCATCCTGTTCTACATAATCTATTATTTCTGGATTTTCGCTAGTATTTTCCTGGGTAAAAACTGAGAGGAAGTAAGTATTGAAAATTTGACACATATCTTTATCACTGTCAGTGATCTGACCTGAGTAACTCTTAAGTGGACCTATCTTGTTCCTAATCTTACTTCTGTATACCTGAAAGAACCCTTTTGGGTTAGTTTTCGAATCCCTTGCGACCTTAGCCTCATAATCCCTCTTTGCTTTTCTTATTACTTTTTTATTTCTCTCTTTAATTGAATATATTGATTTCTTAAGTGCCCATCCCCTCCTTTGATACGCCTATATATGCCTCTCTTTTGACCAATGAGATGTTTTAATGTATTGTTCATCCATTTGGGATCATTTCTGTTAGATCTGATTTCCCTACTCGGAACAAAAGTTGTTTGGGCAGCTAGAACTATGCTCTGAAAAACTTCATATTGGTAACCAAGATCACCTCCTAACTTCCTAACATCCCTTTGACTCATCTGAGTCTTCAGCTTCCAATCGTGACCCCTTGTTTCTGTGTCCCATCTCTGGAACATTCTGTCTCTGTCCACACACGTATATGTGTGAGTGTGTGTGTGTGTGTGTATGTGCGCTTTGTGTTGCATTGTATTCTTTAGTTTCTCGCGCTGCTCTTCATCCTCTTCGTCCTTTCATTCCCTCATTCATTATTCTCTACCTCTTCCCTACTCCCCCCCCTCCCTCCTTGTGCGTAGATCAGCAGGCTAGAAGGTAATTGTTGCTCACCTTGACAGTGGACACCTCACAACAGTGGCGGTGCTCATCAGTTCCTCAAGAACCGGTCAGCAGCATTGATCTGACACCCAGCAACTCTCCTCCTCCCCACCAACCCCTTTAACACTCACCCCTTCATTCTCACCCATTTTTTTTCACTCTACCCTTTGCGAGGTACTCTTCGAACGCCCTCCCCCCCCTCTCTCGTGTCAGGGGGTTAAATACGGCGTTAAATTTTATTTACTGTGTGTGGCTTATTCCTGACGAATAAGCCACAACCATCACGGACCGGGCCGCGGGGGCTTTGACTCCCCCGAAATATCCTCCGGACCTCAGACGCCGACGGTGCCTAGAAGCCTCACTAATCGCCGTCACCGACACTATAGAACGCAACACTGGAAACTACAAAATTTCAAAAACATTGGCATACATGATACTTAAACACCACCAACCCAACAACACAGGAGTCACATGATTTCATCGTCTACCCGTCCTCATCACAACATTACATTCCACAGGTCACGTGCGTCACTCACTCTCCGCCTATATATATAATGTCATTCTCCCTCTGTATGTTAGAAGTGATCAAGGTCCCAGGACCGAAACGTTTTCTAATAAATACCATCCTCCGGGTATACCCACCACTGGCCGAGTAGTTAGCAACTCGGGGACTATATTGCAGTGTATCGCCTCTCTAGGAGTGAAAGACACTTGTCTGGCTGCCTTAGCACTACGTTATAGGAACGTAGAGCCAGGAATTGCAGTACGTTGTTTCAGTACAATGAGCCGATGGCTAAAATCAGCTGCCAAAGTACGCTGTCACACAAGGAGACTGACTCTACCGCCAGCGTTGATACACTCAACCAATGTCATATTTTTGTGTAATACTAGATGGTTTGTAGGTCAGGAACACACCGCACTGCGTAGTGGCGTACTTACGGACGGAAGTGATGCCATTCCAGTTCCTCAAATCGGTTCTTGACCAGCCGAATTGTGGTACGTTGGACTGCATACGACCAGCATTAGTGACATGGCTGATCAGGCTTCTATCCACCAGGATAAATGGTGTGGGACTGGGCCTTGGGGGCGTTGACCGCCCCTTCCCCGGAAACATCCTTCAGGTATCTCACATCTTGCGATTTTCATGGAAACTGCGTGTCTGTGTACGGAAAATTATAGCATAACGTTACATTAAAAGCAGGGATTCTCAACTTTTCCTCCATCATTAACCCCCTCGGCTTGATGCATTTCTCCATTTACCCCCTTCCACACAAAAAAAAATTATCAAACAACATAAAGGACGAAAAAAAAAAGGTCAGAAAAAATTTCATTTTTTTAAATTAAACAGGTACATCAAATATTTGCCCCTTGCATGTAATTTTTTACCCCCAGGGTAAACTTACCCCTGTTGAGAACTAAAATTAAAGACATTAACCAAGGCTCAGGTGTCCTATCAACACTCAGTTTTCTTCCTTGGGCGTTCCTTGATTTTTCTAGTTAATCATCCAGTCGTGAACGTTTCCCTGCGAGGTTTGTTAAATATTTGTGAACGTTTTAATGTAGTGAAAACGCTTTGTCACATTTACCAGAACAATCGAGGTAACTTGAAAACTCAAGTGTGATATAACTTGAACATTACAAGTGTGATGTAACTTGACACTAAAGTGTGAGTATAACTTGAAACATTAACAAGGGTGGTAAAAAACTTGAGTACTACAGTTGCGTTTTAAACTCACCCTAAAACCCTGACTGGTTAAGTCTCCCTTTAGGGGGGTTGTCCGGGTCCCTGCGGGGCAGAATTGTCTTTCTCTACAAAAAGGGTGAATAACGAGGTTTAATTCTTACGGTGGTGAAGGCGGGTACTAGTGAACTCCCAGTAAAACCACACTCCACCGCCGGTGTATGGCGGGGATGGTGACCTTTACAGTACACCACACTCCACCGCCGGTGAAGGACGGGGTACTGGTGGCCTCCCAGTACACCACACTCCATCGCCGGGGAAAGGGTTGGGTACTGGTGACCTCACAGTACACCACACTCCACCGCCGGTGAAGGACGGGTACTGGTGGCCTCCCAGTACACCACACTCCATCGCCGGTGAAGGGTGGGTACTGGTGACCTCACAGTACACCACACTCCACTGCCGGTGAAGGACGGGTACTGGTGGCCTCCCAGTACACCACACTCCACCGCCGGTGAAGGGTGGGTACTGGTGACCTCACAGTACACCACACTCCACCGCCGGTGAAGGACGGGTACTGGTGGCCTCCCAGTACACCACACTCCATCGCCGGTGAAGGACGGGTACTGGGGGGCCTCCCAGTACCCACCACACTCCACCGCCGGTGAAGGGTGGGTACTGGTGCCTCACAGTACACCACACTCCACGCCGGTGAAGGACGGGTACTGGTGGCCTCCCAGTACACCACACTCCACCGCCGGTGAAGGACGGGTACTGGTGGCTCCCAGTACACCACACTCCACCGCCGGTGAAGGACGGGTACTGGTTGACTCCCAGTACACCACACTCCACCGCCGGTGAAGGACGGGTACTGGTGGCTCCCAGTACATCACACTCCACCGCCGGTGAAGGACGGGTACTGGTGGCTCCCAGTACACCACACTCCACCGCCGGTGAAGGACGGTACTTGTGGCCTCCCAGTACACCACCTCCACGCCGGTGAAGGACGGGTACTGGTGGCTCCCAGTACACCACACTCCACCGCCGTGAAGGACGGGTACTTGGTGGCCTCCAGTACACCCACTCCACCGCCGGTGAAGGACGGGTACTGGTGGCTCCCAGTACACCACACTCCACCGCCGGTGAAGGACGGGTACTGGTGGCTCCCAGTACACCACACTCCACCGCCGGTGAAGGACGGGTACTTGTGGCCTCCCAGTACACCACATCCTCACCGCCGGTGAAGGACGGGTACTGGTGGCTCCCAGTACACCACACTCCACCGCCGGTGAAGGGACGGGTACTGGTGGCTCCCAGTACACCACACATCCACCGCCGGTGAAGGACGGGTACTGGTGGCTCCCAGTACACCACACTCCACCGCCGGTGAAGGACGGGTACTGGTGGCCTCCCAGTACACCACACTCCACCGCCGGTGAAGGACGGGTACTGGTGGCTCCCAGTACACCACACTCCACCGCCGTGAAGGACGGGTACTGGTGGCTCCCAGTACATCACACTCCACCGCCGGTGAAAGGACGGGTACTGGTGGCCTCCCAGTACACCACACTCACCCGCCTGTGAAGGACGGGGTACTGGTGGCCTCCCAGTACACCACACTCCACCGCCGGTGAAGGACGGGTACTGGTGGCTCCCAGTACACCACACTACCGCCGGTGAAGGACGGGTACTGGTGGCTCCCAGTACACCACACTCCACCGCCGGTGAAGGACGGGTACTGGTGGCTCCCAGTACACCACACTCCACCGCCGGTGAAGGACGGGTACAGGTGGCTCCCAGTACACCACACTCCACCGCCTGGTGAAGGACGGGTACTGGTGGCCTCCAGTACACCACACTCACCGCCGGTGAAGGACGGGTACAGGTGGCTCCCAGTACACCACACTCCACCGCCTGTGAAGGACGGGTACTGACGGCCTCCCAGTACACCACACTCCACCGCCGTGAAGGACGGGTACTGGTGGCCTCCCAGTACACCACACTCCACCGCCGGTGAAGGACGGGTACTGGTGGCTC
This sequence comes from Cherax quadricarinatus, assembly GCF_026875155.1. Lineage (NCBI taxonomy): Eukaryota > Metazoa > Arthropoda > Malacostraca > Decapoda > Parastacidae > Cherax > Cherax quadricarinatus. Next base: position 16,699,566 of record NC_069423.1, on the reverse strand, counting down.
CCAGTACACCACACTCCACCGCCTGTGAAGGACGGGTACTGACGGCCTCCCAGTACACCACACTCCACTGCCGGTGAAGGACTGGTACTGGTGGCTCCCAGTACACCACACTCCTCCGCCGGTGAAGGACGGGTACTGGTGGCCTCCCAGTTCACCACACCACCGCCGGTGAAGGACGGGTACTGGTGGCTCCCAGTACACCACACTCCACCGCCGGTGAAGGAACGAGGTACTGGTGGCCTCCCAGTACACCACACTCACCGCCGGTGAAGGACGGGTACTGGTGGCTCCCAGTACACCACACTCCAACGCCGGTGAAGGACGGGTACTTGTGGCCTCCCAGTACACCACACTCCACCGCCGGTGAAGGACGGGTACTGGTGGCTCTCAGTACATCACACTCCACCGCCGGTGAAGGACGGGTACTGGTGGCTCCCAGTACACCAGACTCCACCGCCGGTGAAGGACGGGTACTTGTGGCCCCAGTACACCACACTCCACCGCGGTTGTGAAGGACGGGTACTGGTGGCTCTCAGTACATCACACTCCACCGCGGTGAAGGACGGGTACTGGTGGCTCCCAGTACACCACCACTCCACCGCCGGTGAAGGACGGGTACTGGTGGCTCCCAGTACACACACTCTCACCCGGTGAAGGACGGGTACTGGTGGCTCCCAGTACACCACACTCCACCGCCGGTGAAGGACGGGTACTGGTGGCTCCCAGTACACCACACTCCACCGCCGGTGAAGGACGGGTACTGGTGGCTCCCAGTACACCACACTCCACCGCCGGGTGAAGGAACGGGTACTGGTGGCTCCCAGTACACCACACTCTACCACCGGTGAAGGACGGGTACTGGTGGCCTCCCAGTACACCACACTCCACCGCCGGTGAAGGACGGGTACTGGTGGCCTCCCAGTACACCACACTCCACCGCCTGTGAAGGACGGGTACTGGTGGCTCCCAGTACACCACACTCCACCGCCGGTGAAGGACGGGTACTGGTGGCCTCCCGTACACCCACACTCCACGCCGTGAAGGACGGGTACTGGCGGCTCCCAGTACACCACACTCCACCGCCGGTGAAGGACGGGTACTGGTGGCTCCCAGTACACCACACTCCACCGCTGGTGAAGGACGGGTACTGGTGGCTCCCAGTACACCACACTCCACCGCCGGTGAAGGACGGGTACTGGTGGCTCCCAGTACACAACACTCCACGCCGTGAAGGACGGGTACTGGTGGCTCCCAGTACACCACACTCCACCGCCGGTGAAGGACGGGTTACTGGTGGCTCCAGTACAACCACACTCCACCGCGGTGAAGGACGGGTACTGGTGGCTCCCAGTACACCACACTCCACCGCCGGTGAAGGACGGTACTGGTGGCTCCCAGTACACCACACTCCACCGCGGTGAAGGACGGGTACTGGTGGCTCCCAGTACACCACACTCCACCGCCGGTGAAGGACGGGTATGGTGGCTCCAGTACACCACACTCCACCGCGGTGAAGGACGGGTACTGGTGGCTCCCAGTCACCACACTCCCCCGCCGGTTGAAGGACGGGTACTGGTGGCTCCCAGTTACACCACACTCCCCGCCGGTGAAGGACGGGTACTGGTGGCTCCCAGTACACCACACTCCACCGCCGGTGAAGGACGGGTACTGGTGGCTCCCAGTACACCACACTCCACCGCCGGTGAAGGACGGGTACTGGTGGCTCCCAGTACACCACACTCCACCGCCGGTGAAGGACGGGTACTGGTGGCTCCCAGTACACCACACTCCACCGCTGGTGAAGACGGGTACTGGTGGCTCCCGTACACCACACTCCACCGCCGGTGAAGGACGGGTACTGGTGGCTCCCAGTACACACACACTCCACCGCCGGTGAAGGACGGGTACTGGTGGCTCCCAGTAACCACACTCCACCGCCGTGAAGGACGGGTACTGGTGGCTCCCAGTACACAACAACTCCACCGCCGTGAAGGGCGGTACTGGTGGCTCACCAGTACACCACACTCCACCGCCGGTGAAGGACGGGTACTGGTGGCTCCCAGTACACCACACTCCACCGCCGGTGAAGGACGGGTACTGGTGGCTCCCAGTACACCACACTCCACGCCGGTGAAGGACGTGTACTGGTGGCTCCCAGTACACCACACTCCACCGCGGGAAGGACGGGTACTGGTGGCTCCCAGTACACCACACTCCACCGCCGGTGAAGGACGGGTACTGGTGGCTCCCAGTACACCACACTCCACCGCCGGTGAAGGACGGGTACTGGTGGCTCCCAGTACACCACACTCCACCCGGTGAAGGACGGGTACTGGTGGCTCCCAGTACACCACACTCCACCGCCGGTGAAGGACGGGTACTGGTGGCTCCCAGTACACCACACTCTACGACCACCAAGACGCCAAAGACAATTACTGCTTAAAGTATCTTTGGCTTATGCCGGGTAGCTGCAAGAACCCGCGTCAACCAACTGGAACGATGAGTACACTTCAGGGCAAGAGCCCACATTAGTTCAGTGGCACACTTCAGGGCAAGAGCCCACATCAGTTCAGTGGCACACTTCAGGGCATGAGCCCACATTAGTTCAGTGGCACACTTCAGGGCAAGAGCCCACATCAGTTCAGTGGCACACTTCAGGGCAAGAGCCCACATTAGTTCAGTGGCACACTTCAGGGCAAGAGCCCACATCAATTCAGTGGCACACTTCAGGGCATGAGCCCACATCAGTTCAGTGGCACACTTCAGGGCAAGAGCCCACATCAGTTCAGTGGCACACTTCAGGGCAAGAGCCCACATCAGTTCAGTGGCACACTTCAGGGCATGAGCCCACATCAGTTCAGTGGCACACTTCAGGGCAAGAGCCCACATCAGTTCAGTGGCACACTTCAGGGCAAGAGCCCACATTAGTTCAGTGGCACACTTCAGGGCAAGAGCCCACATCAGTTCAGTGGCACACTTCAGGGCATGAGCCCACATCAGTTTCAGTGGCCCCATTTCAGGCAAGAGCCCACGTCAGTTTCAGTGGCACACTTCAGGGCAAGAGCCCACGTCAGTTCAGTGGCACACTTCAGGGCAAGAGCCCACGTCAGTTCAGTGGCACATTTCAGGGCAAGAGCCCACGTCAGTTCAGTGGCACACTTCAGGGCAAGAGCCCACGTCAGTTCAGTGGCACACTTCAGGGCAAGAGCCCACGTCAGTTCAATGGGACGATGAATGTACTTTAGGATCAAGACATATAAGTTCTAATTAAAATGACATAAATCAATTTTACAAGGGAAAGATTGATTAGGTAGTGAAGCAAGTGTCAGGCACAGGTGTGGATGCGGTGTTGGTGATGACGTCGAACCTGGTAAAAAGCAGCAACGAGCACCGGCTTGTACACCACGTTAATTGCTGAAGGCAGCAGTAATAATGATATCCCCCTCCCCTCCCTGATTACCCCTCCCCCTCCCCATACACGTATGCCCTCCCCCTGATGGTGTCAGTAATTACTGTTCTAGCTATGGTGATCAGCCGTCAATTACTTCCCGGAGAATTAGTGATGGCAGGATACTCCCTGGGAAAAAACTTATTAATTAATGCTCAGAGATTCCGGGAGTTCACAAGCTGGTGTGTGTGTGTGTGTGTGTGTGTGTGTGTGTGTGTGTGTGTGTGTGTGTGTGTGTGTGTGTGTGTGTGGGGTTTTGTGTGCTTGTGTGTTGTGTGTGTGTGTGTGTGTGTGTGGTGTGTGTGTGTGTGTGTGTGTGTTTGTGTGTGTGTGTGTGTGTGTTTTGTGTGTGTGTGTGTGTGTGTGTGTGTGTGTGTGTGTGTGTGTTTTGTGTGCTTGTGTGTGTGTGTGTGTACTCAATCATGGTTGCAGGGTCGAGACTCAGCTCCTGGCCCCGCCTCTTCACTGATCGCTACTAGGTCCTCTCACTGCTCCCTGACCTTTGTCATACCTCGTCTTAAAGCTATGTATGGTTCTTGCCTACACTACATCACTTGCTAGACTATTCCACTTCCTGACAACTCGATGACTGAAGAAATACTTCCTAACATCCCTTTGACTCATTTGAGTCTTCAGCTTCCGAGTGTGACCCCTTGTTTCTGTGTCCCCTCTCTGGAACATCCTATGTCCACCTTATCCATTCCATGCAGTATTTTGTATGTCGTTATCATGTCTCCTCTGACCCTGTCTTCCAGTGTCGTCAGGCCGATTTCCCTCAACCTTTCTTCGTAGGACATTTCCCGGAGCTCCGGAACTAACCTTGTTGCAAACCTTTGTGTGTGTGTGTGTGTGTGTGTGTGTGTGTGTGTGTGTGTGTGTGTGTGTGTGCGCGTGCGTGTGTGCTTGCGTGTATGCATTCGTTCCTGCGTGCGTGCGTGCGTGCGTGCGTGCGTGCGTGCGTGCGTGCATATGTTCTTGGATCCCATCCTGAGTGAGCTCCTAGAAGAGAACAGGTGAACATTTCCTGTTGGTGCAAGGTGTTCTGCCTCACACACCTCACTACTCACCTCCCTCTCAGGTTTTTTCTTTGCTTCTCGTTTGTTACCTGTTTCTCTCCTGTTCTACAACAAACATATTAATTGAAGATGAATGATGCATTATATTGAAGAATGTTAAGTCACTATACCGTGGCTGCAACATCTCTTAAATAACCCACATTCTGCAGAGGGAACGTTTGACGACGTTTCACCCTTGATAATATACAGGAAAGTCCGAAACGTTATCTAAAGTTTCCTCTCCAAAGCGGAGGAATAATTTTAAATTCCTAATCTTAATCATATGTGCGGGAATGACAATACTATTAGTAACCTAACACAAACAATGGAGAGAGTGTCAGTAGTAATACAGACGTCTGTATAAACGAAACCTTTCGCCTACACAATAGGCTTCCTTAGTCTAATATAAAGGTGTGAGTATGATAATGGTATACAGTACTGACAAGTTGATAAATAAGACACATATACAACAGTTAGGTATTTTTATTCCGAAACGTTTCACCTACACAGTAGGCTCCTTCAGTCGAATACAAAGGAGGGAGCAGAAGCAGTAGAGATGTAAAGACGGTGTATCAGTCCATCACCACTAAACAGAGGTCTCTAAGCGTTGCATATGTCTTTTATCTACTTGTCGGTGTTGTATCCCATTATTGAGTGAGAAATGTGGACACGACGCTATAATCTGGTGTGGTTCATTGAGACATAAGTAAAGGATCGACGTCTCTGTCCGCTAGTTTCCACCTGATCTCTGAGCAGTCACGAGAATGTAGAAGTTGAAATGAAGAGAATAAAGATGAGGAAAACAATGAACTACTAGTCCTTGATGAAACATATCTGTCTACCTGTCTACTTTCCTGCCTGCCTATCTCTCTCTCTCTCTCTCTCTCTCTCTCTCACTCTCTCTCTCTCTCTCTCCTCTCTCTTCTCTCTCCTCCTCTCTCTCTCCTCTCTCTCTCTCTCTCTCTCTCTCTCTCTCTCTCTCTCTCTCTCTCTCTCTCTCTCTCTCTCTCTCTCTCTCTCTCTCTCTCTCCTCTTTCTCTCTCTCTCCTCTTCTCCTCTCTCTCTCTCTCTCTCTCTCTCTCTCTCTCTTCTCCTCCTCTCTCTCTCCTCTCTCTCCTTGTCTGCCTGTCATCCTTCCATTCTCCCTTCTTGCCTTTCTCCTTTCCTTCATTCCTTCCCTTTCTCCATTTTTTTTCCTTCCTCCGTCTTACAGTGCCTGCATAACTTTCGTCCTTGTCTTTCTTCATCCTACCCTCCCTCATTGTCTCCCTGCCTGCTCGCCTGACTGGTACATTACGGGTCTTGGCTGTGTACACACTCTGAAGGTCTCCTAACCCATTGCTTCTTTAACTCTTGTTGATGCCACATGCACTGTTTTATCCTGGCCGTTCCAGAGAGCTTGATAGCATGGGATGACTGGGGAGGCTGGAGGCAGTGGAGATGTCGTGTCAAAGGCAATGTGTGGTGCAAATACTATTATGTAGAGAATTCGTAGTGTGGAAATTAGGAGGAAGTGTGGAGTTACTAAAAGTATTATTCACAAGGCTGGAGAGGGGTTGTTGTATAATGGTGTCTATAGCAGTGTGTGTGTGGTGGTGCTGGGATGTGTGTGGTGGTGGTGCTGGAATGTATGTAATGGTGTGTCGTGGTGGTACTGGAAATGTGTAGTGGTGTATGGTGGTAGTGTGCAGTGGCGCTGATATGTGTGTGGTGGTGGTGTATAATGGCACCAGGATATGTGTGGTAGTGGTGGTGTGTGGTAGTAGTGTGTAGTGGTAGTGTGTGGTGGTGCTGGGATGTGTGTAGTGGTGGTGTATAATGGCACCAGGATGTGTGTGGTAGTGGTGGTGTGTGGTAGTAGTGTGTAGTGGCGCTAGGATGTGTGGTGGTAGTGTGTAGTGGCGCTGGGATGTGTGGTCGTAGTGTGTAGTGGCGCTGGGATGTGTGGTCGTAGTGTGTAGTGGCGCTAGGATGTGTGGTCATAGTGTGTAGTGGCGCTGGGACGTGTGGTGGTAGTGTGTAGTGGCGCTGGGATGTGTGGTCGTAGTGTGTAGTGGCGCTGGGATGTGTGGTGGTAGTGTGTAGTGGCGCTGGGATGTGTGGTGGTAGTGTGTAGAGGCGCTGGGATGTGGTGGTAGTGTGTAGTGGCGCTGGGGTGTGTGGTGGTAGTGTGTAGTGGCGCTGGGATGTGTGGTCGTAGTGTGTAGTGGCGCTGGGATGTGTGGTCGTAGTGTGTAGTCGCGCTGGGATGTGTGGTGGTAGTGTGTAGTGGCGCTGGGATGTGTGGTGGTAGTGTGTAGTGGCGCTGGGATGTGTGGTGGTAGTGTGTAGTGGCGCTGGGATGTGTGGTGGTAGTGTGTAGTGGCGCTGGGATGTGTGGTGGTAGTGTGTAGTGGCGCTGGGATGTGTGGTGGAGTGGCGCTGGGATGTGTGGTAGTAGTGTGTATTGTGTTCTCTGGTAAACCAGACTAGACAACAGCAAACAACCTTCAGCAACCTTTATAAAAAATTTTCAGGATGTTATTCACAAAATATAACAGAGGCATCACAAAGTATGTGGCAGATGTGTGAAGCTCCCTTGCCCACCTGATCAAGAACGAGCAGAACTTCGAGAAAAATATCCACGGTTGATGTGCATCTCCAGCAGTATTTTAGTGTCAAGCCAACTCTCAGATGCTTATCTTTCGCAGAGTTTTTTTTAGGGTCTCATCCCTCACTGACTGTGTTCTGTCGTCAATTTTCTTTTTCATTTCCTGATTCACACGACTTCATGTGTTATGACTTAGAACGTAAGTACATTTTTTACCCTTTGCAGGGTCTACCTACCCTCCAGATAGGTAGACCAGCAAACTCTCAGTGCTTCCCTGACACCTGTCTTTGTTCTCTCCTGTTCTTATGTCGCTCATAAATGTTACATCGTCACCTTAAAGAGACTGTGGGATTTGATCCTTTTTGGCAGGTGGTGGTTATATATATTTTGGTACAAAAGTATTCCCAGTACTGATGATTGTGGGACCCCATTTATTTATTATCGCTCACAGATTGGATCCAACTATCTCTTGATAAAAGCACACCGAACGAAACGTTATCCCAGTGAAAGCTTATTCAACATCGTGACTTTACATCACATGTGCTTGTATATACTTTGTAAAGCTGCCTGTTATATGCAGATGAAGTTCGTGTTGAGTGTGTGTGTTCTTTCGTCAAGGTGTAGTGTGTGCAATTCCTGCTCTGCTTTGCATGATAATTTTATAGTTCCTGCCATTGTTGTCATAAAGTGAGGGCTCTTAGTTCTTCAACACCAGAGTGCGTAGTGAGTGTTGTTCTCCAGCACCTGGCCACACTGCTGTTGACTAAGTGAGTGCTGTTCTCCAATACCTGTCCACACTACTAGAGGCTCAGATGTTCTCCAGAAACTGGCCACACTACTGGAGACTCAGTAGGTGTTCTCCAGTACATGGCCACACTACTGGAGGCTCAGTAGTGGTTCTCCAGTACATGGCCACACTACTGGAGGCTCAGTAGGTGTTCTCCAGTACCTAGCCACACTACTGGAGGCTCAGTAGGTGTTCTCCAATACCTAGCCACACTACTGGAGGCTCAGCAGGTGTTCTCCAGTTCCTGGGCACACTACTGGAGGCTCAGTAGGTGTTCTCCAGTACCTAGCCACACTACTGGAGGCTCAGTAGGTGTTCTCCTATACCTAGCCACACTACTGGAGGCTCAGTAGGTGTTCTCCAGTACCTAGCAACAACGATGCTGGTACTGGGTCATGGAGGGCGATGAAAATTTGATGTCTACCAGTAAGATAGACATCAGGTTTTTCCCCAGACTTTCAGAATGAGTTGTTTCTTAGAAAGTAGGAAAGTTCAGGAATGTAGGTTTAATATCAGTAATATTGGTGAAGAATGTACATGTATGCTGCTGTAATTATGGCTCGTGATAGTGTGTTAATTATTTTTATTGCAATGTAGAAGTCTTCAAGACGAAACTGGACAAGTATCTTCGCCAGGTGCCACATCAACCAGGCTGTGATGGATATGTGGGTCATCGGGTCACCAGTAGCAACAGCCTAGTTGACTAGGCAAGCATCTGGGAGTAGAAAAACTCTTGAAATTCATGAAAGGTATATTATTTCAAGGCGGAATGTTCACTCACTACAATTCATTCTCTAATTCGATAGTGTATATTTTGATGAATTGTTCTTTGTTCGTTTCTACGCTCTCGATGGAGGAAATCTCGAAAAATTTCATATTTGTTACTCTCTGTTAGGTTTGGTTAGGGTAACGTATATTAATTTTTATTTACGTATAGATATCTGTAGCTTACGTGTGTCAGTACTGGACATGTTGTAACATCTTAGAAGGTGCGTTTCCTACCAAATAGTTAAACAGTTGGCGGTTGGCCTGAGGATTGAGTGTTGCTTCTTAATACACTTGACCCTCGAGGTCAAATTCGAGAGAGACAGGCACACTTTAATGTCTTCCACTTAAGTGTACGCTTGACATGATCAGATGGCACTAGTAGCCTGCCACGCTGTTTATTGTAGTGGAGATAAACTCTTAGTAAGAGTCTTGTTTCATTATGGTTAGGTCTTCCTGAGTGCTCTCCCTGACCTATTAGGTCCCTGACCTTATAATCGCCTTGCATGATTCAGTGTCAAGGCTTATTTTCATGCGGTGGTCAGTTGTATGCAAAACACTGCTTAGGTTAGGAAGTGTATACTGTTTCTTATTGAGTCAGCAGTCACACTGAAGTCTTTGCTGGATCAAGAGGTCTTCACCAGCGTCGAACAAGAGGTCTTCACCAGCATTGAACAATAGATCTCCACCAGCATTGAACAAAAAGTTTCCGCCAGCAAGCATTGAAAAAGATGTCTCCACCAGCGTCGAACAAGAGGTCTCCACCAGCGTCGAACAAGAGGTCTCCACCAGCGTCGAACAAGAGGTCTCCACCAGCGTCGAACAAGAGGTCTTCGCCAGCGTCGAACAAGAGGTCTCCACAAGCGTCGAACAAGAGGTCTCCACCAGCGTCGAACAAGAGGTCTCCACCAGCGTCGAACAAGAGGTCTTCGCCAGCGTCGAACAAGAGGTCTCCACCAGCTTCGAACAAGAGGTCTCCACCAGCGTCGAACAAGAGGTCTCCACCAGCGTCGAACAAGAGGTCTTCGCCAGCGTCGAACAAGAGGTCTCCACCAACGTCGAACAAGAGGTCTCCACCAGCGTCGAACAAGAGGTCTTCACCAGCGTCGAACAAGAGGTCTCCACCAGCGTCGAACAAGAGGTCTCCACCAGCGTCGAACAAGAGGTCTCCACCAACATCGAACAAGAGGTCTTCACCAACATCGAGCAAGAGATCTTCACCAACATCGAACAAGAGGTCTTCACCAACATCGAACAAGAGATCTTCACCAACATCGAACAGGAGGTCTTCACTAACATCGAACAAGAGGTCTTCACCAACATCGAACAAGAGATCTCCACCAACATCGAACAAGAGGTCTTCACCAACATCGAACAAGAGGTCTTCACCAACATCGAACAAGAGGTCTTCACCAACATCGAACAAGAGGTCTTCACCAACATCGAACAAGAGGTCTTCACCAACATCGAGCAAGAGGTCTTCACCAACATCGAACAAGAGGTCTTCACCAACATCGAACAAGAGGTCTTCACCAACATCGAGCAAGAGGTCTTCACCAACATCGAGGGAACTCTCTCGAAGTCTTTAGAGGTTACAACCGAGTATAACTGTAGTAAACTACCTCCCACGTTGGATGCCACCTAGGGCAGTCGACTGATACTTAGTAACCTGTTTATTACTAAGTGTAGCATAGAGACTGAAGGGGACTTTGAGTGTATATACATAGAGGGATATAGACCCCTCGGTGTATATACACCAAGATATACACCTCTTGGTGTATATACAGCGAGATATACCTCTCGTCGTAAATGCCATGATGCAAGGCGGTGTTGTTGACTCTTTGTTTACACCCTTGGGAGGTACTCTCTGGAGGATGCTTTGGCAGTACGGTCCGACCATGATACTTTATATCCGGGGTTGGTTATGTTTGCCTTTTAACATGTTCATACTTTTATCACAACACCTCATAATTATGTTGCAGTAAGGCGTATATTCCTTCGTTGTATAGTGCTGTTCCCTCTTTCGTTTCACAATTAAAATTTGTCAAACAGTATTCAGTAGCTACTTAGTTTTTTAAGTAATTTTGAAGGTTACCAACTGGTTAGTTCTTAGAAAAAGGTTTGATGCCTATCTAATTCCTTAGGTTTGAAACCTCTTTATCATCACAATACACTTCTGCAACTTACTGGAGCTGCACCACTTCCCTGCTTCACCTGGTTTGCAGTGTGGACTTGTAGTGTTGTATCATGCAGCTTGCATGAATGCAGGGCTGGCATGCGTGCAGGTTGTACATCTTGTGCTTCACTCATCCTTCACTTAAAGCACAGGACTTCCTGCATAAGCATGACTGCTTAAGAAAGCCCATCTCACACCCTTCACTCCGTCTCAGAAGAGACGGAGTGAAGGGATGAGAGGGGTGAGCGCACCCTTCACTTGGTGACGGGAGGGGTCAGTACTCTTCACTCCGTCCCAGACGGAAGGGGTCAAGACATGCTTCGCTCTACACAATTTTTTTTTTTACAGTGGTGTTAATGATACAAACATGACACAGAAAAAGTACATTTATGAGGATTTAATTTAGAATAACTCAAACAATGGATGATATCATCATTATCCTGGTGAAGTCTCCCAGCTCAGGCTGACACTAGTGAAGTCTCCCAGTGTTGTGAAGTTTAGGGTTGGAAATGAGCATTGCGGGTGAAGTAATACACAACGTCTCTGCACGACATTTATTTGTAGAATTGTGATGTCGTCCACCAGTCTCCTATCACGTCGTCTCAGCTTGGCACCGACATCCTGACTGTACTATATATAACCTGCGGGAGTTTGAACTGGAGGTCAGCATCACTGACCCTATATTACTAAGCTGTGACATTGTAATTGCTAAGGCTTGGTTGGTAGCGTCCTCAGCTCACACACTAAGGGACCGGGGATCGCTCTCCGGCATGCGTGTTAGTCGACACTTGTGGATCGCATCCTGGGGAAGAAAATTAAAGAACCCCAGTGAAAATAAAAGACAGTCCCCAATGACATGCTGACTTTATTGGGTGATGACATGGTACTTTATTGGGTTATCCTAGAACATTCTGATAAATTGGAGCAGTATAACTTAATTGTGGAACTTTGTGAATTTTGTTTAGAAAGTAACTGAGTTCATCATCCCTTTATTTTAAATAGGTTGCTCAGATCGTTTCCGTACGACTAACATCGGTTATTTGCATAAGAGCACCATTTTTATTTATTAATACGACGCACCAAGTTAGGAAAGTTATCCCATGCATATAATGTATTCATTTTCTTTATAACGTAGGAAAGAGAAAACGGTAAATCTTGCAGCATTTGTAGGACTAACTGAATGTACTTTGGTACTTGCCACTCGCCTCTGAGATGATGATAAGTAAGTTTATTCGGGTACAGCTGCACATAAATACAGTTACATAGATTATCATACATAGTACATATGTGTAAGTTTCCTACGATAACTCAAAAAGTCAGACATAGTGACTTAAAATACAGACAAGTTCAACAGTCGGCTATAACCAGCTCCTGTGCTAGACAGCACAACCCACCACTTTTCAAAAGACTCAACTTGCTAAATATACAAGACATATACTCATATTATTGTGCCTACTACATATACAGAACATTAAACTCCACTGTAAACCCTCCCCTAAAACTACTCCTCGACAGTTACAACAGAATGCACAGTCACAATACATGGCATAAGGTACTTTTCAACATCCCTCGAGTCAGACTCTCACTATGCAAGAACACTATGCACATGAAAGGCCCGAAGATCTGGAACTCACTACTGGAACAGGTCAAGGATCCCCTGACAGCTTATAAATTTAGGAATTTGCTAAAAAATCATCTTATCTCACAATATTAACCAAATCAACCAAACATCTGCTAACTAGTTTTATTATGTGACATCTACGCTCTTAATTCTGCCAATCCATAAAATCATCTTGTTTCTCAATATTAACCAAATCTGAAATAACATCTGCTAATTACTCTTATCATTGTACTAAGTTTAAATAAGATTGTATTAAGTTCAAATAAGATTGTAAAACATCTAACCACTATTCCTTGTTTAGTTTTAAGTATAGTTATTATGTACTATTATCTTATCTAGTTTTAATTAATTACTATTTATTAGGATTAGTTTGCCCAAAATGCCTCGGCATGATAGTGGCTATCTTTGTACTTAGCCAATCAAAATTGTAATTATACATTGTAACCTTTACAAAGAAATAAACTTTATTATTATTATTTTTATTGAAACGTTTCGCCCACACAGTGCCTCTCAAGGAAGGTTCCTTGACATTGGTGAGGGGCTCTTGATCTAGATAATTGGATCTGTGCTCCAGTTCCCTGAATTAAACCTGAATACCTTCCACATCCCGTCCACAGGCGCTGCATAATCCTACGGGTTTAGCGCCCCCTTGATTATAATAATAATTCGCCTAGACAGTAGGTTTCCTGAGTCAGATACAGAGGCAGCAGAGGTGTAGTAGCCCAGTAAATATGGTGACCTTTTTTTTTTGTACTTAACAATATTTTATTGTAAAGTACATTATGTTTTAATGCATAAAGAAATAAAATTTGTCTGTGTGTTTGTTGGGATTATTAATTAACCCGGAGAGTCAGTAACGCAGGATAACCCAATAATGACTCACGAAATCGTAATGACACGATTGCAAACAAACCATACCCCCGGCCGGGATTGAACCCGCGGTCAGAGAGTCTCAAAACTCCAGACCGTCGCGTTAGCCACTAGACCAGCTAGCCACAATAAGATTCGTCCAACTAGGTATATATAAATATACCTAGTTGGATGAATCTTATTGTGGCTAGCTGGTCTAGTGGCTAACGCGACGGTCTGGAGTTTTGAGACTCTCTGACCGCGGGTTCAATCCCGGCCGGGGTATGGTTTAACCCAATAATGTTAGGAATATCGCTTTAAATAATAAGATATTATAAGGACCCCAACGGAAATAAGTCACTTTGACCTTTTTTGGGTTTATCCTGGGAAATTTACATATATGTTACTATGTATAATTGTACTTATGTGTATCTGTACCAAAATAAACTTACTTGTCTTGTTACTGTTACTTTCCGTTGATCTTGTCACTCAGGATGCGACCCATACCAGTCTCTTAATACCCAGGTACATACTATGTTAGCAAGGAAAGCAGGTATATGGAAACGTCCCTAGCGTTTTATGTACCGTATTGTATAAGGGTAGTGTAGCTATATGTCAACCACCTGGTCTAGGGTCATACCTCGGGGGCGTTGACCCCCGAAAATATCATTCAGGTACCACTAGTAATGATGATGATGATGATAATAATAATAATAATAATAATAATAATACACAAATAAGTCGCACGTATGAGAATGGACCAAGTCGGACCGAAATATTGTCATAAGCTTCACTGTCGTGTGTGCTGGTTATTTGTGTATTGTTCCAGTCACGGTATTGTGCCTTTTTATGCTTTAATAATAATAACATTGGTATTGAAGGGGATAGTGATAAATAACAGTGTGTTTTTGGTTCCTTCAGCCCAGCACGGTGGAGACCCAGCGCCATGTGTTCAAAGCTAAGAAGTTAAGAAGTCTCGGCCGTGCCACGTGTGCCACCAGCCTGTCATCAAGCTGGGCTCCTGCTGTAGAGGTCAGTCTTTTTCTTCTCTATCCGGGGCTCAGTTTTCCCAGAGGAGGAGTGTTAGTCAGTTGCTAACATACGCCATGATGTTTATGACATTTTATTGAGATGTTTCGTCCACTAGGGACTTTATCAGTTCTCACGGAGATGTGTAACAAGAGGGTTTAGTCTGCCTAAGGAGGGGTTAAATTTAACCAGGATTCAATCAGCCTGATGAGGATTTAGTCTGCCTGGATACAAAGGTCTGTTGACTACAGCATATGAAGAAAAGAACGGTGCAAAGCAAGCTTTTATTGTGACAACGCTTCGCTCTTTGTAGAGCATGATACATAACTCACGAAATCGTAATGACTCTCTGACCGCGGGATCAAATCCCGCCCGTGGTATGGTTTGTGATCTCAATTGATACAGTTCTATAATAGAGTAGATGCTGCCACAGTAGAAGCGCACTCTGCACTTGTTTAGTTTTTCTCAGCCTTACAAGGGTTCAATATATATAACGAGCTCTTAATGTACCTTAGTCAGTGTTTCAGTCTAACAAGGGCTCAGTCCGTCTTACAGGGGCTTACAGGAATCAGCTGAAGACCATTAATGATGCGGCAGAGACTTAGGCTTAACCAGAAGTGAACGTTCTTTACAGTGTGAGGACGAGCTAGAGTAGGAGTGGAGTGGGAAGGAGGGTGTAGCTAACACTACACTGGCAGGATGCTGTGAGTGGTGTGCTTGAAGTGATTGTTTGGCTCCGAGATGAAGGGGGTCGGTGGAGACGCTGTATCATAGAGCAGTTACCAGAGTACTGGTAGAAATACACCATGTGTATAAAGACTCTGCGTGCTTTATTAAACTCTGTTTAAGTTTGCTCTGCACATAGAGTCCTTATGCCATACTTGTGGACTAGCTTCGCACCTCAAAAACTTACACCAGTACAGGTGAAAGAGTTACATATGTGTTGAAGCTTGACGATGTCGCTGGTAGACCCAGCAAACATTAAAATGAATAATTTACAGGACTCACGAAACTGCATAGTTTAGACGCCCGCGGCGTCTAAACTAAGTCAGGTAATTGAAGATGTTTAGTCAGATTCACGACTGGTTGAATCAACGCTGTGTATAGATTCCTTCACGACACACTGCCGTCCCGGCCAGTTACTGAGGAATATAAGACGAAGAATGTGTAGTTACTTGGGTAATGTTTACCTCGCTCTTTGTTTCCGAGAGAGGCTTGTGTGTGTGTGTGTGTGGTGTAGCTTCTCTTTTTCGTTTGGAAATGCCTAATGTATATTTTAATTTGTAGCAGTTAAGCTAAATTACAATGATATTTACGGGCTACCTCAAGTTAATATTTCACAATGTTTTGAATATTAAAATATGAGGAGGTTGGAATCACAAAATTGTTTGTAAATTAGTGATAATTGATTATTAATTAAGACACATGTGTAACAGTTTGGTCTCTTTATTGCTGAAACGTTTCGCCAACACAGTAGACTTCTTCAGTCAAATACGGAGGCTCAGGTGTAGTAGCGAAATGAAGATGATGTAATGGGTCCATCAACCTTGGATAAATAGTATTTGAGGTGGTCAGTCCCTCAGCCTGAAGAAGAATTGAGCTCGAACTGACCTCTTCTCCAGGTTGAGAGACTGACCACCTCAAATACTATAACATCATCTTCATTTCGCTACTACACCTGCTGCCTCCGTATCTGACTAAAGAAGCCTACTGTGTTGGCGAAACGTTTCAGCAATAAAGATCCTCAACTGTTGCATATGTTTCTTAATCATCAACTTGTCGGTATTTTATACTATTTTCAACATGCTTAACTCGTATTATACATGTAAATAGTGAAGAAAGAAAACACGTTGCAGGTCACGTTATTACTGGGACAGCATTTCACTCTGGTTAAGCTTTATCAAGTCACAAAGCTTAAGGATCACCTTCTCTGCCAGGCAATCTTGTAGGAAGTTGTGTCTGTTGCGATAGCTGTGAGCACGAAGAAGGGTGTCCAAATAACGTCCAGGAGCTTTATCAAGCTCCTGGAGAGCGAAACGTTGCCACAATAAAATGTCACATTAGTTGCACTTGTGTCCTTTTACTTTACATATTGTCGGTAATTCTACCAACTTTATTACAATCTGTCGGACACCGCAACATAATGGACATTTCATGCAGACGTTATTTGGACACCCTTCTTCGTGCTCACAGCTATCGCAACAGACACAACTTCCTACAAGATTGCCTGGCAGAGAAGGTGATCCCTAAGTCTACTCCTGCACAACTCACAAAGCTTAACACAAAAAGGTCGTCCCAGTAAGAACGTGTTCTGCAATGTGTCTTATTCAGTGTTGTCGGCAGTACAACACGAGGATGCTGTTATTTTCACGTAGATATATCACCACATCGAGTGTGTTAACCAAATCTCTCGTCTTTTCCAGTTTGCAAATACCTGGTGCACAAGGCTTGTGAACCCAAGGTAAGTTGATGGAGGATTGTGTTGGGGGCACCCGTAACCTGTGTCACCTGTGTTGTAGGTACCTCAGTGTATATACTATAACCTGTATCGCCTTTGTTGTAGGTACCTCAGTGTATATACTGTAACCTGTATCACCTGTGTTGTAGATAATTCAGTGTATATACTGTAACTTGTTACCTGTGTTATAGGTACCTCATTGTACATACTCTGTAGCCTCTGTCACCTGTGTCGTGATGAGGCTTCTTGCTGTTGTTGTAGATATTTGATAGTTTGCAGAGTGACCACTTGTCAGGTTCCAAGGAAACGTTGAAAATGACTTGTATATCTCAGTTGCTGTGGTGTGTGTAGGCACGTAGTTCTTGCTCATGAGCAGTGTGTGAGTGTGCACGCAGCTCTGCTTCCCCTTGTGTGTTCAGTGTGTGTATGTGTGTGTGTGTGTGTGTGTGTGTGTTATAGCACTGTTTCCGTTGTTTGTGTAGTGTGAGTGTGCACGCAGCTCTGTTTCCCTTGTGTGTGTAGTGTGTGCACGCAGCTCTGTTTCCCTTGTGTGTGTGTAGTGTGTGCACGCAGCTCTGTTTCCCTTGTGTGTGTAGTAAGTGTGCACGCAGCTCTGTTTCCCTTGTTTGTGTAGTGTGAGTGTGCACGCAGCTGTTTCCCTTGTTTGTGTAGTGTGAGTGTGCACGCAGCTGAGTGCACACAGTTCTTCCTCCCATTTCTTAGCATATTAATACAAGTGAAGTGATGTGCAACATAATCAGTGTACACCAAACCTTCATTATACTGTAGACTACTCTCAGCTCTGAGTGGACCTTCATCAGGAAAGCTTTACTCAGAGCGAAATGTCTACAATGCAGTTTACTCTCCACCAAGGAACCCCTACCTTACCTGTCGACAACACCTGACATATTTGTCGACAATATCTGTCATACTTGTCGATAACACCTGACATACTTGTCGACAATATCTGTCATACTTGTCGACAACACCTGACGTTCAGTAAAACCAAAGTATACTACCAATAGTGGTATTGTATATTATTTATAATAATAAGTAACATACAGTATCGACAGGTTGATGAATAAGACACATGTGCAACACCTGAGT
The DNA here is from genome assembly GCF_026875155.1 of Cherax quadricarinatus. Lineage (NCBI taxonomy): Eukaryota > Metazoa > Arthropoda > Malacostraca > Decapoda > Parastacidae > Cherax > Cherax quadricarinatus. Next base: position 16,681,681 of record NC_069423.1, on the reverse strand, counting down.
ATCTCTTGTCGGAACGTTTCGCCTTCTCAGCAGACTTAAGTGGAAAGATACCCAAGTGTTGCACACCTGGCGAGTACTACCACTTGTAGCAGCAGTGGTAGAACCAGTGGCCGAATTGAAAGCAGGTAGTAACATCAGTGGAAACAGCGGCATTAGGAGAAAGATATATTAACATTATGATGTTGCATGAAGCGCTAAACCCGTGTGGGTCATTCAGGGCAAGGAGGAATGGAGGCTTGATACTGTGTCCGCTAATGGTGAAAAGACACATCGCTCCCGCTGTGAGGACACATAAACTACCATTAACACCAGTGTTTCACTCTCATTCACCTCCTGGATTTTATTCATAGAATTATTTTTTTCGTATCCTTGTTAAATTTCGAGTTAAATTACAGATCTTAGGGTAGTTCTTTGGGTAGTTCTCAGGGTAGCTCTTATAGTAGTTCTCAGGGTACTTCTTAATGTAGTTTTTATAGTGATCCTTAGAGTAGGTCTCAGGGTAGTTTTTAGAATAGTTCTCATGGTAGTTCTTATAGTTCTCTGGGTAGTTCTTAGGGTAGCCCTTAGAATAGTTCTCTGGGTAGTTCTTAATATTAAGTAGTTTTTAGGTTAGTTCTTAGAGTAGAGCTTAGGATAGGTCGGAGCTCAGTGCAAGATTTTTAAATCGGGGAGCTTGGGAAGAGGATAAGGGACTGGTCCTGAATGAGGCCCAAGACACAGCCACACACATCAGCAAGCATCTTGAATACACTGACGTCTTAATAGAGTAATCTAGCATTGAAACATAAAGCTATTTAGATAAAAGAGAGGACTACAAATTGACGAAGCTGAATCCAAGGCCAGGGGAAGGGGGAAGGATTGAAAGGCAGCAGAGCGTTCATCTTCCTCACCTGGCTATTTAACACCAACGTGTGTTTGTTTACTTACTTGGAATCTGTTTGTTTACTTACCTGGGAGTTTGTTTGTCAGGTGGAGTGGGAAGTAGGGGCCAGTCCCCTCAAAACACAAGCGCACTCAGCTCACACACTGAGGTTCCATCCCTGGTACGGATGGAAACATAAGGACGTGTTACCTTAAGACATCTGCTGTCCGTGTTCACCTGTCAGTAAAATAGGTGCTTAGGTGTTAGTCGACTGGTGTGGGTCGCATCCTGGGACACTAATTTGCCCGAAATGCTCTGCATAACAAGGGGGCTTTCTAAATAGTAATATGTTGGGGAGGAGTGATTGTGAGGGAGGATGATAGTGGGGGGTGAGGGGTGATTGTTGGGGAGGATGATAGTGGGGGTGAGGGGTGATTGTGAGGGAGGATGATAGTGGGGGTGAGGGGTGGTTGTGAGGGAGGATGAGTGGCTCCAGCATTATTTCTCCTCCACTTCTCCTCGTCAGCCATCCTTATCGTGTTTAGCGGCATTATCTTCATGCATAAATTTTCTGCCTCAGGTGGAAGCAGTGCGTTTTAGCTAGAGAAAGCACATGCAACGAGCAAAGTTTTTTAGATTTAGATTTTGTGCACCCCAGATGTATGCTGTGTGAGCGGTAGGTCAAGAGAATATAGATAGAAAAAAAAGACCTAGAAACTAGGCTGCACACTTATTTATTACAAGTTAATTTTGGATACATGTTGAGACTGATTATTAATAGTAACTTGTAGGTTTGGTAGGTAAAAGACGTATGTACTGATCAAGGTGTTTATTAAGGGGATATGTGTGTGTATTTACTCACCTATTTGTGGTTGCAGGGGTCGAGTCATAGCTCCTGGCCCCGCCTCTTCGCTAGTCGCTACTAGGTCCACTCTGCTCCAATAGCCTTATCGTACCTCATCTTGAACTGTGTGTGTATATGTGTGTGTACTTACATATGTACTCACCTATATGTGGTTGCATGGGTCGATTCATAGTTCCTGTGTGTGTGTGTGTGTGTGTGTGAGAGAGAGAGAGAGAGGTGCGACTTCTGAGTACTGTTACGACGTAGTTAAGGCAGTTTGTGGTAAACTCTGAGGTGTAATTTGGTGTTAAACAGCTCAGCCAGAGCCGCCACGCACACGTGTCTCGGTGTACACTTAAAATCAGTCCTCTTTGTGTCCAGTTTAACATATATAACATTATCGTTTTGTTTTATTGTGTCGTCTATGTTGTTTCTGTTATAGCTCTATTTCCTGTTTGTATGTTCCTTCATAATACCTTGAAAAGACCTGTTAAAAAACAAACTTCTGTTGGGATACGTTTCGCTCAGTGTAACGAAGCTTAATATGACGTAATGAAGATCTACACAGCGAGACGTTGTCCCTATAAAATCTCGTTCAAGAACATATATTTTCTTCACTATTCTTTGGCAGTTCGGTATTCGGATCGTAATATTACTATTTATTTTTTTTGTTTTGATTTGTCAATACCGAAATACCGAGGATTATAGAGAATTTCCCCCTGCTATCTGTTGATAATATTGCAACATTGCATAGCTCCTGACGATGCACAGAGTGCGAAAGATCTTGAGCTAAAGATTTCCATCCCCATGTGGTTTGTTCTGCGTTGTTAAGATAGCTTATTTGCTATATATAATATATATATATATATATATAATATATATATATATATATATATATATATATATATATATATATGCAATAAGATCACAGTAAACAGGTGATATCAGAATATGCAAAACAATCACTGTGAAAGAATAGTGAAATTCCAGGCGCTTTCGTGAGTTCTGACATTATCAAGGACTAGGTGAAAGTAGGCATACAGAAGTTTTATTGTTTGTTTCGTCCATGATTTATAAAGCTCGACACGGAGCGGAAAGTTGCCGCTATATAATCTTTTGCATCGTTTTTGTTTCTTATTTCTTCGTCCACGTTTCTTTAAGTTTCAACTTATTGCTTAATAACCCAAATAGTCTTGTTACTAAACTAGTCGTTATTGCAGTGAAAGTTCTGGAAACGCCTGATAACTAGCTTTTCATAGCTAAGGGGGTCATCGCTCCCGCGGCCCAGTCCCAGACAATTCCTCCTTGTGGCCTTATCAGACCTGCTTTTAGTGACAGCAATAAGAGTCAGTGAGGCAGAGAGAGGTACTGGCGTGATTTCCAAGTGTTCAAGGAAGGCAGCAGGCCGAAGCAGGTGCCGTGGTGAGCAGGAAGGCAGCAGACTAGAGCAGGTGCTGTGCTGAGCAGGAAGGCAGCAGACTAGAGCAGGTGCTGTGCTGAGCAGGAAGGCAGCAGACTAGAGCAGGTGCTGTGGTGAGCAGGAAGGCAGCAGTGACGGGTGCATAGCGTCAAGCCGATATGTAAATGCAATAGTGTGTAGTGTTGTGAGTGAGGGGCATGTGCTGTGAGCAGGTGTTGTGAGCAGGTGTTGTAAGCAGGTGTAGTGAGCAGGGGTTGTGAGCAGGTGTAGTGGGGCGGGCCACTAGGGGAGCGAGTAGACATTGTCTTGCCGTCGGCAACACAAGTCTTTCTACCACCACCACCAGTGCGATGTTCTCACCACCACTACCACTATCATCATAATTGTGATGCTCTGACACCACCACCATTGCGATGCTCTCACCTCTTCGATAACGGTGCCACCATTATTAAACCGCCATCATTACCACAACTACTAGTCTACCTACTATTGTTAAACACACCCACAAACACATGCAAACAACCACTTATGTCTCAGTTTAATATTACTTTGTATCAGTATTTAACTACACTCATGTGAGGGGTCAGAATTGAGAGATTATATTATTATTATTATTATTATTATTATTATGAAGGGGAAGCGCTAAACCCGTAGGATTATACAGCACTTGTGGGGGGAATGTGGAAGGTATTCAGGCTTAATTCAGGGAACTGGAGCACAGATCCGATTTCCTAGATCAAGAGCCCGTCACCAGTGTCAAGGAACCTCCCTTGAGGGGTGAGAGAGAGAGAGAAGGGGGTGGGGCTGGTTTATTGTGAGTGCCTCTCCTACTGTCTTACAACACAGATGGATACATACACCGCATGCACACACACACTGAAGATGCATAGTAAAACACCTTATATTCTTGTCCACGTCTCTCTCTCTCTCTCTCTCTCTCTCTCTCTCTCTCTCTCTCTCTCTCTCTCTCTCTCTCGCTCTTTTTCTCTTTCTCTTTCTCTCGTTATACAGGGCTAGGTTAATATTTACGTTTTTTACAAGAGGTCGTAGATGGACGGGGGCAGGTAAGGTGCAAGCTCACTTGTGCCTCATATAGAATTTTGCAGCCTCTTTTCTCGAGTAGGTACGAGATACGCCTGAGTGCTGTTAGCTTCTTGGCTGCCTGGCTTGTAAGATTTACCACGTGAGTCTTCATTGAAGTTTGCAGTTATATCTCACTTTTTATCCCTGGAAACTCCCAAGCTGCAGTGTTACCAATTATGCTACTTATAGATCATTACCATTTGTGTCTCTTCAGAAGCATGTATAACCTGCCATCATTTTCCCTAGGTTGATATAGCTATAAGCTGGTGATTGGTGTACATGAGAGCAGCAGGCATTCTCTCTCTTGCATAAGTAAATGTCAGAGTACAGTCGTCTGCATAGGTATGATATTCTGGGAAGTGTTGAAGAAAGCCATTGCAGTAAACATTCCATAAAGATAGACCAAGCACATTTCCGTGTGGAACACTGGCACCAACTGTTTTGTAGACTACCTTGTGATTACCTTGGATTCCCATATGTTGCATAAGTGTCTCAATCTTCAAATTGTCGTTTTTTAAACCATTTATCACACCTTGAAGG
>NC_069423.1:16614432-16671932 GCF_026875155.1 Cherax quadricarinatus | reverse complement strand
GTACTGTCAGTGGCACATGGTGTGGTGGATGGTACAGTGCTTGGTGTACTGTCAGTGGCACATGGTGTGGTGGATATTATAGTGCCTAGTGTACTGTCAGTGGCACATGGTGTGGTGGATATTATAGTGCCTAGTGTACTGTCAGTGGCACATGGTGTGGTGGATGTTATAGTGCCTAGTGTACTGTCAGTGGCACATGGTGTGGTGGATGGTACAGTGCCTGGTGTACTGTCAGTGGCACATGGTGTGGTGGATATTATAGTGCCTAGTGTACTGTCAGTGGCACATGGTGTGGTGGATGTTATAGTGCCTAATGTACTGTCAGTGGCACATGGTGTGGTGGATGGTACAGTGCCTGGTGTACTGTCAGTGGCACATGGTGTGATGGATATTATAGTGCCTAGTGTACTGTCAGTAGCACATGGGTTGTCGGATATTATAGTACCTAGTGTACTGTCAGTGGCACATGGTGTGTGGTTATGTGCTAGTTATGTCAGTGATGGTTTGGTGGATATTATAGTGCTACTTTCAGTGGCACATGGTGTGGTGGATGTTATAGTGCCTAGTGTACTGTCAGTGGCACATGGTGTGGTGGGTGTTATAGTGTCTAGTGTACTGTCAGTGGCACATGGTGTGGTGGATGGTACAGTGCCTGGTGTACTGTCAGTGATACATGGTGTGGTGGAAGGTACAATGCCTGGTGTACTGTCAGTGATACATGGTGTGGTGGATGTTATAGTGCCTGGTGTACTGTTAGTGATACATGGTGTGGTGGACGGTACAGTGCCTGGCATATTGTTAGTGATACATGGTGTGGTAGAAGGTACAATACCTGGTGTATTGTCAGTGATACAGTGTGGTGGAGTAAGTGCCTGGTGTACTGTAGTGATACATGGTGTGGTGGTTAGTACAGTGCCTGGTGTACTGTCAGTGATACATGGTGTGGTAGAAGGTACAGTACCTGGTATGCTGTCCGTGATACATGGTGTGGTGGGAGGTACAGTATCTGGTGTACTGTCAGTGATACATATACATGGTGTGGTGGTTGGTACAGTGCCTGGTGTACTGTCAGTGATACATGGTGTAGTGGAAGGTATAGTGCCTGGTGTACTGTTAGTGATACATGATGTGGTGGATGTTATAGTGCCTGGTGTACTGTTAGTGATACATGATGTGGTGGATGGTTACCTGGAGGTTATTCCGGGGATCAACGCCCCCGCGGCCCGGTCCATGACCAGGCCTCCCGATGGATCAGGACCTGATCAACTAGGCTGTTACTGGTGGCGGCACGCAGTCCGACGTACGAGCCACAGCCCGGCTGATCCGGCACTGACTTTAGGTATCTGTCCAGCTCTCTCTTGAAGGCAGCCAGGGGTTTATTGGCAATTCCCCTAATGCTTGATGGGAGGCTGTTGAACAGTTTTGGGCCCCGGACACTTATGGTGTTTTCTCTTAGTGTACCAATGGCGCCCCTACTTTTTATTGGGGGCATTTTGCATCGCCTGCCCAGTCTTTTACTTTCGTAGGGAGTGATTTCTGTGTGCAGATTTGGGACCATTCCTTCCAAGATTTTCCAAGTGTAGATTATGATATATCTCTCCCTCCTGCGTTCCAACGAGTACAAGTCAAGTGCTTCCAAGCGTTCTCAGTAGTTAAGGTGCTTGACAGAACTTATACGTGCAGTAAAGGATCTCTGTACACTCTCTAGATCTGCGATTTCACCTGCTTTGAATGGAGATGTTAATGTACAGCAGTATTCCAGCCTAGAGAGAACAAGTGATTTGAAAAGGATCATCATGGGCTTGGCATCTCTCGTTTTGAAAGTTCTCATTATCCATCCTATCATTTTCTTTGCACGTGCGATCGTGGGACTGTACAGTGGTACAGTGCCTGGTGTACTGTCAGTGGCACAAGGTGTGGTGAGTGGCACAGTATTTCAAATAGCAACTGCAGAACTGGTTGGTATGTATATAATAAGTACAAAACTGGTGTGCAGATAGTAATCAAATATTTATGAAGGGATTCAAGGAAACCAGTTAACTGGACTTGAGTCCTGGAGGTGGGAAGTATAGCGCCGGCACTCTGAAGATGTGAGGGGATTGTGGGGAGGGGAGGGTTAGATTGTGGTGTTCACGCACTTCAGGCACGACTGCTACTCACTGAATGACAGTAAAGATTTTTTTTTCGGGTCGCCTTAGTGGGATAAACCAAGCAAATTTAATTTTTCACTGACATTTGGTCCGTATGTTATTTAAGATAATTTGAATTTAATGTGTACAGTGGAGAAATAGGCACAAATGCAGTATAATGCAATGCTTTATTGACTACGTTTCTCCCACACAGTTTGCTTTATCAAGTCACAGAGAGATCTCTTTGTGACTTGATAACGTCCACTGTGGGGGCGAAACGTAGTCAATAAAGCATAGCACTATACTGCATTTGTGTCTATTTTTCCATCGTGTTAGTATTTTATACCATTTATCTCCCTCGTGGGTACAGACTGTTCACACACCCACACTGAAACCCACGGTTACCACAACCCCCACACCAGCAATCACCCCACACCCACATCACACCTCTCTTGAATAACAGTTATGTCAGGGTCACTCACGTAGAAATGTCATTTTCTTAAGCAGTGTCCGGGAGTCTCATTTGGTCTCTTTCATGGTACATTGTCAGCAACTTAACACAAGACTATAGCCAAGCCAGGTGGCTGACAAGCTCGTCTTACCAAGAGGATAACCAAGCCAGGCCACTGATGTATGTCTGCACGCGCGTGAGTTTACACTCTGCTTGCGTGCCTACCAATTTACACACATCGTTGTTGATTTCTTGCTTATTTAAGCATTTACCATATTTACTCATGAAACTGTGCATGAAATTCGCTCCCCGTTACTTCCTCATCCGGCTCATTCCACTTCCCCACCAGGCTGAGAGTGCAGTGTTCCCGTCCCTCCTAGTGGCTGACGTGGCCTCACCTTCCATGTGTGCTACCTTGTTCCCGATGTTCACGTGTCAACAGTCTGACCCCTGTCCATCTTGTCAATCCTTCTGAGAATCTAGTCTGTCATAATCATGTCTTGCCTAAATGATAAGTAAGACACATGTGCAACAGTTAGGTATCTTTATTCCGAAACGTTTTCGCCTACACGTTTTCGGCTTCTTCAGTCGAGTACAGAGATGGTGGCAGAAGCAGTAGAGATGTAAAGACGATGTAATCAGTCTATCACCCAGGAAGACGTAGTTCTGAACTGCGTCTTCAAAAGTAACGGACTGATTACACAGACTGCTTACACCTACTGCTTCTGCCACCTCTTTTGTACTCGACTGAAGAAGCCTGTAGGTGAAACGTTTCGGAATAAAGATACCTAACTGTTGCACATGTGTCTTACTTATCAACTTGTCGGTATTGTATACCATTATCATATTCACTTTTATCTGGATCTTCGCTCTTCAAGGCTGTTCAGTTAATTTGGTCTCGTAATGCGTCTCCTTGAACTCTGGAACTAGTTACGTTGCGAACCTCTAGACTTCATCAGGCATTACAGAAGCTTGATCAAGTGTGGGCTGCACTCTGGCGCTGCATGAATGGATTGATATGATACACACAAATAAATAATGCGCACACAGAAGCAGCTTATGGCGGTGTTTCGGTCCAACTTGGAACATTGGTATGTAATTGTGGTGTATCCTAGTATCCTAGAAGATACTGTTTAGGATCTTGAAGGCAGCCCTCGGGTCTGTCAGCCTCGCAGATGATACTGAAATCATCATTAGCCGTATCACGTAGAATGAAATTTAAGGAACAAGTCATTTATGTAAGTGATAAATAACGCGGGTCCAAGCACTGGCCTTTGGGGGACTCCACTCGTCATCATGGACTGTTCTTACACCTCCCCTCTGAGTTTTTGCTCTCTCTCTTCTTCATATATTTTAGTATCCACTTGATCAAGTCAATTATTCCTGCTGGCGCTTCCAGTTTATATATGTGGTACTGTTATATGCTTTCTCAGTTTATGAAGATGTCAGCTCAGCCCTGTCTTTCCTACGGCTGTTTCGCTACTTTACTCACCTAATTATGATTGCAGGGGTCGAGTAATAGCTCCTGGCCCCCGCGTCTTCACTGGTCGCTGCTAGTGTGTACTCAGCTGATTGTGGTTTGCCCCTGTCTATTCACTGGTCGCTACTAGCTCCACTCTCTCCCTGCTCTATTAGCTTTATCGTACCTCTTCTTCAAGCTGTCTATAGATTCTGCCTGCATACATCACTCTCCAGACTATTTTACTTCCTGACGGCTCTGTTACTGAACAAATACTTCCTAACATCCCTGTGTGTGTGTGGTTGTGCGTGATCACTTCTCTTGTGATGGTTGGTGCTGTGTGTGCATGAATCACACAACGCTGAAATCTTGACATAACTTTAAAACGCTTATTGTATTCAGCTCGGTTACGCGTATGTATGCTAATCCTTTCGAAGTGAGACTTGATGTAATGGACTATACGGTGTAGGGGAGCGGGTGGAACACTGGCGCACGGTACGGTGTTACTGGAGTGTCACTCCTGCTACACGGTACCGTGTAGGGGAGCGGGTGGAACACTGGCGCACGGTACGGTGTTACTGGAGTGTCACTCCTGCTACACGGTACCGTGTAGGGGAGCGGGTGGAACACTAGCGCACGGTACGGTGTTACTGGAGTGTCACTCCTGCTACACGGTACCGTGTAGGGGAGCGGGTGGAACACTAGCGCACGGTACGGTGTTACTGGAGTGTCACTCCTGCTACACGGTACCGTGTAGGGGAGCGGGTGGAACACTGGCGCACGGTACGGTGTTACTGGAGTGTCACTCTGCTACACGGTACCGTGTAGGGGAGCGGGTGGAACACTAGCGCACGGTACGGTGTTACTGGAGTGTCACTCCTGCTACACGGTACCGTATAGGGGAGCGGGTGGAACACTAGCGCACGGTACGGTGTTACTGGAGTGTCACTCCTGCTACACGGTACCGTGTAGGGGACGGGTGCTACTCCTGCACACGGTCCTAGACGCACGTGCCTCTCTCCTGCTCATCATGTCATCAATGCCATCACGTCACACAATACATCAACTGCATACGATTTACCTTTTGACAGACTCGTTAAGTGTTGAATAACCCCCGGAGATTGTTTAGGGTGGTGCTGGGTACAACCCCAGAGATTAACCATGACTGTGATGGTACAACCCCAGAGATTGTCCATGACTGTGATTGGTACAACCCCAGAGTATCTAGGGTGGTGCTGGGTACAGCCCCAGAGTATCTAGTGTGGTGATGAGTACAACCCCAGAGAGTGTCTAGGGTGGTGATGGGTACAACTCCAGAGTGTCTAGGGTGGTGATGGGTACAACCCCAGAGAGTGTCTAGGGTGGTGATGGGTACAACTCCAGAGAGTGTCTAGGGTGGTGATGGGTACAACCCCAGAGAGTGTCTAGGGTGGTGATGGGTACAACTCCAGAGAGTGTCTAGGGTGGTGATGGGTACAACTCCAGAGAGTGTCTAGGGTGGTGATGGGTACAACTCCAGAGAGTGTCTAGGTGGTGATGGGTACAACCCCAGAGAGTGTCTAGGGTGGTGATGGGTACAACCCCAGAGAGTGTCTAGGGTGGTGATGGGTACAACCCCAGAGTGCCTAGAGTAGTGATGGGTACAATCCGAGAGTGTCTAGGGTGATGGGTACAACCCAGAGATGTCTAGGGTGGTGATGGGTACAACTTCCAGAGAGTGTCTAGGGTGGTGATGGGTACAACCCCAGAGATGTCTAGGTGGTGATGGGTACAACTCCAGAGAGTTGTCTAGGTGGGGATGGGTACAACCCAGAGAATGTCTAGGGTGGTGATGGGTACAATCCCAGAGAGTGTCTAGGGTGGTGATGGGTACAACCCCAGAGAATGTCTAGGGTGGTGATTGGTACAACCCCAGAGAGTGTCTAGGGTGGTGATGGGTACAACTCCAGAGAGTGTCTAGGGTGGTGATGGGTACAACCCCAGAGAATGTCTAGGGTGGCGATGGGTACAACCCCAGAGAATGTCTAGGGTGGTGATGAGTACAACCCCAGAGAATGTCTAGGGTGGTGATGGGTACAACACAAGAGAGTGTCTTGGGTGGTGATGGGTACAACCCCAGAGAATGTCTAGGGTGGTGATGGGTACAACCCCAGAGAGTGTCTAAGGTGGTGATGGGTACAACCCCAGAGAGTGTTTAGGGTGGTGGTGAATACAACCCCAGAGAGTGTCTAGGGTGGTGGTGAATACAACCCCAGAGAGTGTCTAGGGTGGTGATGAATACAACCCCAGAGAGTGTCTAGAGTGGTGCTGAATACAACCCCAGAGAGTGTCTAGGGTGGTGCTGAATACAACCCCAGAGAGTGCCTAGGGTGGTGGTGAATACAACCCCAGAGAGTGTCTAGGGTGGTGATGGGTACAACCCCAGAGAGTGTCTATTGTGGTGATGGGTACAACCCCAGAGAGTGTCTAGGGTGGTGCTGAATACAACCCCAGAGAGTGTCTAGGGTGGTGCTGAATACAACCCCAGAGAGTGTCTAGGGTGGTGATGGGTACAACCCCAGAGAGTGTGTAGGGTGGTGGTGAATACAACCCCAGAGTGTCTAGGGTGGTGATGGGTACAACCCCAGAGAGTGTCTAGGGGGGTGCTGAATACAACCCCAGAGAGTGTCTAGGGTAGTGCTGAATACAACCCTAGAGAGTGTCTAGGGTGGTGGTGAATACAACCCCAGAGAGTGTCTAGGGTGGTGATGGGTACAACCCCAGAGAGTGTCTAGGGTGGTGCTGAATAGAACCCCAGAGAGTATCTAGGGTGGTGCTGAATACAACCCCAGAGAGTGTCTAGGGTGGTGAATACAACCCCAGAGAGTGTCTAGGGTGGTGGTGAATACGACCCCAGAGAGTGTCTAGGGTGGTGAGTGATTATAACCCCAGAGAGTGTCTAGGGTGGTGGTGAATACAAGCCCAGAGAGTGTCTAGGGTGGTGGTGAATACAACCCCAGAGAGTGTCTAGGGTGGTGGTGAATATAACCCCAGAGAGTGTCTAGGGTGGTGGTGAATACAACCCCAGAGAGTGTCTAGGGTGGTGGTGAATACAACCCCAGAGAGTGTCTAGGGTGGTGGTGAATACAACCCCAGAGAGTGTCTAGGGTGGTGGTGAATATAACCCCAGAGAGTGTCTAGGGTGGTGGTGAATACAACCCCAGAGAGTGTCTAGGGTGGTGGTGAATACAACCCCAGAGAGTGTCTAGGGTGGTGGTGAATATAACCCCAGAGAGTGTCTAGGGTGGTGGTGAATACAACCCCAGAGAGTGTCTAGGGTGGTGGTGAATACAACCCCAGAGAGTGTCTAGGGTGGTGGTGAATATAACCCCAGAGAGTGTCTAGGGTGGTGGTGAATACAACCCCAGAGAGTGTCTAGGGTGGAGAGAGTGTTACAATAACCAGTCTGTTACGTGTATTGGTTTGGTCACAGAAATTGGGTTATTATTTCATTGAGAACGATCAAATTGTTCGAATTTTGCCAGTGGTATAAACGGCTGGATTTCTGTTATGTAAATTTGTAAATCGATGAAGTTTTTATTTCGAGTGTGAGTGTATATGTGGGGGAGGAGAGGGAGGATATATGTGGGTGTAGTCACATGTACTCAGCTAATTAAGTCCTGAGATCGAGTCACATAGCGTGTAGTGATGGTACTCGTCCTGTGTATGTGAGTAATACACAGTGCGAAGCTGTGTGTGATAAAGCATGGACCACCATAACAGTTTGATACCAACCTAACTTCTAGCACACACGTAAAAATCCTAATATGTAATAGGGTAATAACAGGGAAGACAGGAGAGAAAAACACTGGCCCAGATCCACTATCAGTAAGTCCCGACACCTTGGTGCATGTCAGGGCAAGTGATGGAGCACTTGAGAGAGGGGGTGGGGGGAGGCTGACATACTCTCCCTCCACACTTTCTCGGGTGGTTCCTCACTATACATATTAGAATTTTTAGGTGTATACTCGAGGTTAGGATGGTATCTGGCTGTTATGGAGGTGTAAACATCATCACCTTCCATGATTGGCCTACTGTCATGTATACTTACCTACACAACACAGGGATAAGCTGTATGTTGTGTATTCTTAATATAAGCACATAGCACGTAATACCTTTGTAGTATGCTCTTTATACCTCATAATACACGCACACGGGAGCGGTTACCGTTGGGTATACTTAATATTCACACCGTGGCTCCAGTATCATATGTGCATCCCATTAACTCTCATATGCAAATTCACTCACTATTACTGTATGGCTTGACGCCTATGTATGTATGTTTTTAAGATACAGTTAAGCAGTTATGACCCACTAAGCATAAAAGGCTCAAGGCTTTTCTCTGCCTTTTAAATGTAATTTGCTTTTTAATTTAGGAGGCCTGGTTTGAGAGCAGGCCGTGGGGGCGATGATCCCTGGGACCATTAACAGATAATGAAAATTGCGTAGCTCTATTCGGTGGAGGGGATGAGTCTGGCTGCAATGTCTTTACCAGACTGTGTAATTCAACCAGGAACAGTCTCTCTGTTCAGGCCGTCGACCCAAAATGCTGGTCCAAGACCAGACCAGACCTGGGATGAGGGAGATGATGGTAATGAATTCTTAAAACACTCCTGTATTGAGGGAAATGAAAACGAATGCATTCGCTTAGGACATCTTTTTGAAGGCGTTTCGGTCTTTGGACCTTGATCACCTCATATACCTTAAAATGGCCAAGTTCCAAGGCCTGAAAGATCTGTCCTAAGTGGAAGCACTCATGTTCATTTTCCTTCAAGTTGTCGACAGTCAGTTATCTTCTTCCTGCAGTACTCTGGTATATATGAGCATTATTTTGCCTCATTTGCAAGAGTGTTACCTAGGTAAGCATACATGTTATCACTCAGTCATCCCACAAGGAAGTCTGGCTCAGGAAGGCTACTACTAAGACAGAACAAGCCTGGAAATCGGTCACATGAATGTCACAGTGTTGAGTTGAAAGCAAGTGTTGAGCTCAGAGCAAGTGGTCCGTAATAGAGAAACTGGAAAATTGTCACATTCAGTCTTTTCCATGAAGTATACAAAAGTTTCTATCTGCAGGACATATATCCTACCTGCTGGAGACACTACTAGAGATGGGACAGTAGTATAGATGTAAGTCTACATGCTGAGAGGCTGTCTCACCCGAGGCACTTCACCTTCTCTCTTCTCGCCGCCAGTTCCCCAACAAAAAAAGGGTTGATATTAAAATAAAGATTCGTTGATTGTGTTGGACCGTATGTAACGTGTCCCGTAGATCGATCGCTAGCGCACTCAGCTCACACACTGAGGTCCGGGGTTCATATCTCCTCTGGTACGGCTGGAAAACATTAGGGACGTGTTTCCATAAGACACCTGCTGTCCTTGTCCCTGTTTACTCATCAGTTCAAAATAGGTACCCGAGTGTTAGTGGACTGGTGTGGGTCGCATCCTGGGACAAAACTGACCTAATTTGCCCGAAATGCTCAGCATAAGAAGCGGCTTTCTATATAGTAGTATGTCATTGATGTCAGCTAGGACTTTATACCTTGTACTTGTACTTGTAGTAAATAAAGATATATTATGTAGCGGCTACTTCTGTGGTGGAACCGCAAGCTGCAGTGGTGGGCCGCAGGTTGTGGCAACGTCTGTGGTGGAGCCGCAAGCTGCAGTGGTGGGCCGCAGGTTGTGGCAACGTCTGTGGTGGAGCCGCAAGCTGCAGTGGTGGGCCGCAGGTTGTGGCAACGTCTGTGGTGGAGCCGCAAGCTGGAGTGGTGAGTCTTAGGTTGTGGCAGCGTCTGTGGTGGAGCCGCAAGCCGCAGTGGTGGGCCGCAGGTTGTGGCAGCGTCTGTGGTGGACCCGCAAGCTGCAGTGGTGGGCCGCAGGTTGTGGCAGCGTCTGTGGTGGAGCCGCAAGCTGCAGTGGTATACCAACATTCTTTGTAATTCTTCTTCCCCAGCTCTAGCTGAGGAAGTTACGAAGCTTAAACGTGAAACTTGAGCTATTGTTGAGTCTACAGGCAGTCTTATAGACGCTGAGGGACTTACTACCTCAAATACTTTTTCTGCAAGGTTGGTGCACTAATTACATCATCATTTCACTACTACACCTGCTACCTCTGTATTTGACTGAAGAAACCTACTGTGTAGTCGAAACGTTTAAACAAAGATCCCCAACTGTTGCACACGTATCTTTCTCATCAACTTGTCGGTATTTTATACCATTTTCAATATCATGTGCGTGGTTGTTCACTGCTTGGCTAATACACACATATACAACAACATTTTGAAATGGGCGTGCTTTTCCAAGATATTATATTAATAGGGCAGAAAAACATTTTAAACGAAAGTGAAGGGAAGACCCAAGTTCATTTATTACGCTAAGTTTGGTAAGTCAGGAAACAGGACGAGTGTTTCCCGACGTTGGTCATAGTCATGTGATGACCCGCATCTGGAGGTTTTGGTCATCTGTTCGAGGCCTTCCGCTGGCCTACCCCCTCCACTCTTTTAAAAAGTTATGGTTATGATTATAACCATTACATTATTTTTATTAATGCGCTCATCTTATTGTCTTTCAGTGAGTTTGAACGTGAGTTTCCTTAATTAATGAGGTTTTAAAGAGACTAGATATTGCTGACAGAATTCGAAGATAACGGCTGATTTTTTCTTGCAATTGCATTTCTGAATCAACATTTTTAAACAACAAAGGAAAATTTCTAAACATCAATATAAAAACTTGTAAACTTTATGGGAAACACTTCTAAACATTAAAAGAAACAGTACTAAACATCTAAAGCATCTCTAAGATTGATGGACCGGACACATCACTTCAGGCTGAGAAACTGATCACCTCAAACTTCTGTTCTCTGTATTGGACTCTGCGTGACCCTCGTCGGTTTAGCGCTTTAATATTTGATTTGATTAATCTGTATTGGACTGAAGAAGCC
The DNA here is from genome assembly GCF_026875155.1 of Cherax quadricarinatus. Lineage (NCBI taxonomy): Eukaryota > Metazoa > Arthropoda > Malacostraca > Decapoda > Parastacidae > Cherax > Cherax quadricarinatus. The sequence continues at coordinate 16,660,914 of NC_069423.1, read as the reverse complement.
ACTGGTTGGCGAAACGTTTCCTCAATAAAGATTCCCAAATTTTGCACATGTGTCTTATTCTTCAACCTGTGTACTGTATTGATGAAGTCACGGGTTGGCGAAGCCTCCTCACGTAATGACGTTACGCGTGTAGCTCATGCTAGTAGTTGCCCTCTACAAAATATATTTACTCTACAGTTTTTAACTTCGCAAGTAACATTTTTCTTGTATCCAGTACCTGGTAACGGGGGGGGGGATGAGGAGTGAAGAGATCTTAACTGAGAGACAGAAATGTAAACAAACCACGGAACGGGTGGGGTTTGAATTCATGGTGACTCGTAAAACTTCAAGCCGCTGGGCGAGTGGTTTACGCACTAGCCTGGAGTTTTACATCTCACTCGGCGCGGGTTCAAACCCCACCCGTTCCCTGGTTTGTTTACAATCGTGTTATTACGATTTCGTGAGTCGAGACAATAATGCGGCACGAGGGATGTGCTGACCATGTGCTTTTCGCCCCGTCAGCAAGCGGGCCAGCTACTACTACTGTCACAATCTCATCTGTGTTATCAAGGGCGTATCCACTGAGACGCTGAGGTCTTCGTCATAGTGTATATAGATTCAGTGTTTAATCTAAGCCATATTTTAGACATTAAAATATCTTTTATCGGTGAATTACAGATTAAAGGCGTCTTTAAAAGCCCTAGTATAACCAGTAGACTCTCTATATAATAAACTACTATATCATCCGTCTTAGTGTACGGGATAGAAGTTCACTATATTGGGTGCTTCTTGCTTCGTCCTCGCCGTGGGGCCAAAGGGTCATCATAAGACACCTGCTTCATGTAGCTTTATCTTTAAACTGCTGTAACAGCTACCTCAACAGCAGGTGTGTGGGAGAGCTGCAGGGCCCTGGATCATCTAGACTTTAACACACCTGCAGCCGCTAGGTAATTTAGACTTGGCTGGTTATATATAGTGTAACAAGGTAGGCGGTGCGTCTTCCCTAGATGATACTTAAAGGCAGCTCAGAAATCTACTTCATTAATGCAGGAGGTACATACATCAACCGCACTCCCTGTTTAACTCAGGCAACACCCGACGTTACTCCCTGCCCTTGCCAGGTCACCTGGCCGACGCCGCCCTCCACGCTATACCTGACGCTCCTGTAATTACGCACCTGAGTTTTCGGGGCTGGGCGATGGATCTCCAGCTCTTGGTCCCGCCTCTTACCTTTCCGTTGATGAAGAATTAGACACATGTGCAACATCTAGGTATCATTGTTTGTAGACGTTTCGCCATCCAGTGGCTTTATCACTACAAATTCAAAGACATAATGGAACACCTGTAGAACTATGTACCGAGGAGTCGGTAATCAGTCTCTCAGCCTTGGAGTTGGTGAAGAGTACCATAATCTTGAATCTTACCTTTGCCTTGTATGAAATCAGCTCCCATTGTGTCATTGACTGGCGGTGTGAAGTCGACAGTAAGTAGCGTGTATGTTTCACGATTAGCGGACGGAGGATCAAACCTTCACCAGTTCTTGTGTTGAATTTAACACAAGAGTTTAGCACTTCTACTAAATAAATTCCACTTTGTGAATATAATAATGGCATACAATGCCTTTCTCATTCTCAGTGCCTCACCTCTGCACTCTGAAAGCTTCTTTCTCATGCTTCAGCTTCACATTGTTCAAGACTGTGAAGCTGAACACTTCTCCAGGCTGAGGGACTGACCACCTCAAATTCTTTTAAGGTTGATGGCCTGATCACACCTTTACCTCTCCACTGCTGCTGTCTCCTGTATTTACCACCCCTGTATTCGACAGAAGAGACCTACTTTGTAGGCGAAACGTTTCGGAATGAAGATGTCTAACTGATGCACATGTCTTACTGCTCTATCATTGTTCAGTTCATACACTTGCTTAGCACTTGTATGTCGTATAAATGTATACTGATAAACCTCTTGCTCATACAGGCGTGTAAGCTCCAGCTATGTCACGCTAGTCTTGCTCTTCCTTCCCTTGTGAAAAGCCTAGCCATGTCTACTGTATATCTCGGTATTTTGCATGCCGTGGTCATATCTCCTCGTTCTTCATTCTTCAAGTGACAACCATTGTAGTTCTCACATTCTTCATGGTCCTGTGGCTGGAGAGATGGTCCCCACACCTCACCCTCAACGCCTTAGCTATTGTTGCTGGTACTAACAGTTTGCTTGACCAATCAGTTACCAGGTATCAACAGCCTGGTTGACCAAGCAATTAACATTGAAGTCTGGTTTCGAGAGTACAATTCTCAAAACCTTCACATATGTCACAAGTATGCATCTATAGTAATGGGTAGTGTGATGACTGTACTCCATGCTTGTACCCTATGTTTGTACCGTGTTCCTGTACCCTGTGATTGTCTCCTCTGTCCCAGACAGCATGTTGTCTGCATTCATGAGAATACAGGGAGCCAGAGTGAGCATCACGGGCCCCAAGGCGGGGCGGGGCCCAGCTGGCTGCGTCAGGGGCCTGTGGGGAAGCCGGGGCCCGACTGGTGAAGCCGGGGTCTGACCGGCTGTATCAGGGAGCCTTGGGGACTCAAAACACTATTTGCCTCCAGGAACCTCACCTTCATGCTAATTACCCTTCAACCTGTCTCTACCACCTGTGTTCCTTGACCTGCAACACCTGTTATCTCTTAATAGACCCCCCCCCCCTCCTTCCTTCCTCCGCCTGGTCTCAGACTAGGCCTCCTAAATTAGTGGAAGATAATACAGGAAAGAGAGCCATTAAGAAACTTACAAGAAAATAAAGTGTAAAGTGAATGTAAGTAAACGGCCGCAAGATTTACCTGTCATCTTTCTTTGAACCTCGTCAGATTTACCTGTAATCTTCCATTGAATCTCGTAAGATTTATCTATCATCTTATACTGAACCTCGTAAGATTCACCTGTCATCTTATATTGTCATGAGACAGAATGATAAGAGCATCAAACCTGCTAGAGTGAGAAACGTTTAACTGGTTTCTGTTTCACACACATGAGGCAGAACGGTGTTTCACACACACGAGGCAGAACGGTATTTCCCACGCACGAGGCAGAACAGCGTTTCACATGCACGAGGCACAACGGTGTTTCCCACGCACGAGGCAGAACAGCGTTTCACACGCACGAGGCACAACGGTGTTTCCCACGCACGAGGCAGAACAGCGTTTCACATGCACGAAGCACAACGGTGTTTCCCACGCACGAGGCAGAACAGCGTTTCACACGCACGAGGCACAACGGTGTTTCCCACGCACGAAGCAGAACAGCGTTTCACACGCACGAGGCACAACGGTGTTTCACACGCACGAGGCACAACGGTGTTTCACACGCACGAGGCACAACGGTGTTTCACACGCACGAGACACAACGGTGTTTCACACGCACGAGGCACAACGGTGTTTCACACGCACGAGGCACAACGGTGTTTCACACGCACGAGGCACAACGGTGTTTCACACGCACGAGGCACAACGGTGTTTCACACGCACGAGGCACAACGGTGTTTCACACGCACGAGGCACAACGGTGTTTCACACGCACGAGACACAACGGTAGCACCTCCCTGGATGGTTGCTGGCTATCCTGATCATACACTATGTTGACCTTTAAAGGTGACACAGGCGACCTTGACCTCCCAAGATCTATATGAGGCCACACATGACCTTGACATCATAAGGCCTACATGAGGCCCCACATGACCTTGATGCATTTTATTCGGAATGAATAATAAAAGCCACAATACCGTGGCTGGAACAATTCACAACTAAGCTAGAATGGGTCTGGAACAATTCACAAATAAGAATGGGGCTGGAACAATTCAAAACTAAGACAGAATGGGGCTGGAACAATTCACAACTAAGCCAGAATGGGGCTGTAACAATTCACAACTGAGACAGAACGGGGCTGAAACAATTCACAACTAGGACAGAATGGGGCTGGAACAATTCACAACTAAGACAGAATGGGGCTGGAACAATTCACAACTAAGACAGAATGGGGCTGGAACAATTCACAACTAAGACAGAATGGGGCTGGAACAATTCACAACTAAGAATGGGGCTGGAACAATTCACAACTAAGACAGAATGGGGCTGGAACAATTCACAACTAAGACAGAATGGGGCTGGAACAATTCAGAACTAACCTTGACCATCTGAAGAGGAAAATTTTAGAATGTGGGATGTTTGTGTAGCAGTCAAATGTTCCTGACAACGATACACCTGTACAGATGTTTCTTACTACGATACACCTGTACATGTGTTCCTTACTACGATACACCTGTACATGTGTTCCTTACTACGATACACCTGTACAGGTGTTCCTTACTACGATACACATGTATAGGTGTTCCTTACTACGATACACCTGTACAGGTGTTCCTTACTACGATACACCTGTACAGGTGTTCCTTACTACGATACACCTGTACAGGTGTTCCTTACTACGATGCACCTGTACATGTGTTCCTTACTACGATACAGCTGTACAGGTGTTCCTTACTATGATACAGCTGTACAGGTGTTCCTTACTGCGATACACCTGTGCAGATGTTTCATACGACGATACACCTGTACAGGTATTACTTACTACGATACACCTGTACAGGTGTTCCTTACTACGATACACCTGTACAGGTGTTCCTTACTACGATACACCTGTACAGGTGTTCCTTACTACGATACACCTGTACATGTGTTTCCTTACTACGATACACCTGTACAGGTGTTCCTTACTACGATACACCTGTACAGGTGTTCCTTACTACGATACACCTGTACATGTATTCCTTACTACGATACACCTGTACAGGTGTTCCTTACTACGATACACCTGTACAGGTGTTCCTTACTACGATACACCTGTACAGGTGTTCCTTACTACGATACACCTGTACAGGTGTTCCTTACTACGATACACCTGTACAGGTGTTTCCTTACTACGATACACCTGTACATGTGTTCCTTACTACGATACACCTTACAGGTGTTCCTTACTACGATACACATGTATAGGTTTTCCCTTACTACGATACACCTGTACAGGTGTTCCTTACTACGATACACCTGTACAGGTGTTCCTTACTACGATACAGCTGTACAGGTGTTCCTTACTACGATGCACTGTACATGTGTTCCTTACTACGATACAGCTGTACAGGTTTTTCCTTACTATGATACAGCTGTACAGGTGTTCCTTACTGCGATGCACCTGTGCAGATGTTTCATACGACGATACACCTGTACAGGTATTACTTACTACGATACACCTGTACAGGTGTTCCTTACTACGATACACCTGTACAGCTGTTCCTTACTACGATACACCTGTACAGGTGTTCCTTACTACGATACACCTGTACATGTGTTCCATACTACGATACACCTGTACAGGTGTTCCTTACTACGATACACCTGTACAGGTGTTCCTTACTACGATACACCTGTACATGTATTCCTTACTACGTTTACACCTGTACAGGTGTTCCTTACTACGATACACCCGTACAGGTGTTCCTTACTACGATAACCTGTACAGGTGTTCCTTTACTACGATACACCTGTACAGGGTTTCCTTACTACGAACACCTGTACAGGTGTTCCTTACTACGATACACCGTACAGGTGTTCCTTACTACGATACACCTGTACAGGTGTTTCCTTACTACGATACACCTGTACGGGTTTGTTCCTTACTACGATACACCTGTACAGGTGTTCCTTACTACGATACACCTGTACAGGTGTTCCTTACTACGATACACCTGTACAGGTGTTCCTTACTACGATATACCTGTACAGGTGTTCCTTACTACGATACACCTGTACAGGTGTTCCTTACTACGATACACCTGTACAGGTGTTCCTTACTACGATACACCTGTACAGGTGTTCTTTACTACGATACACCTGTACAGGTGTTCCTTACTACGATACACCTGTACAGGTGTTCCTTACTACGATACGTCTGTCTGGTTTTAAGGTGTTTGTTGCTTATCCACTCAAAGTAAAACTGCACTCTCACGCAGCCTTATTTCACACACTATTGAGTGTAACAACTTGTGTAAACAAGGCGTGATGAGGGTTCGAATCCCCGGGCCGTTGGGCCTGTCTACATGAAGGATGAATCGAAATGGTGTACTGCCGACAGAGCGAAACGTTGTCACAGTGAGACCTTTTCTGAAACTTTTTTTTCCTTCACTGGGTCAGCTCCCCCCCCTACCCCCCCGGGTCGCCCGGTCCCAGACCAGGCCTCCAGGTATTGTGTAAAATGTTGTTTGGGGCAAAAATGGAGCGCAAGTGGATTAAATAATATAACATTCACTATTAGCAACAGCCTAGTTGACCAGGCAAGCACCAGACGAGCCTGGTCCAGGGCCGGTCTGCGAGAGTAGGATAACTCGAAACTCATCTGAGATATATCAAAGATGAAGGTAAAGTTTCTTTCCTTACTAAGTTTGGTACATAATGAGGATGTGCTTGGTGTGTTGACACTGGGATGTGCAACATTGACATGGTTGGTGTGTTGACACTGGGATGTGCAACATTGACTTGGTTGGTGTGTTGACACTGGGATGTGCAACATTGACTTGGTTGTGTGTGTTGACACTGGATGTGCAACATTGACTTGGTGTGTTGACACTGGGATGTGCAACATTGACTTGGTTGGTGTGTTGACACTGGGATGTGCAACATTGACTTGGTTGGTGTGTTGACACTGGGATGTGCAACATTGACTTGGTGTGTTGACACTGGGATGTGCAACATTGACTTGGTTGGTGTGTTGACACTGGGATGTGCAACATTGACTTGGTTGGTGTGTTGACACTGGGATGTGCAACATTGACATGGTTGGTGTGTTGACACTGGGATGTGCAACATTGACTTGGTTGGTGTGTTGACACTGGGATGTGCAACATTGACTTGGTTGGTGTGTTGACACTGGGATGTGCAACATTGACTTGGTTGGTGTGTTGACACTGGGATGTGCAACATTGACTTGGTTGGTGTGTTGACACTGGGATGTGCAACATTGACTTGGTGTGTTGACACTGGGATGTGCAACATTGACTTGGTTGGTGTGTTGACACTGGGATGTGCAACATTGACTTGGTTGGTGTTTGACACTGGGATGTGCAACATTGACTTGGTTGGTGTGTTGACACTGGATGTGCAACATTGACTTGGTTGGTGTGTTGACACTGGATGTGCAACATTGACTTGGTTGGTGTGTTTGACACTGGGATGTGCAACATTGACTTGGTTGGTGTGTTGACACTGGGATGTGCAACATTGACTTGGTTGGTGTGTTGACACTGGGATGTGCAACATTGACTTGGTTGGTGTGTTGACACTGGGATGTGCAACATTGACTTGGTTGGTGTGTTGACACTGGGATGTGCAACATTGACTTGGTTGGTGTGTTGACACTGGGATGTGCAACATTGACTTGGTTGGTGTGTTGACACTGGGATGTGCAACATTGACTTGGTTGGTGTGTTGACACTGGGGTGTGCAACATTGACTTGGTTGGTGTGCTGACACTGGGATGTGCAACATTGACTTGGTTGGTGTGTTGACACTGGGATGTGCAACATTGACTTGGTTGGTGTGTTGACACTGGGATGTGCAACATTGACTTGGTTGGTGTGTTTACACTGGGATGTGCAACATTGACTTGGTTGGTGTGTTTGACACTGGGATGTGCAACATTGACTTGGTTGGTGTGTTGACACTGGGATGTGCAACATTGACTTGGTTGGTGTGTTGACACTGGGATGTGCAACATTGACTTGGTTGGTGTGTTGACACTGGGATGTGCAACATTGACTTGGTGTGTTGACACTGGGATGTGCAACATTGACTTGGTTGGTGTGTTGACACTGGGATGTGCAACATTGACATGGTTGGTGTGTTGACACTGGGATGTGCAACATTGACATGGTTGGTGTGTTGACACTGGGATGTGCAACATTGACTTGGTTGGTGTGTGACACTGGGATGTGCAACATTGACTTGGTTGGTGTGTTGACACTGGGATGTGCAACATTGACTTGGTGTTGTTGACACTGGGATGTTGCAACATTGACTTGGTTTGGTGGTGTTGACACTGGGATGTGCAACATTGACATGGTTGGTGTGTTGACACTGGGATGTGCAACATTGACATGGTTGGTGTGTTGACACTGGGATGTGCAACATTGACTTGGTTGGTGTGTTGACACTGGGATGTGCAACATTGACATGGTTGGTGTGTTGACACTGGGATGTGCAACATTGACTTGGTGTGTTGACACTGTGATGTGCAACATTGACATGGTTGGTGTGTTGACACTGGGAGGTGCAACATTGACATGGTGTGTTGACACCGGGATGTGCAACATTGACATGGTTGGTGTGTTGACACTGAGATGTGCAACACTGACATGGTGTGTTGACACTGGGATGTGCAACATTGACATGGTTGGTGTGTTGACACTGGGATATGCAACATTGACGTGGTTGGTGTGTTTACCCTGGGATGTGCAACATTGACATGGTTGGTGTGTTGACACTGGGATGTGCAACATTGACAATGGTTGGTGTGTTGACACTGGGATGTACAACACTGACATGGTGTGTTGACACTGGGATGTGCAACACTGACATGGTGTGTTGACACTGGGATGTGCAATATTGACATAGTTGGTGTGTTGACACTGGGATGTGCAACATTGACAATGGTTGGTGTGTTGATACTGGGATGTGTAACATTGACATGGTTTGTTGGCACTGGGATGTGCAACACTGACATGGTGTGTTGACACTGGGATATGCAACATTGACATGCTTGGTGTGTTGATACTGGGATGTGTAACATTGACAATGGTTGGTGTGTTGATACTGGGATGTGTAACATTGACATGGTTTGTTGACACTGGGATGTGCAACATTAGCACTGAATACTAAATTATCTATTAACTACAAGCTTTTCAAAGACGTCTGAACTTCTAGATGCAAGTCTTATCCCATGGGTAGCCGAGACGTTGTTACGAGAGTCAAGGACACGCTAAGTTCACTAAGGAATCCTAATGAAGCAAACGAAGAAGAAAAGCAGATAAAACTGCTGCTAAGTGATTAGACAAAATAGAGAAGTGTAAGATTAATAAGAAGGAAAATATCAAGACTTAGAACTGCTGGGGTAGGAAAACTCTGGAAACCCGTCAAAGGTATGTCAAGGGTAGGGAGAAACAAAAATTGTTAGTCGTAGTTCAGTGGTAGCGCCTTCGACTTGTTACAACTCCCATTTCATGTAAGGACTGATTGTTATTTAAATGCTATTCTTTACCTTAACACCCTGGCAGTTACTGTCTTTACTACGTCATCTATATATTAAATACCCATGGTAACATCACATACTCGTATCTAAGGTCTACTTTTACTACAAGATAGTCCCCTTCCTTCCTATATACCCCTAACCTGAGCCGAAGTACCTTGGCTCAATTTAAGGCAAATTCAGACGAAACCATACCACGGGCGGGGATAGAACCCGCGATCAGAGAGTCTCAAAACTCCAGACCGTCGCGTTAGTCACTGGACCAGATAGCCACAATAAGATTCGTTCAACTAGGTATATTTCTACACCATAGGAAGGTTAGCATAGGCACCACTGTGACCACAAATGCAAGTTTTTACAGACGAATCTCCAGCTAGCGTGGCCGTGACGAACTCTAGCTCAAGTCCCCTCAAAGCCGTTAACATGACTCACGAAATCGTAATGACACGATTGCAAACAAACCATATGGTTTGTTTGCAATGGTGTCATTACGATTTCGTGAGTCAAATTCAGACAATTAGTCAAGACTTCCGTACTTGCTGCCTTCCTTTCTGATGGTGGTAAATAAATACTTGGATAATATCCGACTGTTGTGGATCAAGTAATGTGGCTTATTTGCAGTGGTGTCTCTTTCTTCAACGGAAATAAACCATACTGACTGCCCTTGTTTATCTTGAGTTAGTAACTGATGGACATAAGTCTTGCAAAAGCTAAGCTTTTGCAAGACTTTTGTCCATCAGTTTGTTGACCCCGGCTCTGTTGTGATCGCCAGTGTTGACCCCGGCTCTGTTGTAATCGCCAGTGTTGACCCCGGCTCTGTTGTAATCGCCAGTGTTGACCCCGGCTCTGTTGCGATCGTCAGTGTTGACCCCGGCTCTTTTGTGATCCCCAGTGTTGACCACGGCTCTGTTGCGATCGCCATTGTTGACCTCGGCTCTGTTGCGATCGCCGGTGTTGACCCCGGCTCTGTTGTGATCGCCAGTGTTGACCCCGGCTCTTTTGATCGCCAGTGTTGACCCCGGCTCTGTTGTAATCACCAGTGTTGACCCCGGCTCTGTTGCTATCGTCAGTGTTGACCCCGGGTCTGTTGTGATGGCTAGTGTTGACCCCGGCTCTCTTATGATGGCCAGTGTTGACCCCGGCTCTGTTGTGATGGCCAGTGTTGACCCCAGCTCTGTTGTGATGGCCAGTGTTGACCCCGGCTCTTTTGTGATGGCCAGTGTTGACCCCAGCTCTGTTGTGATGGCCAGTGTTGACCCCGGCTCTGTGATGGCCAGTGTTGACCCGGGCTCTGTTGTGATGGCTAGTGTTGACCCCAGCTCTGTTGTGATGGCCAGTGTTGACCCCGGCTCTGTTGTGATGGCCAGTGTTGACCCCGGCTCTGTTGTGATCTCCAATGTTGACCCCGGCTCTGTTGTGATGGCCAGTGTTGACCCCGGCTCTGTGGTGATGGCCAGTGTTGGACCCGGCTCTGTTGTGATGGCCAGTGTTGACCCCAGCTCTTGTGATGGCCATTGTTGACCCCGGCTCTGTTGTGATGGCCAGTGTTGACCCCGGCTCTGTTGTGATGGCCAGTGTTGACCCCAGCTCTGTTGTGATGGCCAGTGTTGACCCCGGCTCTGTTGTGATGGCCAGTGTTGACCCCGGCTCTGTTATGATCGCCAGTGTTGACCCCGGCTTTGTTGTGATGGCCAGTGTTGACCCCGGCTCTGTTGTGATGGCCAGTGTTGACCCCGGCTCTGTTATGATCGCCAGTGTTGACCCCGGCTCTGTTGTGATGGCCAGTGTTGACCCCGGCTCTGTTGTGATGGCCAGTGTTGACCCCGGCTCTGTTGTGATGGCCACTGTTGACCCCGTCTCTGTTATGATCGCGAGGGTTCACACTGTAATTGTTCTTAATGCAGTGGTTAGTTGAAAGGTAGTGTGACGTTGGTAGTGTTGAACGAACTAGAATAGAGTGAGAGGTGGCTGTGTTGGAGCAGTGGTGGAGCAGTGGTAGAGGACCCTCGGGGAAGAGGAGGAGGGGTTGGTGTGTTGATATGTTGCATTCCTGCCAAGGTTGTGACTTCTTGAACACACACACACACACACACACACACACACTGAGTGAAGAGGCGGGGCCAAGAGCTGAGTCTCGACCCCCGCAACCACAATTAGGTGAGTTTCTCTCTCTCTCTGTCTCTCTCTCTCTCTCTCTCTCTCTCTCTTTGCTGTTGTGTTTTATAATATTTCACGGCATCCAATTGCCGCCGTAAACCCGGGTTCACTGTATGTAAAAGCTTTTGAAACTTTCACTCTGATGTTAAGTAGTTGTTATTCTTATTGACTGGACCAAATGCTGTTTCACTCATCTTCACGTATGACTTGAATGACTTGACACACACACTGTGTGTGTGTGTAGAGCGAGCGAGAGTGAGGGAGTGTGAGAGTGAGATTGAGTGTATTAGACAATCGCGTTTATCCCGCATCCGGGAGGTGGTTGTGTAAAGGGAGGAGTGCTGGAGTTGCTCACCCGGGAGAGGGAGTGAGAGTGGAGACATACAGGTGCAGTCGTAGACACTAGCCTGCAACAACAAGTCACAGACACCTGCAACAGGTCGACGCTTTAGGTTTGCCGCCCAGCATAGGAATGACCTGTAGCCGTGTTGGACTGCCTACCTCCGAGCTGCCTGGTTCATTGTTGGTTGATTGGCTGGCTGGCTGGCAGATTGGCTAGCTGGCTGACTGGCAGGTAGAGCGCACTGCATGTCACAAGCTTAACCACTGTAATATTGTCCTTCCCTACGCATCACTCTCGACTGATAATATACTCAGCTTACACACATGTTAGTTACCACTTGTCAAAGGCACTTGTCGTTAAGACTCTTGGCTTGTTGAGTGTGTGTATGTGTGTGTGTGTGTGTGTGTGTGTGTGTGTGTGTGTGTGTGTACACTAGTCCTATTTAATATAACCATCAAGAGAGAGAGAGAAACACAATTGCATATTTTGAAAAAAAAATCGGTAAAGAGAGGATACAAGAAAATATTTCTTCACCCAAAGTTAGGAAATAGAATGAGATGGTAGAGGTGGTGAGGCGCACTATATCTGATTGAAACTTAGATAAATTCTATAATAAATTATACAGTGAAGACGGCATGCTACAAGCATAGCTCTTCTCAAGTAACTCTTTGTGACCTGATGATGGTACAGGATGGACCGAAACGTCTTGCAAAACTTCCTTTTAAAGGTCTGGCTTGTTAGTGCAGCCTGACACAATCACATTGAGGCTGCAAACAGTGCTAATGATTACTGGCGAACAACCAACAACTAGCAAATGAATATATAGACACTTGTGTACACCTGCATAATATGCTGTGCCAGGTGACCAGCTGATCCAGAAAGATGTTTCATCCTTTTGTCCAAGTCGTCTTTTCTCTCGTGTGGCTGTTTATTCTCTCTCTCTCTCTGAGCCCTGCTATTATTATTATTATTATTAGTATGTATTATTAATTGCTGACATGTGAGGAAAGTGTTATATTGCAACTTGTTATGGAATTAATATTTACAGTTTCTTCAGTATTGCTGTTTGTTTATATATACTCGCTCTAATGTGCTGCAGAAAAAATAATAATGGTTATTCTCGGTTAATTAGATAAGATAAAGTTAAGGTATATTAACTTACATTTTGTGTATAATTAACGACAGTAACGAAATACAGTAATGATTGTCTTGCGTCTGGCAACGTGGGGCGTAGCAAACTACCTCGCAGCGTTGCTCTTTTTTATTATTTTACAGGATGCGTGGCGGCGCTGCCCAATAAGCTCGACCCGCTGGCCAAAATCTAAAATATTCCCGAACGCTAACAAAAAAAAAATGGAGGATGAGCTGTCAATTGACACCGAAATAATGATTCTCTGTACCTTTTCCCCATCCCACGGTCCTCTTCCTTCAGTCCTCTTTCCCAGCAGTCGACTCTTCCCCCCCCCCCTCCCCGTTTTTTTTCATCCCTCTTCCCCCCACCACAGACTGCTATATCCAGCACTTGGTTTACTGCTCTTGACATGAACTTCCGCCGTGATTCAGGGGTTGAGCACGATTAGTTTACCTGGCTGTTCCTCGCATGTACACACACACACACACACACCTTGACAAGTCGAGGAGTGAGGTGCGTGCTACTGAGGTGGGTGCTACTGAAGTGGATGCTACTGAGATGGGTGTTAGTGAAGTGGGTACTACTGAGGTGAGTGCTACTGAAGTGTGTGCTACTGAGATGGATGCTACTCGATCACTGCTACTCTCCTACAACATCCGTGCCTTAAGCACACTGCCATGGGTCGTTGTTGATCACTGTCAAGTTGCCGTCTAGGAATTACTCATGATAGGTGTGTTATTATATATTTAGTTTACACAGTTCCACTTAAAGACTCGCATCATCTCAAAGGTCAGCCCTATCTAAAGTATACTAACTCTCTAGAATGCAACCCATAACAGTTGATTAACACTCTCGTACCTGTTTATTGCTATGTAAATAAGGACCAGCAACTGCAAGTAGGTTTACCAGTACAAGTTGATATTATTTCGAGGACAAGTTGATATTGTGTTTGTGCCGGGACTATTGCCAAGCTGTGGCCTGTGTGGGCGTTTCTGGTACCCTCACACTGCTTGTGGCGATAATGAGTGCTAGCCACACTTGACCTTGCCTTTGGATGGCACCGTAACAAGTGTTAATAACAGGTGGGAGGAGTCTAGCAGTGTATGCACAGGCGTGTTTTGCTTACCAGGATAGCCTTGGTCATACAGTCGTCCCTTAGAGCGTTGGTACTTCCTTAAAAAGTGCTTAATTATATTATTTAATGACGGTAATTAACGGCCTGTGTGGAGATGTCAGTCATATGAAATATTAAGTGTGTGGACATAGTCATTCTCTCTCTCTCTTTCTCTTTCTTTCTCTCTCTCTCTCTCCAACACTCGTATTACTAGTACTGATGTTACTGCTATGCCAGTAATAATACTAATAAAGAATAATAATAATCTTATTAACACATCGGCCGTTTCCCATTAAGGCAGGGTGACCCGAAAAGGATGATGATGATGATGATTAATAATAATAATCACGTACTTGATACAGCTTCTATAGACGTAGCTAACATCAGTGTCACACTATATAGAAAGCCTTTGGTTATGCAGAGAATTTCGGGCAACTTAGGTTAATTTTGTCCCCCAGGACTCCATCCACGACAGTCAGCTAACACCCAGGTACCTGCTTACTGCTAGGTGAACAGGAACAGCAGGTGTAAGGAAACACACCCAGTGTTTCCACCCTTACCGGGGATCGATCCATGGGCAATGTGTGAGCTGAGTATGCTACCAATTCTGGCATATTGGTCTCAATACTGGTATGTTGGTCTAATCAATATTGATATGTTGATCTCATCAATACTGGTATGTTAGTCTCGCCAGTGCTAGTACGTTGGTGTCATCAATAATGGTATGTTAGTCTCATCAATAATGGTATGTTAGTCTCATCAATAATGGTATGTTAGTCTCATCAATAATGGTATGTTAGTCTCATCAATAATGGTATGTTAGTCTCATCAATAATGGTATGTTAGTCTCATCAATAATGGTATGTTAGTCTCATCAATAATGGTATGTTGGTCTTATCAATACTGGTATACAAGTCTCATCAACACTGGTATACAAGTCTCATCAACACTGGTATATTAGTCTCATCAACAGTGGTATATTAGTCTCATCAACACTGGTATATTAGTCTCATCAACACTGGTATATTAGTCTCATCAACACTGGTATATTAGTCTCATCAACACTGGTATATTAGTCTCATCAACACTGATATATTAATCTCATCAGTACTGGTATATTAGTCTCATCAACACTGGTATATTAATCTCATCAACACTGGTATATTAATCTCATCAGTACTGGTATATTAGTCTCATCAACACTGGTATATTAGTCTCATGGTGTGTTGAAGAGTTCCCTTAGCATATGTTGAGCATCACTCTCCACAAAGCCAGGGAAAGGAGTGAGTAGCTTGTCTCAGCCTTGTAAAGGAA
Source organism: Cherax quadricarinatus (assembly GCF_026875155.1). NCBI lineage: Eukaryota > Metazoa > Arthropoda > Malacostraca > Decapoda > Parastacidae > Cherax > Cherax quadricarinatus. The sequence continues at coordinate 16,645,533 of NC_069423.1, read as the reverse complement.
CACACGCACCATCTCTAGTAATGCTCATACCGCATCAAGGTCTAGGGTCCCCCCCCCCACACACACACATGCGCGCGCGCGCGCGCCTGTGTGTAAAAGTCTTAGGAAAATAAACAGTGAAAGCGAGTGGAAATCTCTTGATGACTACTGGGATAAACTGTGACAATTGCTTGATGGAATTTAATCTAGATAAATGTCGTGTAGTGGAAGCCGGTGGAAGCGAAATCAGGTCATGTGAAGAATATAGATTGTTCGACAAAATATTGATACTGTCAGAATGAGAGAGATCTCAGAGTTGTTATTAACCAAAACTATTGTCACCGTAAGTTTATTGTAGACGAAATTATGGGAAACTCGTATGGTACACTGGTGTTATAACATAGCTGTCAACTACATGGTTGGTGAAGTGATAACAAAAAGAATAGCTACTTTCAACGTATAATATACAGATGTGTAGTTCCAACACCTGGAGAAAACACTTGGATAGATTAGATAAGGCCTAATTGCCTATTAAACAATGCGAGTTATGAAGAAAGACTGAAAACGCTAAAAATGCCCAGATTGACCCTCTCTCTCTCTCTCTCTCTCTCTCTCTCTCTCTCTCTCTCTCTCTCTCTCTCTCTCTCTCTCTCTGTCGCTCACACACACACACACACAGTTGCAAGACGCTCTCACTAATCTCACTAACTCTGGCCACGCCTATCTTGACTTCTCCGTCGCATATACAATTAGGTAGCTTGTGTCTGGTGCTCAACACAGCCATGATCATGTCTCCACCACACCTTGTACTGAAACACCCACATGGGTTTACCCTTTTTTCACATAACATATAACACTCAGCGTTAACAAAATTCTCTGAAAATTATTACGAGGCGGACTGGTAAGTTACAGCAGCACAGTCTGGCACCACCTGTGCTAAAAGTTCATATTTGAACGTATCGTCATTTTTTTTAAAATTTATCTGTTGTTAAATATGTTTTTTATAGGTTTATATAGGTTAGACTAACATTTAAGTACTACATCAAAAAAATAATGATGGGCAGGTTGGTCACTGAAGTTTTAGGTCAAAGGATCAAGAGTTTAAGTGAGCAGAGATAATCACGTGACTGACCCACGTCACCATTCTCTTGTTTCTTACGACAAGCAACAATCCGCCATCCCGGGTCACGCTCCTGTAAATTACATGATATTGGAGCTAAGCTTTTTAAGCTCCCAAAGCTGCTTTACACATAGTGGACTGCTTAATAATTTACTCATCACCCTACTGAAGTCTCCCAGCTCAAGCTGAAAGATTTTACTGTATCATGTACGAGAACCACCCTGTGTGATGAAGTATGGCAGAACCCACCCTGTGTGATGGAGTATGGCAGGAGAACCCACCCTGTGTGATGGAGTATGGCAGGAGAACCCACCTTGTGTGATGAAGTATGGCAGGAGAACCCATGATGTGTGATGGAGTATGGCAGGAGAACCCACCCTGTGTGATGGAGTATGGCAGGAGAACCCACCCTGTGTGATGGAGTATGGCAGGAGAACCCACCCTGTGTGATGGAGTATGGGAGGAGAACCCACCCTGTGTGATGGAGTATGGCAGGAGAACCCACCCTGTGTGATGGAGTATGGCAGGAGAACCCACCCTGTGTGATGGAGTATGGCAGGAGAACCCACCCTGTGTGATGGAGTATGGCAGGAGAACCCACCCTGTGTGATGGAGTATGGCAGGAGAACCCACCTTGTGTGATGAAGTATGGCAGGAGAACCCATGATGTGTGATGGAGTATGGCAGGAGAACCCACCCTGTGTGATGGAGTATGGCAGGAGAACCCACCCTGTGTGATGGAGTATGGCAGGAGAACCCACCCTGTGTGATGGAGTATGGCAGGAGAACCCACCCTGTGTGATGGAGTATGGCAGGAGAACCCACCCTGTGTGATGGAGTATGGCAGGAGAACCCACCCTGTGTGATGGAGTATGGCAGGAGAACCCACCTTGTGTGATGGAGTATGGCAGGAGAACCCATGATGTGTGATGGAGTATGGCAGGAGAACCCACCCTGTGTGATGGAGTATGGCAGGAGAACCCATGATGTGTGATGGAGTATGGCAGGAGAACCCACCCTGTGTGATGGAGTATGGCAGGAGAACCCACCCTGTGTGATGAAGTATGGCAGGAGAACCCACCCTGTGTGATGGAGTATGGCAGGAGAATCCACCCTGTCTGATGGAGTATGGCAGGGGAACCCACCCTGTGTGATGAAGTATGGCAGGAGAACCCACCCTGTGTGATGAAGTATGGCAGGAGAACCCACCCTGTGTGATGGAGTATGGCAGGGGAACCCACCCTGTGTGATGAAGTATGACAGGAGAACCCACCCTGTGTGGAGTATGGCAGGGGAACCCACCCTGTGTGATGAAGTATGGCAGGAGAACCCACCCTGTGTGATGGAGTATGGCAGGAGAACCCACCCTGTGTGATGGAGTATGGCAGGAGAACCCACCCTGTGTGATGAAGTATGGCAGGAGAACCCACCCTGTCTGATGGAGTATGGCAGGGGAACCCACCCTGTCTGATGGAGTATGGCAGGGGAACCCACCCTGTGTGATGGAGTATGGCAGTAGAACCCACCCTGTGTGATGGAGTATGGCAGTAGAACCCACCCTGTGTGATGAAGTATGGCAGGAGAACCCACCCTGTGTGATGGTGTATGGCAGGAGAACCCACCCTGTGTGATGAAGTATTTCAGGAGAACCCACCCTGTATGATGGAGTATGGCAGGAGAACCCACCCTGTATGATGGAGTATGGCAGGGGAACCCACCCTGTATGATGGAGTATGGCAGGAGAACCCACCCTGTATGATGGAGTATGGCAGGAGAACCCACATGGGAACCCACCCTGTATGATGGAGTATGGCAGGGGAACCCACCCTGTATGATGGAGTATGGCAGGGGAACCCACACTGTATGATGGAGTATGGCAGGGTAACTCACCTTGTGTGATGGAGTATGGCAGGGGAACCCATGGTGTGTGATATAGTATGGCAGGGGAACCCATGGTGTGTGATGGAGTATGGCAGGGGAACCCACCCTGTATGATGGAGTATGACAGGAGAACCCACCCTGTATGATGGAGTATGGCAGGGGAATCCACCCTGTATGAGGGAGTATGGCAGGCGAACCCACCCTGTATGATGGAGTATGGCAGGAGAACCCACCCTGTATGATGGAGTATGGCAGGGAAACCCACCCTGTATGATGGAGTATGGCAGGGGAACCCACCTTGTATGATGGAGTATGGCAGGGGAACCCACCCTGTATGATGGAGTATGGCAGGGGAACCTACCCTGTATGGAGTATGGCAGGGAAACCCACCCTGTATGATGGAGTATGGCAGGGGAACCCACCCTGTATGATGGAGTATGGCAGGAGAACCCACCCTGTATGATGGAGTATGGCAGGGGAACCCACCCTGTATGATGGAGTATGGCAGGGAAACCCACCCTGTATGATGGAGTATGGCAGGGAAACCCACCCTGTATGATGGAGTATGGCAGGGGAACCCACCTTGTATGATGGAGTATGGCAGGGGAACCCACCTTGTATGATGGAGTATGGCAGGGGAACCCACCTTGTATGATGGAGTATGGCAGGGGAACCCACCTTGTATGATGGAGTATGGCAGGGGAACCCACCTTGTATGATGGAGTATGGCAGGGGAACCCACCTTGTATGATGGAGTATGGCAGGGGAACCCACCTTGTATGATGGAGTATGGCAGGGGAACCCACCTTGTATGATGGAGTATGGCAGGGGAACCCACCTTGTATGATGGAGTATGGCAGGAGAACTTGGGTAACCTTGTTATCACAGTGTAACTTATTGTTTAATTCATGTTAAGCGCTAAACCCATTGGGGTGGAGGCTTGATCCTCCGTCTACGCTTCCTATTTGTATTCGCCTATATGTGCAGTGTAACTTACAGCTTAGGGTATGTTAGATGGAGCTTTATTGAGTAGTGGTCGTGGTGTGGTGTTGTGTTGTGCTGTGTTGTGTTGTGCTGTGTTGTGCTGTGTTGTGCTGTGCTGTGTTGTTTTGTGTTGTGCTGTGTTGTGTTGTGCTGTGTTGTGCTGTGTTGTGTTGTGCTGTGTTGCGTTGTGTTGTGCTGTGTTGTGTTGTGCTGTGTTGTGTTGTACTGTGTTGTGTTGTGCTGTGTTGTGTTGTGCTGTGTTGTGTTGTTGTGCTGTGTTGTGTTGTTGTGCTGTGTTGTGTTGTGCTGTGTTGCGTTGCGTTGTGTTGTGCTGTGTTGTGTTTTGTGCTGTGTTGTGTTGTTGTGCTGTGTTGTGTTGTTGTGCTGTGTTGTGTTGTGCTGTGTTGCGTTGCGTTGTGTTGTGCTGTGTTGTGTTTTGTGCTGTGTTGTGTTGTGCTGTGTTGTGCTGTGTTGTGTTGTGCTGTGTTGTGCTGTGTTGTGCTGTGTTGTGTTGTGTTGTGCTGTGTTGTGTTGTGTTGTGCTGTTGTGTGTTGCTGTTACAGTTCGAGTTCAACTCCTGCTGCTGCTTCTGTTTCATAAATTTACCTCCTACTCATAATTAATTTATTTCATCTTGAAAAACAAATGACTACGTCATTTAAGTCGTAAATAATATTCTGCGCGCAAGGAACATTTTTGTTGTAAACCGTATTTTTTATTTACAGTGAATTTCCGTTTTTCTTTTACACTGAATGTGTAAGTTTCCCGAAGACTGACTCAGGTTACAGAAAAGTTAGTAACAATTGGATTTGTATTTTCAGTGGATTATTTATCGTATTCATGAAAGTGTTAAACCCGAATGGGTCTAGCAGTGAAGTGTATAAAGTGTAGACACGATAAGAGAAAGTGTTATATGTGAGAAAAGATTGAACACCATTTTGGGCATTATAATAACAAGTGTGTAAGAGAACAGGTTTATGCAAGAGCAGGAGGAACGACCAACCAGTGTTGTTCCAGCACGCGACGCCCACCCTCTTGTCTACCCACCTGCCCACTCACTAACCCACCACCCCACATGAAATACCCACGCCTAGACAGCTTAGAAATACCCCTGTCCATGTCCCCTAGAGTCATGGCCATTATCAGTCACAAGTGAAGTCTGGCTTCTTACCTGATAGTGATGCTGGAGAACTGACTTATTCCAGTCTAGCATAAAATCATCGTGTTAGACTTGTGGAGCTGTACTAGAGGAAGGACCTGGACCACGTGGTGGGGCATGTAGAGGGGTGGTGTGGTGAAGGCTAGTGTTTGTGATGGTGGTGACGAGTGTTGGTGATGGTGGTGGTGTTGGCCAGCTGTGGCGACTACGCCTCTGTGTGGGACACCGCCTCTCTCTCATCAGGGGCGTCCTACGCTGAGATCTTCGACCCCCAGGTAAATACACCTTTCTTAATTGTTTTCGTTCATTAGTGCTTCCCATCTGCTCTCAGGGGAAACATTTTTCACACTGCCAACTTAAAGAGCTTTAACTGATGTTGGTTATTTAATGAGCTTTAACTCATGCTAGTTATTTTAACCTAGTGTTTCAGTATTTATTTTAATCTAGTATTACAGTATTGATTTGTGTTATGTTTTGTTCGTGCTGTAGTTTTTATTTTTATGCTTTACCTTAGATGTAGTAAGAAGGTAAATGACCGCTGAATATATTCACTCTTAACACTTTTATATATATAAAAAAAAAGCTTCATGTTTAAAGTGATCATGGCCGCAGCTTTTTCAATACAGGTGTTTTAAGTGAATGCATTTGTGGCCATTTTCCTTTACCTTGGATGTTCTTGTGTGTGTGTTTGTAGTTGTTTTGATCACTGGGAGAGCTGATTGATCTACCAGGTCATGAACTATACTCAGGTGCGTCCAGTTTACCAAGGAAATACCATGTCCAGGTGAAGGATGTCACTGTATACCTCAACGACACCATAATACAGGAGATCTACACTTCATCAAAACCAATTTCTTTTATTATATTAGAATAATAGGTGTAATATAAATTGCGGCAACTTGACCCCCAGATCCTGACATCACCGGCTAATGTCTGGATCTTACATGTATATATTATAAGGTATCTCTTCCTCGCTCCAGAGAGTACATTCCAAGTACTGTGAGGCGTTCCCGGTAATATTTTTTACTGTTTCCATGCTTATAGTAAACACTATATTTCCCGGTGAGGTATCTCCCTTGCCGCCTTAAATAGAATCCTCAACACTGACCAAAACGTTTAAATGAGAGAGCGTAAGCGTTTCGAATAGTGTCACCAGTGGCATTATTTATCTTGCTTTGAAAGTTCTCATTATCCACCCTATCATTTTCGCAGCCTTTCTGTTTTCTAAATGGCAGATCATCTGACGTTATTGTACACAAATCTTGTACATGTTCCATTTGTTTTGTGTTCAAAGCTCTTTTTTGAGTTCTGCTTTCTTTCTCTATCTGAGCAGTTAGAATTGGTCGTAATGAACATATATCTAGAGGAAACTGTGACAGTTTTTCGCTTTGTGTGAAGCTTTGTCAGGATCCTGTGGATATGTTGCCTTTGTTTCCAGCTTCACGTCACAGGCGTGATAGATATATTATGATAAAGAAGTTCGTGTAGTGGTAGTTCTTTTCTTACAGTTTTTTATATTTTTTCCCAACCGCGGTATTGTGACTTTTTTATTCATTATTTTACGAATTTTGTCTTGGATGAAAACTTTTAGTCTGCAGGAAATCCGGGATCCTAGCCAGTCCTAACATAAGGAGGAGCAAGGAAGGGGAAACCATTTTCTGGCGGTTACCAGACTAATGTCCACTTCACGCTGCCATTTTTATGATCCTTGAGTGGTGTGTGGTGGTGTTTTTTGGCCTTTGAGGCACAACTGTCCAAGGCTGAGATGAATTTGATCTTATTATTGCACAAAGACGTTTGGAAGGAAATGCATGTTTTGTCTGTTGCCAGACTCTCCAGCTTCTGATGAGGATTCTGCGTAGAAGTCGAAGGGCCTTAAACTGTATTTCCTCTCTCTCTCTCTCTCTCTCTCTCTCTCTCTCTCTCTCTCTCTCTCTCTCTATCTCTATCTCTATCTCTATCTCTATCTATCTATCTATCTATCTATCGCTGGTTCTACAGGGACTTCGCTTCCTATAAATGTTCCGTGTCATACGTCGCCTTGTCTCTTCAGTGTTTAATCTCATCCGTGGCCTGGCATCTGCAGTGTTCATTGACATTTGTGGCCTCGTCCCTGCAGTGTTTCGTGTCATACGTCGCCTCGTCCCTGTAGTGTTCCGTGTCATCCGTGGTGGTGAAGGTGCAGTAATGAGCACAATGGTGCAGACACGGAGCGTGACGTGTTCACTGAGGTCCTGGCGTCACTCAGGGTACGTCTCTGTCTCCTCTCCTATTTACCCTTGTTATCACTCATTGTTTATACTATGTCCTCTTCCTGTTTGTTCTCTTTCATTTTTTATACTGCCCTCTTCTTCCATGTTCTCTCCCTCCTTCATTGTTTGTACTGTCACTTTTCCTCCTTGCTCTCTGACTCCATTCTTTATGCTGTGTCCTCTTCCTCCTTATTCTCTCCCTCTTTCATTGTCTATACTGTCTCTTTTATTTCTTGTTCTCTGCCTCCTCTGTTCTTTATACTGTGTCTGTCCTCTTCCTTCCTCCTTGTATTCTCCCTTCTTCATTCTTTATACTGTGTCTGTCCTCTTCCTTCCTCCTTGTATTCTCCCTTCTTCATTCTTTATACTGTGTCCTCTTCTTCCTTGTTCTCGCCCTAGATTATTTATACTGTGTTTTATTCTCCTCGTTCTCTCCCTCTTTCATCCTTCATCTTATGTTCTCTTCCTCCTTTCTATCCTTCATCTTTTTTTTATCTTTATTGTTATTCTTCCGTGCTGTTTGTTTTGCCATTCATTGTTTAATCAGATGAAGATCAATTCTAGTTATAAGAAGAAAAAGGGAAAGGTAAAAAAAAAGAAAAGTCTTTTATTGTGATTGTTAACTAGGAGGATTAGTGAGTTTTGTAATATTTTCATCAATTCAGTCAGGTTCAGCTACCCCCCCCCCAACCTCGAAGATAAAGATGAGGGTAAAGATAAAGAAGGAAAAGACGGCGGTCAAGATGAAGAATATGAAGATATTTTTATTTTAGGACTAAATCCTGAAGAGCATAATAATAATAATAATAATAATAATACCTTTATTACTACAAGTACAAGGTATACAGGCCTAGCTGACATCATTGACATACTGCTATATAGAAAGCCCCTTATTATGCAGAGTATTTCCCCTAATTAGGTCAGTTTTGTCCCAGGATGCGACACACACCAGTCAGTTAACACCCAGCTACCCATTTTACTGAGGGGAACATAGACAACCGGTGTAAAGAAACACGCCCAATGTTTCTACCCTCGCCAGGAATCGAACCCGGACGCTCGCCGTGTAAAGTGAGAGCTTTAGGCCAGGGGCACCGTGGCCTGGTGACTCTTATGCAAATAACCGATGGAAATATTGTTCGGATTTTCTTATATTATACATGTATTATATATATAATATATATATATAATTAATATAATATATATATATATATATATATATATATATATATATATATATATATATATATATATATATATATCAAATTGGGGAGGAGGAGTATGGAAGAAGTGAATGTTTTCAGATATTTGGGAATTGACGTGTCGGCGGATGGATTTATGAAGGATGAGGTTAATCATAGAATTGATGAGGAAAAAAAGGCGAGTGGTGCGTTGAGGTATATGTAGAGACAAATAACGTTATCTATGGAGGCAAAGAAGGGAATGTATGAAAGTATAGTAGTACCAACACTCTTATATGGGTGTGAAGCTTGGGTTGTGAATGCTGCAGCGAGGAGGAGGTCGGAGGCAGTGGAGATGTCCTGTCTAAGGGCAATGTGTGGTGTAAATATTATGCAGAAAATTCGGAGTGTGGAAATTAGGAGAAGGTGTGAGTTAAAAGTATTAGTCAGAGGGCTGAAGAGGGGTTGTTGAGGAGGTTTGGTCATTTAGAGAGAATGGATCAAAGTAGACTGACATGGAGAGCGTATAAATCTGTAGGGGAAGGAAGGCGGGGTAGGGGTCGTCCTCGAAAAGGTTGGAAGAAAGGGGTAAAGGAGGTTTTGTGGGCGAGGGGTTTGGATTTCCAGCAAGCGTGCGTGAGCGTGTTTGACAGGAGTGGAGACGAATGGTATTTGCGACCTGACGAGCTGTTTGAGTGTGAGCAGGGTAATATTTAGTGAAGGGATTCAGGGAAACCGGTTATTTTTATATAGCCGGACTTGAGTCCTCGAAATGGGAAGTACAATGCCTGCACTTTAAAGGAGGGGTTCGGGATATTGGCAGTTTGGAGGGATATGTTGTATATCTTTATACGTATATGCTTCTGAGCTGTTGTATTCTGAGCACCTCTGCAAAAACAGTGATTATGTGTGAGTTAGGTGAAAGTGTTGAATTATGAAAGTATTTTCTTTTTGGGGATTTTCTTTCTTTTTGGGTCACCCTGCCTCGGTGGGAGACGGCCGACTTCTTAATTGTGTGTGTGTTGTATATATATATATATATATATATATATATATATATATATATATATTATATATATATATATATATATATGTCGTGCCGAATAGGCAGAACTTGCGATCTTGGCTTAAATAGCAACGCTCATCTTGCCATACAGGACAATTGAAAATTTGTGTATGCAATAATTTCGCCAAAATCATTCTGAACCTAACGAAAAAAAATATTTCACTGTGTTTGTTTAATATTAAATTATTGTAAACAAATCTAAAATATATTTAGTTGGGTTAGGCTAAAATAAATTGTTCTTGTTATGATAAGGTTAGGTAAGTTTTCTAAGGTTCTTTTGGAACAAAATTAAAAATTTTTACATTACCTGGAGTTTACCTGGAGAGAGTTCCGGGGGTCAACGCCCCCGCGGCCCGGTCTGTGACCAGGCCTCCTGGTGGATCAGAGCCTGATCAACCAGGCTGTTGCTGCTGGCTGCACGCAAACCAACGTACGAGCCACAGCCCGGCTGGTCAGGAACCGACTTTATGTGCTTGTCCAGTGCCAGCTTGAAGACTGCCAGGGGTCTGTTGGTAATCCCCCTTATGTATGCTGGGAGGCAGTTGAACAGTCTCGGGCCCCTGACACTTATTGTATGGTCTCTTAACGTGCTAGTGACACCCCTGCTTTTCATTGGGGGGATGTTGCATCGTCTGCCAAGTCTTTTGCTTTCGTAGTGAGTGATTTTCGTGTGCAAGTTCGGTACTAGTCCCTCTAGGATTTTCCAGGTGTATATAATCATGTATCTCTCCCGCCCGCTTCAGGAACATGTTCAGGATTAATATATAATATATTATATATACATTATATATATATATATATATATATAATTAGAGAGAGAAAGAGAGAGAGAGACGGAGAAAAATAAACACAGAATCTGTATAATGTGATCATTTATTGACAATGTTTCACCCACACAGTGGACTTTATCCAGTCACAAACAGATCTGTGACTTGATAAAGCCCACTGTGGGCGAAACGTTGTCAATAAAGGATCACATTATACTGCTTCTGTGTTTATTTTTCCATTGTATCAGTATTTTATACCATTTATTTCCATCAGTTGTCAATGTTCACCCATCATTAAAATGGGCACCTGAGTATTAGTCGACTGGTGTGGGTCGCATCCTGGGACAAAACTAACCTAATTTGCCCGAAATACTCTGCATAACAAGTGGCTTTCTGTATCCTGTAGTAGTATGTCACCTAGGCCTGTATACTTTGTACATGTACATGTAGTAAATAAAGACATTATTATTATTATTATTATTATTATTATTATTATACCTAGTGGATACTAATGTTCTGATTATGTTCTTTTAGTAAGTTTAGCATAATTATCCATAACACTTATTTAGAGAAAACGTACCATGATAGAAAACGAGGACGTTCTTTGGACATACTGAAGTAAAAATTCTGTTAAGTGTAAGGCGGAATGTTTTTCAAATACAAATATTTATTTCCTTGTAAAATTTAAATGTGTGGTTTACATGTTGTAAGATTTAAATTAGAAAGATGGCCACTATCGTGCCTAGGCACTTCGGGGAGTCTAATACTAATTCTTACTCCATTTTGATATAGGTCATATGTGAACAGTACTTTTGAACATATTATTAGGTACTTAATTAGACACATTCTCAGTTAGGTACATACATAATTAGGACTTTTTCTGTTGATAGACTTTAAGATAGATTAATGTGGATTAGATGAGTCAGGCGTAAGACTTGACTAACAATTTACGTTTCTTCATTTAAGCTCCCCTTAAAATAAACTCAAGTATTGATGCTTACACAAGTTATGTACATAGATGTGAATATACACTGGTGTTTGCATATAAACTGAGAGGTGTGTATATACATTGTGTTGTAACATTGCGCTTGAAGAGTACATTGTGTTTTAACATTGTACTTGAAGAGTACATCGTGTTGTTGTAACATTATGCTTGAAGAGTACATTGTGTTGTGTACTCGTGTAGTGTTGCGAGTGCTCACTGCTGGTGTGGCTGTATGTAAAATTACAACCTTGATTATTTACGAGCAATTTTGATTGTGCTGATGCAAGGTTATGACCCAACAAATGGAGGACTTTTTGTGCGTGTGTACGTACTCAGTTGTTCTTGCCTAGTTGTTGTCGAATTGAGCTCCGTTCATGGGCCTTCTCAACTTGATCGTTGATTTTTCTGTCGTGATTATTCTTCAGGTTATGTTGAGTTTTGTCATGCCTACTTTAGGTAACTGTTTTGGTCTAGTTTACTGTTGAAGCCGTTTACGAAGTCAGCTCCTCTGATGTCCCTCCAGGCTCATTCTACTTTCATAAGAACATAAGAATGAAGGAACACTGCAGCAGACCTACTGGCCTCTACAAGGCAGGTCTTTCTCAAAAAATGACCATCCTTTCCCACCCACTTGTCCAACCTTTTCTCAAAGCTGCCTAGGCATTTGCTTCAATACCTCAGACACTAATCACACAGCCCTTCTCACTCAAATATTTGTTCAGTCTCTTTTCAAAGATACCTAAGGTCTTAGCTTCTGTTACACTATGCAAAAGAATCCGATCTCCTCAGGATGGTCCCCTTACTACCTCTTAATTTAAGCAGTAAACTCTACATGCTTTTTGATAAATTAGAGACACGTGCAACACTTGGGTATCTTTATTAAGATACCCAAGTGTTGCACGTGTGTCTACTTTATCAACTTGTCGGTTCTCTGAACCATTTATCTACATTCTACGTGCTTTTATATTTTTAAATTTGGACCAGATCTGTCGAAGCGCCCATTGAGTTACTTGTCGATTTTAGGGGACACCGTACCTGCTGCCCTGTTCCATACCAGGCTTTGTTGATGGTCTGATCAATTAAGTTGTTGTTGCTAGCCGTACGCAGGCCAACGTAAGCGTCATAACTTCTTTAGTTAAGAATTTGCGTAACTTTGCTGTATTAACGTTAATTTGATTGAAATTTGGTTTTAACCTCTTATGCATACATCCCCTCATAGTTGTCTGCTCTGTCAGAGGCATAACTTGTTTGTTATTATCTTATTTGCTCCTTCTCTGACGTTGGTAAATTTGCTCTCATCTAGTTCACATAAATGTGTCCTCGTCTAGTTCATTTAAGTGTGCTTTTTGCTCGTCTAGTTCACATGTGTTTTCGTCTACCTGTTTCACTTAAGTGTGCTTGTGTGGGTTGAGTAGCAGCTCCTTACCAAGCCTCTTATCTTCACTTGACGGGCCCATGTATGGGGACAGCCTTCATCACTTCTCTTAGTTCACTGCACCTCTTCACTACTCTGATCAAAGAAAAAAAAAAGTTCCTTTAGTCTTTTTTCATTGTAATTCATACGTCTCATCTCCAATACTTGCCTTATTGCTTGATAGATGGCAGCACCCATTGGACTCAGCTTCAAGACCAGTCTGCTGATATATCTCTCAAATTTATGTTTGTGTCTAGGTAGGGGCTCCACTAACGTGGTGTGCCCTCGAGAATTTGCCTTATATGACATACAAATTTCTCAGTACTTGTTCATGTTCGTCAACGCTGTCCTGTATGCTGCAGTTGTTACTGTGCGTGTATGTGAAAGTAACGTAGAGGGAACACCCGCAGTGTGCTGCCACCCTCCTGTATATGATAGTAACGTAAAGGGAACACCCGCAGTGTGCTGCCACTCTCCTGTATATGATAGTAACGTAGAGGGAACACCCGCAGTGTGCTGCCACCTTCATGTATATGATAGTTGCATAGTGGAAACAGAAATTAGCTATTCTAAATGGAGTAAAGGATATTGGCGAGGAAGGAAAGGGCAATATGCGAGAAAGATGGAGGGGATATTTGAGGAAGAACTGTGAAGGGGTTGGAGAGGAACAGTGAGGATGATGGGATGGGAATCTTGAGGTGCCGAGTGCTTGGAGCAGGCGTCTCATGTTTCATAATGATCACCCCAAGTCTAAAAGGACAGACTCTCTCTCTCTCTCTCTCTCTCTCTCTCTCTCTCTCTCTCTCTCTCTCTCTCTCCCCTTCCCTCCCTCCTTCTCCCTCTCCCTTCCTCTCTTTCTCCACGGGGTTATACCTAAGCAAACGCTGCAGTCGTGTGTATGTGTGTGTGTGTGTGTGTGTGTGACTCCACTGGCTACTGAAGGTATTCTTGTGTTGATTCAAAAGGTATCCATGTGCCTAATGATGTTCATTATCAAAACGCAGCAGCGAGTGTTACGAGGGCCACTGCAGAGTGTGAAGGCTGAGGGCCACTACGAGTGACATGACACTGCCTAATAAAGGCGATATTGGTTGGAGGTGATAGCAGAGGAGCAGGAGAACAGCACGTGTGTGCTCACCTCTCCAGTTTTTGATGGGGTCGATCCTCGCTGCTTAAGCAAAAGTCTGATGACGTTTAGGAGTCTCCATTATCATGATCTAGTCGAATTTACCTTCGAATTATTCCTAGGAGTTTAATAAGTTTATTTAGGTACAGGTTCCCATAAATACAGTTACACAAATTATACATATTAACATATGTACAAATTACCTAGGATAACCCCCAAAAATCAAAGTGACTTATTTCCATTGGGAGTTTTAACCCCCCACCGCCCACTTCCTCTTTTCGGACATTCACTTCGTCTTTCCCTAGAGCATTTTACTCCCTCCGCTCCCAGGACATTCAGTTTCCCCTTCTAGTACCCCGGTGGGTGGGCGCTCCCAGAAAACATTGAGAGAACTGTAAACGTGTCATTTATGGTTCTAGAATAGTTTGCCTTGGTACTAATCTGTCGGGGACCTTAGACTGTGTGTAGTTACTAGTTGTCATAGGCACTTGTTGATGGACACTTGGCCTGTTTTGTGTGTGGAGTAGCGTTGTAATCGCCTAATTGTACCCACCTGATTGTGGTTGCAGGGGTCGATTCATAGCTCCTGGTCCCCGCCTCTTCACTGGTCTCTACTAGTGTGTGTGTGTGTGTGTGTGTGTGTGTACAAGATGCTAGCACTACAACACTGGCCTCACACTGTACTGTATATTATTTTAAAAGAGTACTACATGTGCCTGAACACTTTTCTTATATTAGCGCATGTTGCAACCTGTGTTGCTGTAATGCTGTTTGTCAGCCCTTTGTTGGGTCTACTTCGAGCTAAGTCCTTCTAATGTTCTCTTTTATCTGTTAGTTGTGTTGGGGGATTATCGTCCCCGCGGCCTAGTCTCGGACCAGGATCCTCTTAACCATGGAACGGATAGAGTTTGAACCCATGGCGAGTGAATCCTAAAACTCACAGACCAATGTGTTCCGTGATTTGCTTGCAAGTCTTGTTATTAAAATTTTGTGAATCATCAGGGACTTCTGGGTTGAAAAGGAACATTACAGACTACGAACTGTTAAAAACACATTATTTAGAGTGAAAGTGTATCTATAAAGAATAAAAGTACAAGTTTTTATTATTTACCTGTTGTTTACCTGTTTTGTGAGAATGAAGTCAAAGCCTTCCGAGATAAAATACTCAGTTCTACATTTGTCTGAGAGGACGATAGTATTCTGGATGGTGTTGTCTACCGTCCTAACATACAGGAGGTAGTACTTCCTGGATGGTGTTGTTACAGTCACACTACAGACGGTCAGTACTTCCTGGGATGGTTTGTCTACCGTCATAACAGGACGATAGTACTTCCTGGGATGGTTGTTGTCTACCGTCCTACTACTACAGGACGGTAGTACTTCCTGGGATGGTTGTTGTCTACCGTCCTACTACTACAGGACGGTAGTACTTCCTGGGATGGTTGTTGTCTACCGTCCTACTACTACAGGACGGTAGTACTTCCTGGGATGGTTGTTGTCTACCGTCCTACTACTACAGGACGGTAGTACTTCCTGGGATGGTTGTTGTCTACCATCCTACTACCACAGGACGGTAGTACTTCCTGGGATGGTTGTTGTCTACCATCCTACTACCACAGGAGGTAGTACTTCCTGGGATGTGTTTCTACCATCCTACTACCACAGGACGATAGTACTTCCTGGGATGGTTGTCTACCATCCTACTACCACAGGACGATAGTACTTCCTGGGATGGTTGTCTACCATCCTACTACCACAGGACGAT
This sequence comes from Cherax quadricarinatus, assembly GCF_026875155.1. NCBI lineage: Eukaryota > Metazoa > Arthropoda > Malacostraca > Decapoda > Parastacidae > Cherax > Cherax quadricarinatus. The sequence goes on along the minus strand of NC_069423.1, from coordinate 16,629,857 downwards.
AGTACTTCCTGGGATGGTTGTCTACCATCCTACTACCACAGGACGGTAGTACTTCCTGGGATGGTTGTCTACCATCCTACTACCACAGGACGGTAGTACTTCCTGGGATGGTTGTCTACCATCCTACTACCACAGGACGGTAGTACTTCCTGGGATGGTTGTCTACCATCCTACTACCACAGGACGTTAGTGCTTCCTGGGATGGTTGTTGTTTACCATACTACTAGCACAGGACGGTAGTACTTCCTGGGATGGTTGTCTACCATCCTACTACACAGGACGTTAGTGCTTCCTGGGATGGTTGGTTGTTTACCATCCTACTAGCACAGGACGGTAGTACTTCCTGGGATGGTTGTTGTCTACCATCCCACTACAACAGGACGGTAGTACTTCCTGGGATGGTTGTTGTCTACCATCCTACTACCACAGGACGGTAGTACTTCCTGGGATGGTTGTTGTCTACCATCCTACTACCACAGGACGGTAGTACTTCCTGGGATGGTTGTTGTCTACCATCCTACTACCACAGGACGGTAGTGCTTCCTGGGATGGTTGTTGTCTACCATCCTACTACCATAGGACGGTAGTACTTCCTGGGATGGTTGTTGTCTACCATCCTACTACTACAGGACGGTAGTACTTCCTGGGATGGTTGTTGTCTACCATCCTACTACTACAGGACGGTAGTACTTCCTGGGATGGTTGTTGTCTACCATACTACTACCACAGGACGGTAGTACTTCCTGGGATGGTTGTTGTCTACCATACTACTACCACAGGACGGTAGTACTTCCTGGGATGGTTGTTGTCTACCACCCTACTACCACAGGACGGTAGTACTTCCTGGGATGGTTGTTGTCTACCATACTACTACCACAGGACGGTAGTACTTCCTGAGATGGTTGTTGTCTACCATCCTACTACCACAGGACGGTAGTACTTAGGATGGTTGTCTACCATCCTACTACCACAGGACGGTAGTACTTCCTGGGATGGTTGTCTACCATCATACTACTGCAAGATGGTAGTACTTCCTAGGATGGTTGTTGTCTACCATACTATTACTACCACAGGATGGTAGTACTTCCTGGGACGGTTGTTGTCTACCATACTACTACCACAGGATGGTAGTACTTCCTGGGATCGTTGTTGTGTACCATACTACTACCACAGGACGGTAGTACTTCCTGGGATGGTTGTCTACCATCCTACTACTACAGGACGGTAGTACTTCCTGGGATGGTTGTCTACCATCCTCCTACTACAGGACGGTAGTACTTCCTGGGATGGTTGTTGTCTACCATCCTACTACTACAGGATGGTAGTACTTCCTGGGATGGTTGTTGTCTACCATCCTACTACTACAGGACAGTAGTACTTCCTGGGATGGTTGTTGTCTACCATACTATTACTACCACAGGACGGTAGTACTTCCTGGGATGGTTGTTGTCTACCATACTATTACTACCACAGGATGGTAGTACTTCCTGGGATGGTTGTTGTCTACCATACTATTACTACCACAGGATGGTAGTACTTCCTGGGATGGTTGTTGTGTATCATCCTATCACAGTGGAATTCTGGGATGGTTGTTGTTTACCATCCTACTACCACAGGACGGTAGTACTTCCTGGGATGGTTGTTATCTACCATCCTACTACCACAGAATGGTAGTAATTCTTAGGATGGTTGTTGTCTACCATCCTACTACAAGGACGTGTATTGGGTTCTACCATCTCTCACGGACGGTAGTACTTCTTGGGATGGTTGTTGTCTACCATACTACTACCACAGGATGGTAGTACTTCCTGGGATGGTTGTTGTCTACCATAATACTATCACAGGACGGTAGTACTTCCTGGGATGGTTTTCTACCATACTACTACCTCAGGACGGTAGTACTTCTTAGGATGGTTGTCTACCGTCCTACTACCACAGGACGGTAGTACTTCCTGCGATGGTTGTCGTCTACCATACTACTACCACAGGATGGTAGTACCTATTGGGATGGTTGTCTACCATCCTACTACCACAGGACGGTAGTACTTCCTGGGATGGTTTCTGTCTACCATACTACTACCACAGGACGGTAGTACTTCCTGGGATGGTTGTCTACCATACTACCACCACAGGATGGTAGTACCTATTGGGATGGTTGTTGTCTACCATCCTACTACCACAGGACGGTAGTACCTTCTGGGATGGCTGTTGTCTACCATATTACTACCACAGGGTGGTAGTACTTCCTGGGATGGTTGTCTACCATACTACTACCACAGGATGGTAGTACCTATTGGGATGGTTGTTGTCTACCATCCTACTACCACAGGACGGCAGTATCTCCTGGGGTGGTTGTTGTGTACCATACTACTACCACAGGACGGTAGTACTTCCTGGGATGGTTGTTGTCTACCATCCTACTACTACTTGATGGTGGTACCTGGTGGGATGGTTGTCTACCATCCTACTAATAAATTAGACACATGTGCAACTCTTGGGTATCTTTATTGAGGAAACGTTTCGCCACACAATGGCTTCATCAGTCCATACAAATGAGAATCTTGAAGAACAGGAGGAGAATGAGGTAATCAGTCCCTCAACCTTGAGTCGATGTGGTCAGTCCATCAATCTTGAATAGAATACATTATTCATTATACATTATATTATTCTATTCAAGATTGATGGACTGACCACATCGACTCAAGGTTGAGGGACTGATTACCTCATTCTCCTCCTGTTCTTCAAGATTCTCATTTGTATGGACTGATGAAGCCATTGTGTGGCGAAACGTTTCCTCAATAAAGATACCCAAGAGTTGCACATGTGTCTAATTTATCAACATGTCGGTTCTCTGAACCATTCATCTACAAACCATCCTACTAAAACAGGACGATAGTACTTCCTGGAATGGTTGTTGTCTACCATCCTACTACCACAGGACGGTAGTACCTCCTGGGAGGGTTGTTGTCTGCCATCCTACTACCACAGGACGGTAGTACTTCCTGGGATGGTTGTTGTCTACCATCCTACTACTACTTGATGGTGGTACCTGGTGGGATGGTTGTCTACCATCCTACTAAAACAGGACGATAGTACTTCCTGGGATGGTTGTCTACCGTACTTCTACCACAGGACGGTAGTACCTGCTGAGATCGTTGTCTACCATCCAACTGCCACAGGATGGTAGTACCTCCTGTGAGGGTTGTTGTCTGCCATCCTACTACCACAGGACGGTAGTACCTCCTGGGAGGGTTGTTGTTTGCCATCCTACTACCACAGGACGGTAGTACCTCCTGGGAGGGTTGTTGTCTGCCATCCTACTACCACAGGACGGTAGTACCTCCTGGGAGGGTTGTTGTCTGCCATCCTACTACCACAGGACGGTACTACCTCCATGGAGGGTTGTCTACTATCCTACTACCACAGGACGGTAGTACCTGCTGGGATGGTTGTCTACCATCCTACTACCACAGGACGGTAGTACCTCCAGGGAGGGTTGTCTATCCTACTACCACAGGACGGTAGTACCTGCTGGGATGGTTGTCTGCCATCCTACTACCACAGGACGGTAGTACCTCCAGGGAGGTTGTCTACTATCCTACTGGTGGCCTGGTGGCTAAAGCTCTCACTTCACACGGCGAGGGTCTGAGTTCGATTCGCAGCCAGGGTAGAAACATTGCGCGTGATTCTTTACACCTGTTGTCTGTGCTCACCCATCAGTAAAATGAGTACCTGGGTGTTAGTGGACTGGTGTGGGTCGCATCCTGGGACACTGACCTAATTTGCCCGAAATGCTTAGCATAACAATGAGCTTTCCTTATAGTAGTATATCATTGATGTCAGCTAGGACTGTATACCATGTACATATATATGTAAATAAAGATATATGTCTGTGTAGTACTTCCTGGGTTGCTATTTTCCATCCTCCTCTATGTTTAATTATATAAGCATCTTTTAAATGACAGTAAAAGTGGCTTGTGGTCCTTTATCCCCGCATTCCATTTAATTAACTTATAATACTGTCTGTATTTCAGTATTTTCTTCTTATACTGTACTGTAGTTCAGTTCAGGTAATCGTCTCTTGAACCATTCGTGCAGTTTTGTTTTCCCTCTTCATCTCATTTCTCGTTTTGATTTTTTTTTAGTTATGGGATTCACAGACACAAACATTATGATCCTCCGTGCATGTATGCGTGTTCGTGCGAGCGTGCGTGTTCGTGCGAGCGTGCGTATTCCTGCGAGCGTGCAGAATACAGTAGTCCTTTCGAGAAAGGAGTGGTGTGATGGGCGGGGGATGATGCTGGTAGGTGACACGTATTTACTCCACACTCCCACGCCCACCCACCAAGCATCCGGTGCCACCCAACGTACCAAACTAGCTGCTCACGCCCACCACACTCCACATCAACCGCCAAACAATTCCCCGGACGCCCCCAACTGCCGTACACTATACATTTCAGTAGCTCTCCGCCCCGACCAATTTCCCTTCCTGGCCGCCTCTCCTTAACCTTGCCGCTACTCCTCCTACTCTCTCTACTCTCGCTTCTGTTTTCCTGGCTTCGAACTCTCTCTCTCTCTCTCTCTCTCTCTCAGAAGATCAAGACAGGTAAGATCCTTCACATTTTTCCCTTCTTTTTGCTCTTATTTTGTCCTGATGAATTATCGTAAGCAATTCTGAAAAAGGTTTAATTATGCAGTATAATGATAACACATAATACGCCAGAGATATAGTGGTCATAGTGTGATAATACAACATGCTTCCTTATGATCTTTTCCAGCAACGTTTATGTTATACAAGTTACATGGAGAAAGTCCCTGAACCTATTATATGCCTCTGTAATCTTTTGACAACCGCCCATAGTATGGGTATGGTGTGCATGATGAAGCTATTGAACTAAGGAGACCAGTCTTTAATTCAAGGCTTTGTGCCTTTGACTATTAGTATTGCATGTGTTATCTTCAAGTCGTCTGGTACTTAACCCATCATTACAGATGTGGTCCAGATCTATGTGAGTGGCTTAAGTATTAAGATCACTGCCTAGTCTTGATGTTGTTGGTGTTTGGTGTTATTCCCTGTGGTTCTGACGTCTTTGATGTGCGTACTCACCTAGTTGTACTCACCTAGTTGAGGTTGCAGGGGTCGAGTCCAAGCTCCTGGCCCCCGCCTCTTCACTGGTCGCTGTCAGTGTGTGTGTGTGTGTTTGTGTGTGTGTGTTGTCGATAAATAGAGGTTCTTACGTGACTAACACTAATTACCTCGTCAATGGAGTCCAGGTTAAAACGCCAGCCACCCCACGTCTAGCTTCTCTTGTGAACACCATCTTCGCCAGGACTGTTACCACTAAGTATACTGGACACTGGTTACTTACCAATCTGATGTCTTTGATGACACTTTGTTCCTGTTCCATTACCAGGCAGAGATATCCAGCACACTTAGTTACTGATGGGATATAAGGCTGACCACACAGGATCTTACCGCACGGGCGGTTTACACCCTTGACCAGCTCTGGTACTGACTCACATTAATTTGAACCAGTACCACTTTGCTTATACTAGGTTGCTACCTACCTTGCACAAGATTATAGATTGCAATCTGTTTACTGGTGTCCCGTAGCTCGATTGGTCCTACCAGGCATAAGGGAAATTACCCTGGCTGCCTTCAGGTGGAGCTGGACAGATACCTAAAGTCAGTACCCGATCAGCCGGGCTGTGGTTCGTGCTTTTGACCACGTGCCGCCAGCAGTAACAGCCTGGTTGATCAGGCCCTGATCCACCGGGAGGCTTGGTCAAGGACTGTGCCGCAGGGGCGTTGACCCCCGGAACATCCTCCAGGTAGACTCCAGGTAGGTACTCACCTATATATGAGGTCGATTCACAGCTTGTGTGTGTGTGTGTGTGTGTGTGTGTGTGTGTGTGTGAGAGAGAGAGAGAGAGAGAGAGAATGAGAACGGGGAAGCGATTTATGGGAAGGAGGGAGGAGTGAGAAAAATTCGAGGCTAGATAGTAAGCGTGAGCTTATGGTTGACTGGTGAGCGCCTCACCTCAGTCACACATTGTAGCAACGTATGTGCTGTTATGGGTCAGTGTGACGGCAGATCCTTATGGTTCAAAGGAAAAATGTGTGCACATTCTAGGTCGCCACTTCAAGAGGAGTGGGCGAGGAGGGGCACATATTGAGGGAGTGGATGGCACCTCCACCTTCTCCCCTCATCCAAGGTCACCACTTGTGGAGGAGTGGGGGGACATGTAGAGGGAGTGGATGGCACCTCCACCTTTCCTCTCCTGGCTCTAACGTCGCTCACAGCCACAGCAGAAGCAGCAGCGTCACCGGCACTGCCACATTCGTCAGCTGACTCGAGTGCTGGGTGGAGGGCGCCTCTGGACCTGCCTTCTGCCACCCTCTGCCGCCCACTCTCCCACCTTCACTATCACACAGCGCTCAAAAAATTTATCACAACAGACGGCACAACCAGAGTATATCCATATATACATACATATATACAAACGCATACATATCCATCTCAGATTCATACAGATACCAGTCTGTATTTATAGCCTTTAAGTGCATCTTAAGATTGATATTTAGCGGGTGGTTGAGAGGCCAGCCTCCCTCACCGGTGCCAGCTGACACCGACCTCTCATACCTGAAGCTTGCTGCAGGAATGTATTCCTTTAAGTAGTTGTGGCGGCGGGTGGCTCCGCTATCCAAGTCTATTACCTGACCCAAAGTGATCTACTGCAGGTGCTCTTGAAGCAATCTTCACAAGTGTCACTGTAACTTATACGCCAAATGGGAACGAAGAGACATTCGCTGGTGATATTGACTGTCAGTGTTAGATATACTCTCACGTTAGTGGAGCTCACAACTTGGTGTCCTGTCCATTGTTGAAGTTGAAAGCTATTTTTAAAAAGATTATTTCTTGTGATTTTAACCCAGCCAAGACTATGGTGAAATATGAAGCGTATAGTGTATGTAATTCCCGGATGGATCTGTAGTATGTGTGTAATGTAACGTTGTGTATGTAGCATCAAGTTGTGTGTGTGTTTCACAACCGTGCGTGCACCTTGACAGTGATGTACTCTGGCGGCCAAGGAGGGTACTGCCGCTGAGATCTCGCTGGCTGGGTGAGTACAACAAACTTGAATACTGATACACTTTGTGAACCTCGTCTAGCTCAGTACTGACTGGCCACTTACCCTGTATGTTAACCACTGACGGGCCACTTACCCTATATATTAACCACTGTCCTGTATATTAACCACTGATTGGCCACATGATACAATATACTCGTATGTATTAAGATGGATAAGGGGAATCATCATTAGACCTCTGGCTGCCTTCAAAGCTGGACAGATACTTGAAGTCGGTGCCGGATTAGCCGGGCTGTGGTTCGTACGTTGGACTATGTGCGGTCAGCAGTAACAGTCTGGTTGACCAGGCTCAGATCCGGCCCATGGACCGGGCCGCTGGGGCGTTGATCCCCGGAATACCCTCCAGGTAGACTCCAGGTAGGTGAGAACAGAAAGGTGAACTAAACACTCAAATGAGATCAAATTATATAAGAACAATAGTGTATAGAACATAGTAAGCTTAAGTGTCCCATAAGAGGGACATTGTATAGAAAATAGACAGCTGACACCTGCTATAGCTCAATCGGGAGCCCTCGGTGTAAGAGACCAATAGGGAAAGGAAGGGTGTGTCTGGTAGACAAGATTGTCCGTTGTATGCAAAGTATAGAGTTGATTTTTTCCGTGAACTGATAAAATCTCGATGCAGCGGACTTAGTCCGTTGTAGAGGTTTAACCGAGTGAAGCTTTTTCTTTAAATAAAAGCTTGTTTATGTGTAAGGAGGACCTTGAGGGTGAGAGCATTAATAGGGCGAAACGAGCTCGAAAGAGAATTCATGCGTAAACATAAATACTCTCTTAGATCGTTCTACAAAGGGCAAGAGCAAACCTTTAACGATGTTTCGCTCAAGAGTCCGTTGAGAGCTGTTCAACCTGATGATATAATGACCTATACCTGAAGTGTTGACCTTGCGCAGAGGCGCGGTCGCACAGCTGATCATCAAGTGCGCGGCGCACTTGTTTTTAAGCCGCGCTGAGCGTATGTCTCTATCAGGTTTATCTCAAGAAAATTTAATGTTTAGTTTTGTCTGTTTTTTTTCTTTTATTTAGTTTATGCTGAAAATTAAGTACTTTGTGGTTTTAAACTTGTACACCACATATTACTGCTGTACATAATGTATACTACACGTTACTGCTGTACGTGTAAACTACACGTTGCACTTAGATCCACGAATAAAATGTAATATTTTAAGGAACATTGACAGCGTAGATTATGTATAGTGTATCGAGAGGTACTCACCTAGTTGTGGTTGCAGGGGTCGAGTTATAGCTACTGGCCCTCCCTCTTCACTGATCGCTACTAGGTCCACTCTCTCCCTGTTCCATGAGCTTTATCATACCTCTTCTTAAAGCTATGTATGGACCCAGTGTATATACACCAAGAAGCGTGTCTGTTTATACTCTGGTGGTGTCGAGGCGACATGCGGCCTTTAAACCTAATAAGGTAACCGGGCATTGACCTCGGGTGTACTCAAGCTTGTTCATTAACAGGTCACGGGTCTACACTTTAATAAGTCACAGGTGGTAGTGTCCATGTTCGTTGCTACTCTCAGCAGGTCCTCTACCGTCACCCTCAACTCTTGTGATCTTCCCTGAGCTCTGCAACATGCCTGCCTGGTGCATGTCTGCTCTTGCATAGAAACACTCTCTGCACTCACTTCACAACAGAGTCTTTGTTTATATAGGATTACAAGAAGCACCTCTCAATTTGCCTTGCCCGGCACTGTGACCTATTATATATATATATATATATATATATATATATATATATATATATTAGATTTATTGCATTATTGTTACAGTTGATACCATTTGTGCTTAGGTTTCCAGTTCCCCTGGTCTGCTTCCCGTTCGAAATCATGCAGGATTTCCTGAAATTAGATCACGATGCTTTGTAAAAATAGCAGTACATGAATGTTGCAGCAGCCAGGGATGTAGGTGACATGACTGACGTGTAAACTAGTCGAGTTGAGGCGTTTTGTGTATGGCGGTGGACTCGCCTACATCAAGGACGTCAATTTTTGTTTTTCATTTGCTATTTACATGACCATAAATCTATATGTGTGTATGTTGGTCGCATTTAAGTTTTATTGACAAGAAGAGTCAAGTACTGTGTATCTTAGTTATTCAAGAATCTCCATTTTTTAAAAGTTGTAGAAAATGGGTATGAAGTTGGTTAGCCGCTGCTGTCCCAATGGTTCATTTGTGCTACCTAATTAGGTAAAAATATTTGCTAAATATCTCGCTCGCTGTCAAGTGAACAGTATTCAGCTCATGTGCAGCATGTTGGACGTCCCCAGACTCTCAACATCACTGACTCTCTCTGATAAACTCACTCGATGGGGCAAAATATAAATTCGTCATAGTTTTATTCCAGAGAACCAAAAGTTTATTATAATCTCTGTAATTCTTTGTATTTTTGGTAAATACTGTGTATTTTTCTGCAAAAATTTTGTCTGTATTCTAATAACTATCTCTGATTTTTATATAAGGACTTGTGAGTTTTCTTAAGTATTATTTACGCATTGTTCTTATGAGTTTTGTATCTGCAAAGATATTGATTTTGATTCTTAGCATTTCGTCAGCATGTCATTTATCATGATGTTTAAAAGTGTACAGGGGAAGGGGGCTTAGGTTAGAACCTCGTAATGTACTCGGGGACTGTACACGCCTTTGATTTATGATTGTCGATTGTGACTAATATTGTGTCAAGAAGAGTCCTTTGGAATGGGAAGAAAGGGACTGTAGTTCGATTATTAATTCTAGAGGGTTAGTCCAAGAAAGCCAAGTAGTGTGTGTGGCTTATTTACATTGGAGTCCCTACGTCTTCTTCCCCTAAATGCTTTTTACTACAGTCCATTAAATCCCAGGTGTATATTTACTGCTATCTGGACAGTGACTGCAGTTGTAAGTCTCGCCCAAAATTCTCGCCTCATGCAGGATTCGAATCCGGGTAACTTCGATTACCAGTCGAATGTTCTACCACTCTGAGTGTGTGTAGTACGCGTGTCTGCGGGCGTGAGAGGGGCGAGCATATCCGGGCGAGAGGGGGTTGGGCAGGGCATCTTTGTGATGAGGCTCTATGACTACAGACTTGAGGTGATGACTGTAGACTTGAGGCGGTGACTGCAGACTTGAGGCGGTGACTGCAGACTTGAGGCGGTGACTGCAGACTTGAGGTGGCGACTACAGACTTGAGGTAGTGGCACTGATAATCTAAGACTTAAGGCAGAGGCAAGAATACCGGGACACCGTCACTACTCATGGTACTCTTCTCTCATCTCTCCCTGGTACCAGTACAACATTTATTTATCGAGTTGTAAATATAAATTCAGATATTCTCCTGTTAACCCTTTTGTAGCCTCGTTCCTAGGCCTTTTGTATATCCATGTGCTTTTGCTCTACCCTCTACCTGGAGGTAGACTCTACAGGGTGGATATGGGGTACACAATAATCTGTTTCGGTGACAAAATCTAAAACAAAAATCTTTTCTTAGAGAGAAAGGGCGAGGTATTTTGTTCGTCAGGAGAATTTTTTTTTTCATTGTTTATGTTGTAGCAGTAAACTCAGCCGGACTATGTAACTTATTATGTGGGTGACATTGATAATAGGTTGGGCGAATATTTTTGTTATTAGGTTTGAGTTTGAGAAGAGCTTGCCAAGTATGGGCTAGTAGGCCTTCTGCAGTGTTCCTCCTTATTTTACAAAAATAAGAGCTAACAGAGTTTGAGAAGAGCTTGCCAAGTATGGGCTAGTAGGCCTTCTGCAGTGTTCCTTCTTATTTTACAAAAATAAGAGCTAACAGTGTTAACATTCTTCCTACCCCCCGTCAAGTTGATAAATAAGACAGTTGTGTAACATTTGGGTATCTTTATTCTGGAAACTTTTCGCCACCCAGTAGCTTCTGCAGTCCAGTGCAGAGAAAGGTGAGAGATGAGTAGTTTTGAGGTATCAGTCCCTCAGCCTGGAGTCGATATGTTCAGATGTTCAGTCTATTAAGTTCCATGGACTGAACACCTCGACTCCAGGCTGAGGGACTGATTACCTCGAACTATTCACCTTCCACCTTCTCTACATTGGACTGAAGAAGCCACTGGCTGGCAAAATGTTTCCAGAATAAAGATACCCAGATCTTGCGCAAGTGTCTCGTTTATCAACTCAGCGCCAGGCACGTGCTGCTAGGCAGGCAGCTGAGAACTATATGAAGTCAGTGCTCTCTCAAGAAGCCATTATTCATACGGTCTCAGCGCTAAGTTGTTGGCCACAGTTTAAGGAGTCAGGACCTGTCTTAAATAAACATCACGTAAACATTTAAGGTAAAAAAATAGCCAATTGTTCCATTTAAGTGGATCAACTTGTATACGTCAAGTGTCCAAAGTGGACCAACTCGTAGGCTGCAAGCACTCAGAATGGACCAAAACGGACCGATGAGCGCTCAAAATGGACCAAAGTAATACATAGGCTCTAGGGGAGGTTAGTATGACTTGCACTTAGAATGTCTACGGAGAATACATTGCTTAACCTGGGCACTAGAAATTGCTAGGGACTAGGTCATCAAGATCACACTGGGAATGGCACAGAGCAGGTCATTAGGACCACACGGGGAGGGAGGCACTGATTAGGACAACACTAGGGGCCACAGACCAGGTCATCAGGACCACACGGGAAGGGAGGCACAGACCAGGTCGTCAAAGCCACATTTGTGGCAACAGACCAGGTCAGTTCACGACTCGGGCGGGAGAAATACCTGGAAATCATTCCCTCGTAGAATAGTTGAGTGCCGCATGCTTTTACCACACCCAGTGTTGATGTGGCGACCATAGCCTTGCAGAGTGTTAGGATGGGGGGGGGGGTCGTGAGGGTGGGTAGCCAGCAAGTACCACCTTCGCACAATGAACTGCTGACCTCATACACCCAAGTAGTGAAGGTGGTGGATGTTCTGCAGTGATACACAACAACGGAGAGTGAGTGAGCTACTGAGAAAGATTAAGGTGGAAGCAACAAGAATGTATCAGGTTATTGCTACAGCGAGACTAGATATGTAGGATGGCGGGCGTGGCCAGCCAACATGTAAGATATGTCAATGAATAATAAGACATATGTGCCACACTTAGGTATCTTAATTACCTTCACAGTAGGTTTCTTTATTCGAGTACAGGCGAATATAACCCTGGAGAGACAGTAGGTTTGTGTGTATAAGAGAGAGAGAGAGAGAGAAAGTCTTCAACATCTACTGCCTCTTTTGACCCCAGCAGTAAATATGTAGGAGCTAGTCGACCGTTGTCTGTCATGTACTTGGGAAGGTCTTAGGGACCCCAACGGCAATTAGTCACACTGCTCTTGTCTTTCCTAGGGTTATCCTGGGTTAATAACTCTCCGATGAACAATTCATATTAATAATCCAAACAAAATGTTTTGTCCTAATACTCTGGAACACTCGTGTTAGCCTGGGTGTAAGTTAACCGTAGTGAGGGGTCATATCATGGCACAGGTGGTAGTGCCTGTGACCCCCAGTGGTTCCGTTCGATTCTGAAATGAAGAGAAGCATTGGGCGTGTTTCTTCACACTTGCTGCCCGTGTTCACCGAGCTTTAAGTAGGTACCAGAAGAGGAGAATTAAAAGACCTGAATGCAAGTAAGCCATACTCCTCTTGGATTTTTCTTGGGTTATCCTGGATTAATAACCCATATCCTAGGTTCTCTACAATATGCCGTTATGTATGATAATCTATATAACTGTATTTGTGTATACCTGAATAAAGTAGCTTAATTATAAAATCTTTCTTCTCGTCAACAATGACGTTCATTTTCACAAGTAAATTTCTGTGAAAATCCCGTGCTTCACAGAAAACGTAGGAGCTAGTCTGGGTCTTCAAGGGGACACTACTCTTATGGGTCTATAGTTTGATTGAACTAGGGTAAGATAAGGTTTATTAACTAAATCACTACATTGCTTTACAGTTAGAGATGATTCTGTACAATGGTTTTGATGAAAACGGTTTTGTTGGTATCCGTAAATAGTTAAACTATCCGTAGTTATTACAGTTAACTCAATAATGGCTAAGAAACGTACAATTGGTGCAGAGTAAGTTTATTCACGTACAGGTACACGTACAGTTACATAAACTATCATATATAGCAGTATATGTGTAGATTACCTAGGATAACCCAAACGAGTCAGACTTATTTCCACTGGGGTCCATTTATCACAAGATAAGATTTTGTTCGGATTTTCAACCCCGGAGGGTTAGCCACCCAGGATAACCCAAGAAAGGCAGTGCGTCATCGAGGGCTGTCTGTCTTATTTCCACTGGGATCCTTAATCGTCTACCCCAGAATGCGACCCACACCAGTGGACTAAAACCCAGGTATCTTTGATATACCTTTATACCTTTGAAGAGTTTCTAGTGTTTCACTACTCTCGGAGCCCAGCCATGGGCCAGGCTCGTCTGGTGCTTGTCTGGTCAACCAGGCTGTTGCTGCTGGAGGCCCGCTGCCTCACGTATCTGTCACAGCCTGGTTGATCTGGCACCTGGTGAAGATACTTGTCCAGTTTCCTTTTGAAGGCTTCTACACTTGTCCCAGCCGTGTTTCTGATATCTTCTGGTAAGATGTTGAATAGTCTGGGACCCCGGATGTTGCTTGCTAGGTGAACGGGGACAACGGGTGTAAGGAAACACGCTCAATGTTTCCATCCTTGCCGGGGATCGAACCAAGGACACTGTGTGAGACGAGAGCGTTGCCTACTCGGCCACGGGACACTTGTAGTAGTACTGTTGTCATGATTTATGAATGTTAACTCTAAGTTATACTGCATCCTCCAAGATGTTGCTGGTATTACATCCTCCAAGATGTTGCTGGTATTACGTCCTCCAAGATGTTGCTTGTATTACATCCTCCAAGATGTTGCTGGTATTACATCCTCCAAGATGTTGCTGGTATTATATCCTCCAAGATGTTGCTGGTATTACGTCCTCCAAGATGTTGCTGGTATTACATCCTCCAAGATGTTGCTGGTATTACATCCTCCAAGATGTTGCTGGTATTACGTCCTCCAAGATGTTGCTGGTATTACATCCTCCAAGATGTTGCTGGTATTACATCCTCCAAGATGTTGCTGGTATTACATCCTCCAAGATGTTGCTGGTATTACATCCTCCAAGATGTTGCTGGTAATTACATCCTCCAAGATGTTGCGTATTACGTCCTCCAAAATGTGCTGGTTTTTACATCCTCCAAGATGTTGCTGGTATTACGTCCTCCAAGATGTTGCTGGTATTACATCCTCCAAGATGTTGCTGGTATACATCCTCAAGATGTTGCTGGTATTACGTCCTCCAAGATGTTGCTGGTATTACATCCTCCAGATGTTGCTGTATTACATCCTCCAAGATGTTGCTGGTATTACGTCCTCCAAGATGTTGCTGGTATTACATCCTCCAAGATGTTGCTGGTATTACATCCTCCAAGATGTTGCTGGTATTACGTCCTCCAAGATGTTGCTGGTATTACATCCTCCAAGATGTTGCTGGTATTACATCCTCCAAGATGTTGCTTGTATTACATCCTCCAAGATGTTGCTGGTATTACATCCTCCAAGATGTTGCTGGTATTACATCCTCCAAGATGTTGCTGGTATTACGTCCTCCAAGATGTTGCTGGTATTACATCCTCCAAGATGTTGCTGGTATTACATCCTCAAGAATGTTGCTTGTATTACACCTCCAAGATGTTGCGGTATTACATCCTCCAAGATGTTGCTGGTATTACATCCTCCAAGATGTTGCGGTATTTCATCCTCCAAGATGTTGCTGGTATTACATCCTCCAAGATGTTGCTGGTATTACATCCTCCAAGATGTTGCTGGTATTACATCCTCCAAGATGTTGCTGGTATTACATCCTCCAAGGTAGGTACCTGTTATTGTAAGCTGATCCTCTATTTAATGTTAATGTAAATAACTCGGCTTGCGTTATTCCCAGTATGTCTTTTTTAATTGTAACAGATTTTCACAAAGTTGAGTTACTTATCGGTTTTAACCTTTAAGGTTTAAATAATATTATATTACAAGAACCCCAATGGAAATAAGTCACTTTGTCTGACCTTTTTTCGGGTGTATCTGTATCTAAATAAACTTAATAGCTGGGCGAGCAGGGACACCTGGTGTAAGACTTACCCATACCCCTCCAGCCGTCCCGGGAATGAACCCGGGACCTTCAGGTGTGCACCAAAGGCAATACCATTGAGTTATGTGATCATAAAAAATGTATAAAGCATCATAAGGACGTGAACCAGGGT
>NC_069423.1:16579432-16609432 GCF_026875155.1 Cherax quadricarinatus | reverse complement strand
TATAGATTAATATAAATTTAGAAATAACATATAAAGATAATAATATATATATTGATATATAATATTTAATATATAGATTTATATATAATAATATATATAAAATATTTACCTATATTTAATAAATATATATATAATATAAATATATAATATATATATATTATTTATCTATATATACTATATTTTTCAACAAGTCGGCCGTTCTCCCACCGAGGCAGGGTGACCCCAAAAAGAAAGAAAATCCCCAAAAAGAAAATACTTTCATCATCATTCAACACTTTCACCACACTCGCACATATATCATGTTTTTGCAGAGGTGCTCAGAATACAACAATTTAGAAGCATCAATATAAAGATACACAACATATCCCTCCAAACTGCCAATACCAAAACCCTCCTTTAAAGTGCAGGCATTGTACTCCCATTATCCAGGACTCAAGCCCTACTATACGAAAATAACCGGTTTCCTGAATCCCTTCACACAAATCCCCTGCTCACCACTCCAACAGATCGTCAGGTCCCAAGTACCTCTCTCATCACTCCCTATCCTAACCGCTCACGCACGCTTGCTGAAGTCAAGCCCTTGCCCACAAAACCTCTTTACCCTCTCTCATACCCTTTCGAGGACGACCCTACCCGCTTCCTTCCTATAGATTTATATGCTTTCATATATATATATATATATCGGCATATCGGCAATGGGAACGCGACTCGACCCTAAGACCTCCGTATTGCAGTGGCTCTGCGCCTTGCTGCCCCAATTCACACAGAATATATGTGTATTTGCGGCGAAGTGCAAGCAGACCAATACGGTCTACATGGTCTTAACTGTTCCAAAACCAAGGGGTGGCATGCAAGACAAAATGAGGTCAACGACATATTATGAGAATCCCTTTGTACAGCTGGATCCCTCATGAGGAGATCAATCACTTGCAGCAATACTAATACCTAAACCAAAACTGACCGATGGGATAATTCTATCCTTGGAAGAATGCAAGCTCTTAAGCTATGGGAATATACTGTTTCCACACTGGCTGACTATATATCATATGTTGGTCATATGAGAGTATATAAGATCAGCAAGTAAGGGAATTAGCCAACAGTATAATTTGTCAGTGGATCGGAGACCTTGATTATGGGGAAAAAAATCCAGTTTCCTTAAAGAATTGGGTTCCAGATCTCTATACCTCAGGGATCCCAAGGGCGCTATTATATTTTCAGACAGCATATCGCCATCTCAAGGGTAAATGATTGTGCATATTGCTCAGTATCGGAGGATGTGAGAAATTTCATCTTTATAATAATTGTATGTATTTCATTTTATGTTTTTTTCTGTTATATTATATTTTTATATAATAAATTTCAATAGATTAAAAAATATATATGGTAGGAGAAAAATATTAAAACACTCCGGAGACCTTGAGTTTTACCCTGAGGTATTTATTGTATTTTTATGGATAGGGTCCATTCAGCTATAGAGGTGGTACTTTATATATATTTATATTATATATATTATATATATTATATATATTTGATATAAAATTATATATTGAATATATATATCTTATAGATGAAAATTAGAATGTGCAACCTCTGGGTATCTTTATTGTATATCTTGAGATATATATTGCTAAGCAGTTGGAGATCGACGGAGGTAGAAGGACTCCTCAGTTTATTAACAATATGACAAGACCCATTACACCCTGACTGTGTTACTGTATACCACACCAACACTTGCACAGTCAGACTTTTTCTTTTATTGTTCCGTTGCAGAATAACCGCTGTTTATTCTCGTTAGATATGTTTTCTGTAACCTACAGAAAGACCTGGTTTATGTTGTCCGCAAAGGGGTACAGTGCAGTGGTTTATGTTAATATCTGTGTCGGATATGAGAAAGAATTAGGGCTAAATACATTTCCTTGCTTGAGTAGATCTGTAACTCTGATAACATGAACGTAGATAAGTATGTTTATGGAGCAGCTTGCAGGGTAAACAGAGTGACTGATGTTGTAGTAACTTTTGCCTTAACTCGTATTTCAACTGTAGTCTCCACTCGTGTAGTAACCAGGCTTATGTTGGGTCACTGATGTTATAGTAGCCAGGCTAAGGCTTGGTTACAAGTACTTCTGGCAGACACACGTATGATGATCATACCAATTATAAAGTATGTGGTCAGTCTCGTGGTCACTTTCTTGAATATATTTCCTTGATTATCAGCTTATTGATAAATATAGACATATACAGTATATATGATAATAAGACACCAGGTATATAAGGCTAATGTAATTTAATCGTATAATTCGCTTGCAATAAATGAGATAAATTGTAGATATAAATCCAGATGTACTCTTCTTAGCCCTTTTGGGGCCTAGTTCCTAGTGCTTTTTTTTTCTGTCCATATGCTCTTGCACTAGCCTCCACATTATGGATGTGAGGCGCACAATAACTGCTTCGGCGGCAGAATCTAAACCAAAAAGAGAAGAGGTACTTTTCAGTGTGGCAGCCCTTTATTTTACCTCGTTAACTGTTACTCTGTAGATTTAATTGTTCTCTTATGTTATTTCTTGTACCATGATTACACTAACTCAAGGCAAAGCCTGTGTATACCGCACCGACATTTTGTTTGTCTTCATTGCATCCAAAATCGTAGTGGCAAGAGGCAGGAGCGACCTGCTCTAAATCCACGTTGCTCTGGGTTGCGTAAGCTCTGTGTTGTGGCTTTCTTGTGACTTTTTAGTGACCTAATTTAAGCCACAATAAAAACAATGATGTTTACGTCTATAATGAGCGTTAAGAAAATGGCGTTGAATATTGCGTTAGGAAAATCACTAGTTAAACGAGGGTGGGTTGTACATGTTACGTCCAGTGATGGGTTTTTCTGGATGTCCCAGGTACAGCCAGTGGTGGCGGGTGTTAGATGTTCCAGGTACAACCAGTGCTGGGGGGTGTTAGATGTCCCAGGTACAACCAGTGGTGGGGGGTGTTAGATGTCCCAGGTACAACCAGTGGTGGGGGTGTTAGATGTCACACAGTGTCCACAACCAGTGATGGCGGGTGTTAGATGTCCCAGGTACAACCAGTGGTGGCGGGTGTTAGATGTCCCAGGTACAACCAGTGGTGGCGGGTGATAGATGTCCCATGTACAACCAGTGGTGGCGGGTGTTAGATGTCCCAGGTACAACCAGTGGTGGCGGGTGTTAGATGTCCCAGGTACAACCAGTGGTGGGGGTGTTAGATGTCCCAGGTACAACCAGTGGTGGGGGTGTTAGATGTCCCAGGTACAACCAGTGGTGGCGGGTGTTAGATGTCCCAGGTACAACCAGTGGTGGGGGTGTTAGATGTCCCAGGTACAACCAGTGGTGGCGGGTGTTAGATGTCCCAGGTACAACCAGTGGTGGCGGGTGTTAGATGTCCCAGGTACAACCAGTGGTGGGGGGTGTTAGATGCCCCGGGTACAACCAGTGATGGAGGGTGTTAGATGTCCCAGGTACAACCAGTGGTGGGGGTGTTAGATGACCCGGGTACAACCAGTGATGGCGGGTGTTAGATGTCCCAGGTACAGCCAGTGGTGGTGGGTGTTAGATGTCCCAGGTACAACCAGTGGTGGTGGGTGTTAGATGTCCCAGGTACAACCAGTGGTGGCGGGTGTTAGATGTCCCGGGTATAGCCAGTAGTGGCGGGTGTTAGATGTCCCAGGTACACCCAGTGTTAACATGGGTGTTGGATGTCTCAGGTACACCAGGTGTTAACATGGGTGTTGACTGACATCCAGTACACCATGTTAACATAGGTGTTGGAATCCAGGTACACCCAGTGTTAACACGTTGGTGTACTGGATGTTCCATGGTAACACCTGTGTTGGAACATTGGTGTCGTTGGTGTTCTCAGGTACACCCAGTGTTAACATGGGTGTTGGATGTTCCAGGTACACCAGGTGTTAACATTGGTGTTGGATGTCCCAGGTACACCCAGTGTTAACATTGGTGTTGGATGTCCCAGGTACACCCAGTGTTAACATTGGTGTTGGATGTCCCAGGTACACCCAGTGTTAACATTGGTGTTGGATGTCCCAGGTACACCCAGTGTTAACATGGGTGTTGGATGTCCCAGGTACACCCAGTGTTAACATGGGTGTTGGATGTCTCATGGTCACTTGATAATCAGAGAAGACGTCATCAGAGGCTGAGAGATATAATTGGGTGTAGGTGCACCTGCTGTGTGCGTCTGAGTGCCCGACACTGGCGTGAGCATGACCTGAGGTAGGGTCAGCAGGATGGTGGATTCAACACAGGGAATGAATCTCTCGCCAGTTGAAACATTTCTCCTGTTATTGCACGGAAGTCAGTTTGTTTAATAAAACTGGCAAATTAAAACTTACACAACTCAAAATCGATTATACGGTTTTTATGGGGAAAATATACCGGAACTACAATTTGAAGCCAGTCAGAAGAGGCATTCTCCGGATATTTCAAGGAGAAAATACCATTACTAGAAATAAAAAAAATGGCGCCTACAATCCTCATTCTACTCCCAACTTCCTTCTAAGTAGGAGACACCAGATGTTGAAAGTTTGAAACCGACCGGAAGAAGCTTTCCCAAGTTAGTTACCGCATGAAAACGAAAACGTTTGGTTTATATAACAATGACCAGGGTTTACCTGCACGTGGCAGTAGTTAGAGGAATCTTGCCCCAGGTGTAGTTGTTCAGTGCTGAAGCCTTCAATACGATCACATAAGACATTCTTAAGGTATAAACGAAAACCTGGAAAGAAGGAATGAACAGCATACTCGAGTATATTGCAGACTCGCTCTAGCAGACTTATAGGCAATATCCCACATCAGGGATGTTCAGTACTCCACATCGAAGGTGGATGGTCTTGAACCCACTAAAAGCGATAAGAGATATCGCTGTTGCCAGATATGTAAGGCCGGGAATATCGCGCAGGCTGTAAGTTTCGTACGGTCACATTATTGCACTTTAATAAATAACCTCTTTATGTGAATCATATTGAGAGAAAGACTAAGATGATGATGGTGGCAGCTGACGCGGCTCTGCTATGACCTGAAACCACGGGACATGCAGCCTCGCCCCAGCAATATTGATCCAATTATACTGATGAACCTGGGACTGTTGACAGAAGCTACGTCAGGAAGATATCGTTGGTGGAAGAAGGGAGGAGGTTTGACAGGGATGGAAAGGATGAGACGGATGAAAGGATGGCTAGGAGGATGTGGGAAAGTAAGAGCTAGTTGGTATATGGGAAGAGAAAGACAGAGTGAGCAGTGTAGAGAAGAGGGAGGATGGGACGAAGGGGATGGTGTGAAATTGTAAGATTTGGACAAACTTTAAGACTGATTACAATAAGTAGTTACTGTACGCGTATTTTCCCGACCACTGGTTTGGAAAGAATTGTGAGTGGAAAAAATGCCACGTAGTGTCACCGAAAGAAAGTAGTGTCATTGAAAGAACTTTAAAAATAGGTTAGTTAATTGCATGAGTGAGAGCAGGACCTCCAGATGCAGCGAGAAGGCAGTTCTAGCTGCATCTGGAGTCTAACTCCCCTTCTTGACATGTGTTGCACGTGGAGGCAGCAGCAACACCATCAACTTGCAAGCATACTCGGTCAAGCGGTCACAACTAGCTGATTTACACTTGCTGGAAGCAGTTGCTCCCACCTGCTGTTGTCTTTGCTAACAAAGTTAGGCTTCAGTGTTGTTACCTTCCCCTGACCATGCAATGGTATGGTTACTACAAGTCCATCCATCTGACCATGTAATGGTATGGTTACTACAAGTCCATCCATCTGACCATGTACTGGTATGGTTACTACAAGTCCATCCATCTGACCATGTACTGGTATGGTTACTACAAGTCCATCCACCTGACCATGTACTGGTATGGTTACTACAAGTCCATCCACCTGACCATGTACTGGTATGGTTACTACAAGAACCATCCACCTGACCATGTACTGGTATAGTTACTACAAGCCTATCCATGTGATCATGTCCTGGAATAGTTGCTACAAAAACCATCCACTTGTACTGGTATAGTTACTACAAGCCCATCCATGTGACCATGTCCTGGGTAGTTGCTACAAAAACCATACACCTGACCATATACTGGTATGGTTACTACAAGCCCATCCACCTGACCATGTACTGGTATGGTTACTTCAAGAACCATCCACCTGACCATGTACTGGTGTGGTTACTGTAAGCCCATCCACCTGACCATGTACTGGTATGATTACTTCAAGAACCATCCACCTGACCATGTACTGGTGTGGTTACTGTAAGCCTATCCACCTGACCATGTACTGGTGTGGTTAATATAAGAACCATCCATGTAATCATGCACTGGTATAGTTACAACAAAACCATCCACATAACCACGTACTGGGATGGTTATTACAAGAACCATCCACGTGACTATGGACTGGGATGGTCACTACAAGTAGCCTCGTCTTAGTCACTCATGACACTGGTTCTTCCAGAGGGCAGTGTGATGGTCCTCTCTCATCTCCATCAGCCCAGTGTGCTTGAGAGGTAACACTCAAGTGGTTAAATGGTGTGAGGGAAGAGTAAGTGGGAGGTAATACTGAGGTGGGTGTCGGAATTAGCATACACCATTGGTGTAGGTGTAGGGAATTAACTGAGAGTTAATGAGTAACAACACTGAGTGATGATGTAGAGGTTAGTAACTGTGGCTGTCGAGGAAGCTTGTTGAATGTATAGAATGATTGGGTTTTCTGCCAAAGAGAGAGAGCTATCAGTGTTTTCAGCGTGGTAGGGCCTGGCTCGACCTGGGCGCCATCTAGCCAGGACTGAGGCAAGCAAGAGGAAGGGGGTGGGGGATAGATGCAGGAGCTGAGTGTTGCAGACCAACTCCGCCAGTCTCCCAGGAGCAGGTGTCGACTATCTGTGTGTGGAGGCACGCTTGTGGGGAAGCCTCAGTGAGCCTAATAGTGGGCCTCCTCCTCCAGTACTCCCGGAGAAGTCACCTGGGCTAGGCAAACCACAGCTTCATCTGGGTACTAATCGACCCCAGTGATGTCTTACAAGCATGCTTATTAGACTCTTGTTAGTGTTTCTCAACGCCAAGCATTCCTAAAGTGTTGAAGTGTTGAGTTAGATGAAATATACAGATTAACTATGCTACTGTTGTTGTCTTCACGTCAGTTTCCTACTTTAACATACTGGAATAATTAATCACAGGGTACGAGTGAGTGTAACACTGACAACTTCCCGGTGTTCCCTGATGTTCTTATCTGCCCCAAGACGTGTTACCCATTGATAATGAGCGCCTTTATCTCGCTATCTCGCAGCAAATAGTTAACGTTCTCCCTAGATTACAGGTTTTGTTCTTTAATCCAGCTGTTTGAGGGTCGGAAATGCTCTTGGAGTGATACAGGACTTGTTTTGACACCGTACAGTTGCACACAGTCAAGTGATGCTAGTAGAATCATTAAGAAATGGTTTATTGAACACTAAAGTTGTACAGAGTTAGATTTTGCTAGTGGAGTGAATCATAAGTTGTCTGGCACAATACGGGTGGACTAAGTAAAGTGTTGTGTACATGCAGGTGCACTAAGCAAAGTGTTCTGTATTGATTCGGAAACTTGTACATACAGGTATACAGAGCCAAGTGAGTGTTGAGTCGGAAAACGTGGCACAGATCTAGTAAATATAACTCAGTGATGTGTACGTGGCACAGATCTAGTAATTAGATCTCAGTGATGTGCACGGTTTGTGTCGGAAAGTTGAGTTGTCAGCATGACATCGATTTGACCTGACAACAGCACCAACAGCATCTGCAACAGTATCTGCAGCAGCAACAGGAACAGTAGCTGCACCAGCAGTAACAGGACCAACACCATAGTCATCATGGCTGGACCATGATCAGGAGGTTTCGACTGCTCAGTACTGAGAAGGTGTGTAAGATATACGACAACTCTTGTGAGAAGTGTGACAACTCTTGTGAGAAGTGTGACAACTCTTGTTGTGAGAAGTGTGACAACTCTTGTGTGAGAATGTGACAATTATGTAACTCTTGTGAGAAGTGTGGCAACTCTTGTGAGAAGTGTGGCAACTCTTGTGAGAAGTGTGGCAACTCTTGTGAGAAGTGTGACAACTCTTGTGAGAAGTGTGACAACTCTTGTGAGAAGTGTGACAACTCGTGTGAGAAGTGTGACAACAAGTGTGAGAAGTGTGACAGCTTGGGTTAGAAGTGTGATAACTGGTGTGTCAAACAGGTGAGAAAGTGTTCCCTCAGGGATAGGTGTTCCCCCAGGGGATGGTGTTTCCTTAGTGGCTTAGTGTGTATGTAGGGGATGGTGTTTCCTTAGTGGCTTAGTGTGTATGTAGTTGATGGTGTTCCATTAGTGTGTAAGTAGGGGAGGGTGTCCCCTTAGTGTGTATGCAGGGGATGGTTTTCCCTTAGTGTGTACGTAGGGGATGGTGTTCCCTTAGTATGTATGTAAGGGATGGTGTTCCCATAGTGTGTATGTAGGGGACGGTGTTCCCATAGTGTGTATGTAGGGGACGGTGTTCCCATAGTGTGTATGCAGGGGATGGTTTTACCTTAGTGTGTATGTAGGGGATGGTTTTTCCTTTAGTGTGTATGTAGGGGATGGTGTTCCCTTAGTGAGTATGTAAGGGATGGTGTTCCAATAGTGTGTATGTAGGGGATGGTGTTCCCCTTAGTGTGTATGTAGGGGATGGTTTTTCGTTTAGTGTGTATGTAGGGGATGGTGTTCCCTTAGTGAGTATGTAAGGGATGGTGTTCCCCTTAGTGTGTATGTAGGGGATGGTGTTCCCTTAGTGAGTATGTAAGGGATGGTGTTCCCTTAGTGTGTATGTAGGGGATGGTGTTCCCCTTAGTGAGTATATAAGGGATGGTATTCCCATAGCGTGTATGTAGGGGATGGTGTCACCATAGTGTGTATGTAGGGGACGGTGTTACCATAATGTGTATGTAAGGGATGGTTTTCCCTTAGTGTGTATGTAGGGGATGGTGTTCCCATGGTGTGTATGTAGGGGAAGTGTTCTTGTATATAGGTATGGTATAGTAGCAGGCTGGACGAAGCAGCTGGGAGAGGCACCATTGGTGCCACCATGGAATATGCATGTCAGTGCCATGTCAGCAGGCGGAGGAGGAGGTTACTGGGATAGTGGGGGAGAGGCTATGATGGCACTGTGAACTTAGTCCAGGCTTTGTTAGTGCCACTCCTCACTTTCACTCTTAGTGCCACTCCTCTCCACTCGTAGTACCTCTCCTCACTTTCACTCTTAGTACCACTTCTCACCTTCACTCTTAGTGCCACTCTTCACCTAGGGTCACATTACTGTGGTGGTCGAGGAGTGGCCGCTTTTGTTGTTGTAGGTTGGCCGGTCTTGTCCCGGCCCAGGTCTTTTCCAGATGGTGACCCGGCGACGGCCGCTCTTAAAAACCCAGCAGCAATTTTGTCTTTAGCTTAAACAGCCAGGATATTTACCCTTTCGTCAAAATTTTCTGTAACTTGGAACGAATAACCATTATAGTTTGAATGGCGACTAAAAAACGTATATTTTTTTCAGTTGTCTTTGTGATTTATCCTTGTAACTATAACAGCAAATTGGTACTGAAAGTGAACTGTTAGAGGTTAAACAAATGGCAATGAAAACAGTAAATTAATAATTTTGTTGACGATTCGTATAAAAAAATTGGATAACCGAGCACTTCTGATTATTTATAAGTCAAGTAAAGGGAGTAGAATGAAATTAGTCATGTAGTATTCACTGCCATGAATGTGCTCGCATCAGGAGACATGCCCAGTGTTCCTGGGTACCTGATGTTTGTAGCATGGTGACCCAGTGGATAAATACGTCGAGAAATTTATCTAGTGTCTCAGGATGCTGGGTAAATATCACGGGTTAGATCCCCGGTCAGTCGCAGTGTAGTATTTGCTTAAAACCACTTTGTTCTGTGTAAGCATTATATATTATTATATATATATATATATATATATATCGTGCCGAATATGTAAAACAGATCAATTAGCAAGAACTCATTTAAAATTAAGTCTTCAAAACATTTTTCTTATACGTTTAAAGATATATTTTTTTCATTAATGTTAATGTAAAAAAAATTTAATTTTGCACTAAAAGAATCTTAGAAAACTTACCTAACCTTATTATAACAAGAGCATTTTATTTTAGCCTAACCCAACTAAATATATTTTAGATTTGTTTACAATAATTTAATACTAAACAAACACAGTTAAATATATTGTTTTTCGTTAGGTTCAGAATGATTTTGGCGAAATTATTGCATACACAAATTTTCACTTGTCCTATATGGCAAGATGAGCGTTGCTATTTAAGCCAAGATCGCAAGTTCTGCCTTTTCGGCACGACATATATATATATATATATATATATATATATATATATATATATATATATTATATATATATGTGAGATTAACAAGTTAAGAAAGCCTAGAGAACAAATGGATTTGTCAGTTAAAAATAGGAGAGGAGAGTTATTAAATGGAGAGTTAGAGGTATTGGGAAGATGGAGGGAATATTTTGAGGAATTGTTAAATGTTGATGAAGATAGGGAAGCTGTGATTTCGTGTATAGGGCAAGGAGGAATAACATCTTGTAGGAGTGAGGAAGAGCCAGTTGTGAGTGTGGGGGAAGTTCGTGAGGCAGTAGGTAAAATGAAAGGGGGTAAGGCAGCCGGGATTGATGGGATAAAAATAGAAATGTTAAAAGCAGGTGGGGATATAGTTTTGGAGTGGTTGGTGCAATTATTTAATAAATGTATGGAAGAGGGTAAGGTACCTAGGGATTGGCAGAGAGCATGCATAGTTCCTTTGTATAAAGGCAAAGGGGATAAAAGAGGAGTGCAAAAATTATAGGGGGATAAGTCTGTTGAGTGTACCTGGTAAAGTGTATGGTAGAGTTATAATTGAAAGAATTAAGAGTAAGACGGAGAATAGGATAGCAGATGAACAAGGAGGCTTTAGGAAAGGTAGGGGGTGTGTGTGGACCAGGTGTTTACAGTGAAACATATAAGTGAACAGTATTTAGATAAGGCTAAAGAGGTCTTTGTGGCATTTATGGATTTGGAAAAGGCGTATGACAGGGTGGATAGGGGGGCAATGTGGCAGATGTTGCAAGTGTATGGTGTAGGAGGTAGGTTACTGAAAGCAGTGAAGAGTTTTTACGAGGATAGTGAGGCTCAAGTTAGAGTATGTAGGAAAGAGGGAAATTTTTTCCCAGTAAAAGTAGGCCTTAGACAAGGATGTGTGATGTCACCGTGGTTGTTTAATATATTTATAGATGGGGTTGTAAGAGAAGTAAATGCGAGGGTCTTTGCAAGAGGCGTGGAGTTAAAAGATAAAGAATCACACACAAAGTGGGAGTTGTCACAGCTGCTCTTTGCTGATGACACTGTGCTATTGGGAGATTCTGAAGAGAAGTTGCAGAGATTGGTGGATGAATTTGGTAGGGTGTGCAAAAGAAGAAAATTAAAGGTGAATACAGGAAAGAGTAAGGTTATGAGGATAACAAAAAGATTAGGTGATGAAAGATTGAATATCAGATTGGAGGGAGAGAGTATGGAGGAGGTGAACGTATTCAGATATTTGGGAGTGGACGTGTCAGCGGATGGGTCTATGAAAGATGAGGTGAATCATAGAATTGATGAGGGAAAAAGAGTGAGTGGTGCACTTAGGAGTCTGTGGAGACAAAGAACTTTGTCCTTGGAGGCAAAGAGGGGAATGTATGAGAGTATAGTTTTACCAACGCTCTTATATGGGTGTGAAGCGTGGGTGATGAATGTTGCAGCGAGGAGAAGGCTGGAGGCAGTGGAGATGTCATGTCTGAGGGCAATGTGTGGTGTGAATATAATGCAGAGAACTCGTAGTTTGGAAGTTAGGAGGAGGTGCGGGATTACCAAAACTGTTGTCCAGAGGGCTGAGGAAGGGTTGTTGAGGTGGTTCGGACATGTAGAGAGAATGGAGCGAAACAGAATGACTTCAAGAGTGTATCAGTCTGTAGTGGAAGGAAGGTGGGGTAGGGGTCGACCTAGGAAAGGTTGGAGGGAGGGGGTAAAGGAGGTTTTGTGTGCGAGGGGCTTGGACTTCCAGCAGGCATGCATGAGCGTGTTTGATAGGAGTGAATGGAGACAAATGGTTTTTAATACTTGACGTGCTGTTGGAGTGTGAGCAAAGTAACATTTATGAAGGGATTCAGGGAAACCGGCAGGCCGGACTTGAGTCCTGGAGATGGGAAGTACAGTGCCTGCACTCTGAAGGAGGGGTGTTAATGTTGCAGTTTAAAAACTGTAGTGTAAAGCACCCTTCTGGCAAGACAGTGATGGAGTGAATGATGGTGAAAGTTTTTCTTTTTCGGGCCACCTGCCTTGGTGGGAATCGGCCAGTGTGATAATAAATATATATATATATATATTATATATATATATATATATATATATATATATATATATATATATATATATATGTATATATATATATATATATATATATATATATAAATTGCGTGTGTAGTGAGAATTGTATTTTAATAAACATGATGTGTTATGAAAGTTCACATAGTCTAGATGGTATGTGATAGTGAATGTGTTTGTGATAGTGAATGTGTTTGTGATAGTGAATGTGTTTGTGATGATGAATGTGTTTGTGTTTGTGATAGTGAATGTGTTTGTGATGATGAATGTGTTTGTGATAGTGAATGTGTTTGTGATAGTGAATGTGTTTGTGATAGTGAATGTGTTTGTGATGATGAATGTGTTTGTGATAGTGAATGTGTTTGTGATAGTGAATGTGTTTGTCATAGTGAATGTGTTTGTGATGATGAATGTGTTTGTGATAATGTGTTTGTGATAGTGAATGTGTTTGTGATAGTGAATGTGTTTGTGATAGTGAATGTGTTTGTGATAGTGAATGTGTTTGTGATAATGTGTTTGTGATAGTGAATGTGTTTGTGATAGTGAATGTGTTTGTGATAGTGAATGTGTTTGTGATGATGAATGTGTTTGTGATAATGTGTTTGTGATAGTGAATGTGTTTGTGATAGTGAATGTGTTTGTGATAGTGAAT
The DNA here is from genome assembly GCF_026875155.1 of Cherax quadricarinatus. NCBI lineage: Eukaryota > Metazoa > Arthropoda > Malacostraca > Decapoda > Parastacidae > Cherax > Cherax quadricarinatus. The sequence goes on along the minus strand of NC_069423.1, from coordinate 16,596,325 downwards.
GTGTTTGTGATAGTGAATGTGTTTGTGATGATGAATGTGTTTGTGATAATGTGTTTGTGATAGTGAATGTGTTTGTGATAGTGAATGTGTTTGTGATAGTGAATGTGTTTGTGATAGTGAATGTGTTTGTGATGATGAATGTGTTTGTGATAATGTGTTTGTGATAGTGAATGTGTTTGTGATAGTGAATGTGTTTGTGATAGTGAATGTGTTTGTGATGATGAATGTGTTTGTGATAATGTGTTTGTGATAGTGAATGTGTTTGTGATAGTGAATGTGTTTGTGATAGTGAATGTGTTTGTGATAGTGAATGTGTTTGTGATGATGAATGTGTTTGTGATAATGTGTTTGTGATAGTGAATGTGTTTGTGATAGTGAATGTGTTTGTGATAGTGAATGTGTTTGGTTTAACTCAACACACTTGTTGAGGCGACATTAACAAGATAAACCAGAAGAGCTGCAGGGGAGGGGTGAGGGGAGAGTAGGATTGGGTGGGGAGGAGTGAGTTGGAGGAGAGGGGAGAGCGGGAAATGGTGAGGAGGGGGAGTTGGTTGTTGGTTGTGATATGGCAGGGAGGGGAGAGGAGTGGGTGGGGATTGAGCGAATAGATGGATGGGGTTAATGGAGGTAGGGGGATGGAGGAAGATGTGGGTATTAGGGGGGAGGGGTGCCGCCCCCCTCCCTCTCAGACTTACCAGAGAGCTCAATCATTTTCACCTACACTTAATATTTTTTTTTTTTCCATTGAACAATGTTACTTGTTGACCCTGGTGAGCGATGCTTTGTGTTGTCCTGAACGATGTAATCTGGAAGAGGGAGAAGATCCTCTTTGTTTCCTCTTTCCCACATCTTATTTTTTCCCTCTCCCTTTTTTCCTTCCGCTTTCTCCTCTTCCACATTCCTTTATGTCGTTCATTATCTCCACTTCTCCCATTTCATTGTCATATTCTTTCTTCTTCTGGACCTCTTATCGTCTTCCTCTTTCACTCCTCCTCTTCTTCCTCCTCCTCCTCCTCTTCGTCCTCTTTCTCCTCGTCCTCTTTCTCCCTCTCCTCTCCTCAAGTGTGAGCCATCACGTTGCCCTACGCCACTCCCTCTTGCGCCTTACTGACAGGACTACATAACCTGGTGTGGACTTACTTCCCTTAAGTCTCTCTCTCTCTCTCTCTCTCTCTCTCTCTCTCTCTCTCTCCTTAATAAATTTCTTCATAATTTGTATGTATATATTCCATTTAAGAATATAGTATTAATGTAGCTAATTCATTGCTGACTTAGATAATACATTACTGATGTAGGTAATATATTACTAACGTAGGTAATACATTACTAACACAGGTAATACATTACTGACGGAGATAATACATTACTGACGTAGTTAATACATTATTGAAGTAGATAATACATTACTGATGTAAGTAATACATTATTAATGACGTATATATTACTGACATAGGTAATACTGTACAGTACTGAGATAATACTGACATAGGTAATACTGTACAGTACTGACGTAGACATTGCCTCTCAGACGCTGTATGAATTTCTCATTGAATGCGAGTTGATGACTGGTTTGGGTAGTATATACGATAGTGTAGTACAGTGTAGTATGATTGACCATAGTACTGTAACTTGTATGAGGCTGGACTATTTAGTATGTATGATAGCTGATGACTGGCTAGGGGAGAGAGACAGAAAGGGAGAGGGCAAAGGTGGGAAGTATAACACGTGCCCGCACAGAGTCACTACAAATCTAAAATAGGAATGCTCCGAAGTACTTGAATTATGCTCTCTGGAATATATGATAGCGTACACATGAAGGACACCTGAGGGACAGGTCACTCTAACTAGTAAAATGATTTTACAACATACTGGAGTGAAAGATGTGGAAGGAAGCGTAGAATGAACTCAGGGAAGTGTAGAATGAACTCAGTGAAGAGCAGGGGAGCTATAGGCACAATACGAGAACTCTGTGTCAACAGTCATTGAAGACGCCTTTTCTGAGGCCAAGCTGGGAGCGTAGAACCATCGAAATAGACCACAGGCATGTCACGGCATTATTGGCCAGGATGACATGCAGTGTTCCTCCATTCTTATGTTCTTATAGTTCATGACTCGGGATGCCCAAACATCCCGAGTCATCCTCTCAGGATGCCTCAACACATATTCACTAAGGATGCTCCAACACATGCCCACTCAAGATGCTCCAACACATGCCCACTCAGATGATCCAACATATGCCCACTCAAGATGCTCCTGCACATGCCCACTCAAGATGCTCCTGCACATGCCCACTCAAGATACTCCAACACATGCCCACGAGCTGAACAAACAGTAACTTTCCGAACTCGACAAAGGGCTTTCTACTGCACAAAATTTAATGTTCTCCGCTACTAAAGCGACCACACACACACAGAGAGAGAGAGAGAGAGAGAGAGAGAGAGAGAGAGCAAAAGAAGAAGCACATCTTTACAAGATTCCTTCATAATTTGTTTATTATGTAAGGTATAGTGTTAGGAGAGACGAGAGGCACCTCCCTCCATTACCCTAATATTAGGCAAACATATATCTAGTTCTTAATGGAATTATTATTAATCTTATTAATAGAATAATAAAACGGTACAGTAAATTGCAAAAATAAAAAGCGATGGACACCAGGATAGCAAATATAGTGATGGACAAACACAGCTGCCAGGGAAACAGTATATTTCCTAACTGAATTTAATATCACTCACGTTTTACAGGATGAGTGAAGGGGGTGAGAGGGGAAGGGATGGAAGGGAGATGAGGGGAGGATGAGAGGGGGAAGTGGATGAATGATTGGAGTGGGGACAGGAATGATGGAAGGGGAAGGGGAAGGATAGAAGAGAGGAAAGAAGGAATATAAAGGGGCAAGAAGGATTCCCACGACGATGTGTATTATAACTGTTTTCCATAAGTCAGGTTTTATATATAACAGAGTTACTACTGGCAGCCTTTACAGTGCCAAGTATTTTATTGTCGATTAATTCATTAATTTTCATGGAACAACTAACATGTCAAAGGTTGAATAAGAGTTATAGTGTATAATAAATTGAGAAATTCTGACATATGGTGGCAGCGGTGGGATGTCAGTTTAGAATGGTCTAACGTGTGGTGGCAGTAGTGGGATTTTGATTTATAATGGTCTAACTTGTGGTAGCAGTGGTGGAATTTTGATTTAGAATGGTCTAACGTGTGGTGGCAGTGGTGAGATTTTGATTAAAATGGTTAACATGTGGTGCATGGGAGATTTTTGATTAGAATGTCTAACGTGTGGTGCATGGTGGATTCATTAGAATGGTACTAACGTGTGGTGGCAGGTGGGATTGATTTATATGGTCAACGTGTGGTAGCAAGTGTGGGATTTTGATTTGGAATGGTCTACGTGTGTGGCAGTGGTGAGATTTGATTTATGAATGGTCTAACGTGTGGTGGCAGTGGTGGGATTTTCATTTAGAATGGTCTAAGTGTGGTGGCAGTGGTGGGATTTTGATTATATTGTCTAAGTGTGTTAGCAGTGGTGGGATTTTGATTTGGAATGGTCTAACGTGTGGTGGCAGTGGTGAGATTTGATTTAGAATGGTCTAACGTGATGTGGCATTGTGAGATTTTGATTTAGAATGGTCTAACGTGTGTGGCATGGTGAGATTTTGATTTAGAATGGATCTAACGTGTGGTGGCAGTGGTGAATTTTGATTTAGAATGGTCTAACGTGTGGTGGCAGTGGTGGATTTTGATTTAGAATGGTCTAAGTGTGGTAGCTGTAGCAGTGGGGATTTGATTTAGAATGGTCTAACGGTGGTGGCAGTGGTGAGATTTTGATTAGAATGGTCTAATGTGTTGTGGCAGTGGGAGGATTTGATTTGAATGGTCTTACGTGTGGTGGCAGTAGTGGGATTTTTATTAGAATGGTCTAACATGTGGTGGCAGTAGTGGGATTTTGATTTAGAATGGTCTAACGTGTGGTGGCAGTGGTGAGATTTTGATTTAGAATGGTCTAACGTGTGGTGGCATTGGTGAGATTTTGATTTAGAATGGTCTAACGTGTGGTGGCAGTAGTGGGATTTTGATTTAGAATGGTCTAACGTGTGGTGGCATGGTGAGATTTGATAGAATGGTCTAAGTGTGGTGGCAGTGGTGAGATTTTGATTTAGAATGGTCTAACGTGTGGTGGCAGTGGTGGGATTTTGATTTAGAATGGTCTAACGTGTGGTAGCTGGTAGCAGTGGTGGGATTTTGATTTAGAATGGTCTAACGTGTGGTAGCTGGTAGCAGTGGTGGGATTTTGATTTAGAATGGTCTAACGTGTGGTGGCAGTGGTGAGATTTTGATTTAGAATGGTCTAACGTGTGGTGGCAGTGGTGAGATTTTGATTTAGAATGGTCTAACGTGTGGTGGCAGTGGTGGGATTTTGATTTAGAATGGTCTAACGTGTGGTGGCAGTGGTGGGATTTTGATTTAGAATGGTCTAACGTGTGGTGGCAGTGGTGGGATTTTGATTTAGAATGGTCTAACGTGTGGTGGCAGTGGTGGATTTTGATTTAGAATGGTGTAACGTGTGGTGGCAGTGTGGGATTTTGATTTAGAATGGTGTAACGTGTGGTGGCAGTAGTGGGATTTTGATTTAGAATGGTGTAACGTGTGGTGGCAGTAGTGGGATTTTGATTTAGAATGGTGTAACGTGTGGTGGCAGTAGTGGGATTTTGATTTAGAATGGTGTAACGTGTGGTGGCAGTAGTGGGATTTTGATTTAGAATGGTTAACGTGTGGTGGCAGTGGTGAGATTTTGATTTAAAATGGTGTAACGTGTGGTGGCAGGGTGGATTTTGATTTAGAATGGTGTAACGTGTGGTGGCAGTAGTGGATTTTGATTTAGAATGGTGTAACGTGTGGTGGCAGTAGTGGGATTTTGATTTAGAATGGTGTAACGTGTGGTGGCAGTGGTGGATTTTGATTTAGAATGGTGTAACATGTGGTGGCAGTAGTGGGATTTTGATTTAGAATGGTGTAACATGTGGTGCAGTAGTGGATTTTGATTTAGAATGGTGTAACGTGTGGTGGCAGTAGTGGATTTTGATTTAGAATGGTGTAACGTGTGGTGGCAGTAGGTGGATTTTGATTTAGAATGGTTAACGTGTGGTGGCAGTAGTGGGATTTTGATTTAGAATGGTCTAACGTGTGGTGGCAGTGGTGAGATTTTGATTTAGAATGGTCTAGCGTGTGGTGGCAGTGGTGAGATTTTGATTTAGAATGGTTAACGTGTGGTGGCAGTAGTGGATTTTGATTTAGAATGGTGTAACGTGTGGTGGCAGTAGTGGGATTTTGATTTAGAATGGTTAACGTGTGGTGGCAGTGTGGATTTTGATTTAGAATGGTGTAACGTGTGGTGGCAGTATGGGATTTTGATTTAGAATGGTGTAACGTGTGGTGGCAGTAGGTGGATTTTGATTTAGAATGGTTAACGTGTGGTGGCAGTAGTGGGATTTTGATTTAGAATGGTGTAACGTGTGGTGGCAGTAGTGGATTTTGATTTAGAATGGTGTAACGTGTGTGGCAGTGGTGATTTTGATTTAGAATGGTGTAACGTGTGGTGGCAGTGGTGGGATTTTGATTTAGAATGGTAACGTGTGGTGGCAGTGTGGGATTTTGATTTAGAATGGTGTAACGTGTGGTGGCAGTAGTGGATTTTGATTTAGAATGGTGTAACGTGTGGTGGCAGTAGTGGGATTTTGATTTAGAATGTGTAACGTGTGGTGGCAGTAGTGGGATTTTGATTTAGAATGGTGTAACGTGTGGTGGCAGTGGTGAGATTTTGATTTAGAATGGTGTAACGTGTGGTGGCAGTAGTGGGATTTTGATTTAGAATGGTGTAACGTGTGGTGGCAGTAGTGGGATTTTGATTTAGAATGGTGTAACGTGTGGTGGCAGTGGTGAGATTTTGATTTAGAATGGTGTAACGTGTTGTGGGATTTCATTTGGAAATAAGTCACTTGTGCTGATATACTCGGTCACTTAAGTACAAGTTAAGTACAAGTTAAGTACAAGTTCTTATATTACACTTGCTGTTACTTCTAAATAAGGAAAAATAATAAATGTTCAAGAAATAATAAACTGTGGTGATGAGAAACTTAAAAAAGTAGGTTAAGTACAAGTGACAATAGTTTCTAACATTAACATAAACATTATTAAGTTTTACAATTTACTGTCTAGTACTATTTCTTTATTTAAATATTTTTAACACCTGAGATAAAAGTGTTACTAATATCACGCCTCTGACATTGATAGACCTATCATAATTAAAAAAAAAATATACTGTGTCGAGGTATCAATTTCGTTTTGACTATAATCAGTAACTTAAGTGACACCAGGTGCTGACTTTTATCATTTTTTTTATTCGTGATCATGTGTCTTAAACTATCGGTAATAATGGTGTTTAAGCTGCGCTACTCATTTGTTTTTTGCAATATAACCAGTAGTTTGTAATAGAAAGAAGTAGTGTTGCAGAGTGTCTTGAATACAGCAGCGCACTGCCCACTGGATTGGAGGAAAGGTACAAGTAAGGAACAAGGTTTATCGTGAGAATGTTTCACTCTTTGTGAAGGTTAATCAAGTCAGTTACTTGATTATCATAGACCGAAATATTGCTACAATAAAATACATGTTTTGTGCCTGCGTCGTTTCTTCATCAGTGTTTTGCGTCAGTGTGCCTCTTCGCCGAGACTAGCCTTGTTGCAAACCTTTGCACTTTCTCTAATTTCTTGACGTGCTTGACCAGGTGTAGGTAGCATACTGGTGCTGCATACTCCAATATGGGCCTGACATGCACGGTGTATAGAGTCTTAAACGATTCCTTACTAAGGTTAGCCCTTGTGGCTTAGCGCTTCTTTTTGATTATAATAATAATAATAATAATCCTTACTAAGGTGTCGAAACGCTACCACCACTACACTATACACCTTCTACCACTATTATACACACCTACCACCACCAAGTTAAAAAGGTTGTTGCTGCTAGCACCATACATACCTACAAGTTGGTCTGTATAGACAGATTTTTTCCATTCTGAAAGAATATTTTAAAAATTGAGTGCGGTCGTTGCTTGTAGCTCGCTGTCTGCGCTAATTGGGTGATTTGGTGCGACGTAACTAGGTAACCGGAGATGGAAACAGGAGCTAAATAGGTCCGAACGAGGTCAAAGAAGACCACTACCTTCGCAAAGTACCAGATCAACCAGGCTGTAATGGCCATATGGGCCAACGGACCACTAACACTAACAACCTAGCTGAACAGGCAGCCTGCTTTAAAAACGTTTCTGCCTTGCATCAGAGAGAATTTTTCCTCGTACTAACTGTTGCTAGCCTTGCAGTATTGTATAGTTCCTGACGACGCACAGACAGTACGAAGGATCTTGAGCTAAAGATTTCCATCCCCCCATGTCGTGATGGAAATCACACACACATTTATATATATATATATATATATATATATATATATATATATATATATATATATATATATATATATATACAATATCTAACTTAAGTTACAGTAACAAATATTAACATTTTGACGAAATTTCAAGCCTGCAGAAATGCACGAAGGACGGTTTGTGTGTAAGTAGAAGCTCTAATTGGAGAACAGGGAACAGGTTGCACAGGTATGTTGTTCTTCGCGTTTGACAAGTGCTTTTGCAAACGTCGGGGATGTCAGGTTGCTTGTTTTGTGTCAAAGGTTGAGTGTTTGCAGTTGTTTCGTGTGTTGATGGACGTTGCAAGTTGCTGGTGTGTTGATTGTTGAGTGTGTGCAGTTGTTTCATGTGTTGATGGACGTTGTATGTTGCTGGTGTGTTGATTGTTGAGTGTGTGCAGTTGTTTCATGTGTTGATGGACGTTGTATGTTGCTGGTGTGTTGATTATTGAGTGTGTGCACGTTGTTTTCTGTGTTGATGGACGTTGTCTGAAGTTTGGCTGGTGTGTTGATTGTTGAGTGTGTGCAGTTGTTTCATGTGTTGATGGACGTTGCATGTTGCTGGTGTGTTGATTGTTGTGTGTGTGCAGTCGTTTCATGTGTTGATGGACGTTGTATGTTGCTGGTGTGTTGATTGTTGAGTGTGTGCAGTTGTTTCATGTGTTGATGGACGTTGTATGTTGCTGGTGTGTTGATTGTTGAGTGTGTGCAGTTGTTTCATGTGTTGATGGACGTTGTATGTTGCTGGTGTGTTGATTGTTGAGTGTGTGCAGTTGTTTCATGTGTTGATGGACGTTGTATGTTGCTGGTGTGGTAAATGTTGTGTGTCAGCTGCTTGTGATGTTGAGTGCCGTCGCTTGTGGTCTGAAATTTACATGCATGGTTGGTGTCGGTGCTTAGGGGCAGGCATATGTCTGTGGCGTTGAGAGGTAGGATCGGCAATGACAGCAGGAGCAGCAGTACCAATAGTAGCAGTAGCAGTGGCAAGAACATCAGCACTAATGGGCAGCAGCAGCAGCAGCAGCAGCAGCAGTAGTAGCAGCAAAGCAGCAGCGGCAGCGGCAGCGCGCGGCAGCAGTCAGCAGTAGTCAGTGTAGTATAATAGCCACGGCGCGAGGTGCGGCGAGTAGAAGCAGCAGTGGCACGAACATCATCACCAACAGGCAGTAGCAGCAGTAGTAGTAGTAGCGGCAGTAGTAGAAGCAGCAGTGGCACGAACATCATAAATAACCATCAGGCAGGAGCAGCATCAACTGCTGGAGCAGTTGATGTCAAGAGCCTGGCGACCTAGACTGCTCCTGCCCTATATTCCATCCCCCTATCCATCAATATTGTGTCCTCATCCCCGCCTCTCCCAGCTCGGACTGACGCTTCAGCTAGTTTGTGGGTTATTGTGTGAGGGGTGTCGCTTGAAAGGGAGAGAGAGAGAGAGAGGAGAGAGAGAGAGAGAGAGAGAGAGAGAGAGAGAGAGAGAGAGAGAGAGAGACTGAGAGAGAGAGAGACTGATAGACTGACTGACTGGATGGTTGTCTGGCTGAACTGGTTGCTAGAGAATTCAGAAGCAATCAGAAACTTAAAACACAGATCTAGACGTAGGTAAAGTCTCTCTCTCTCTCTCTCTCTCTCTCTCTCTCTCTCTCTCTCTCTCTCTCTCTCTCTCTCACACACACACACACACACACACACACACACACACACACACACACACACAATGGTGGACACACTTGCTGAGGTGGCAAGAAGAGCTCACTCCAGCAGAGCAAAGTTGCTGGTTATGGGGGATTTCAACCACAGGGAGATTGACTGGGAAAACCTGGAGCCACATGGGGGGTCCCGAAACATGGAGAGCCAGGATGTTGGACGTGGTGGTGGAAAACCTCATGCACCAACATGTTAAGGACACTACCAGAGTGAGAGGGAAGGATGAACCAGCAAGATTGGACCTTGTGTTCACCCTGAGCAGCTCAGACATTGAGGACATCAAGTATGAGAGTCCCCTAGGAGCTAGCGACCACGTGGTTCTGTGCTTTGAATACGTAGTAGAGCTGCAAGTGGAGAGAATAACAGGAGTAGAATGGGAAAAGCCTGACTATAAAAGAGGGGACTACATAGGGTTGAAGAACTTCCTGCGGGAGGTCCAGTGGGACAGAGAACTGGCAGGAAAGCCAGTAAATGAAATGATGGAATATGTAGCAACAAAATGCAAGGAGGCAGTGGAAAGGTTCATTCCCAAGGGCAACAGTAACAACGGGAAGACCAGAACGAGCCCCTGGTTTACCCGACGGTGTAAGGAGACAAAAACAAAGTGCAATAGAGAATGGAAAAAGTACAGAAGGCAGAGAACACACGAAAATAGGGAGATCAGTCGCAGAGCCAGGAATGAGTACGCACAGGTAAGGAGGGAGGCCAGCGACAGTATGAAAATGACATAGCATCGAAAATCAAGACTGACCCGAAACTGTTGTATAGCCACATCAGGAGGAAGACAACAGTCAAAGACCAGGTGATCAGATTAAGGACAGAAGGTGGAGAACTCACAAGAAATGATCAGGAGGTATGTGAGGAGCTGAACAGGAGATTTAAGGAAGTTTTTACAGTAGAGACAGGAAGGGCTGTGGGAAAGACAGCCAGAAGGGAACATCAAGAGGGAATATACCAACAAGTGTTGGATGACATACGAACAACTGAGGAGGAGGTGAAGAAGCTCTTAAGTGACCTTGACACCTCAAAGGCGATGGGACCGGACAACATCTCCCCATGGGTCCTTAGAGAAGGAGCAGAGATGCTGTGTGTGCCTCTAACCACAATCTTCAACACATCCCTTGAAACTGGGCAACTACCTGAGAAATGGAAGACAGCTAATGTAGTCCCCATATTTAAGAAAGGAAACAGAAAACGAGGCACTAAACTACAGACCTGTGTCTCTGACATGTATTGTGTGCAAAGTCATGGAGAAGATTATCAGGAGGAGAGTGGTCGAACACCTGGAAAGGAACAAGATTATAAATGAAAACCAGCATGGGTTCATGGAAGGCAAATCTTGTATCACAAACCTCCTGGAGTTTTATGACAAGATAACAGAAGTAAGGACACGAGAGAGAGGGGTGGGTAGATTGCGTTTTCCTAGACTGCAGGAAGGCTCTTTGACACAGTTCCCCACAAGAGATTAGTGCAGAAGCTGGAGGATCAGGCACACGTAAAAGGAAGGGCACTGCAATGGATAAGGGAATACCTGACAGGGAGGCAGCAACGAGTCATGGTACGTGAAGAGGTATCACAGTGGGCGCCTGTTACGAGCGGGGGTCCCACAGGGGTCAGTTCTAGGACCAGTGCTATTTTTGATATATGTGAACGACATGATGGAAGGAATAGACTCTGAAGTGTCCCTGTTCGCAGATGACGTGAAGTTGATGAGAAGAATTAAATCGGACGAGGATGAGGCAGGACTGCAAAGAGACCTGGAGAGGCTGGACATGTGGTCCAGTAACTGGCTTCTCGAATTCAATCCAGCCAAATGCAAAGTCATGAAGATTGGGGAGGGGCAAAGAAGACCGCAGACAGAGTATAGGCTAGGTGGACAAAGACTACAGACCTCACTCAGGGAGAAAGACCTTGGGGTGACCATAACACCGAGAACATCACCGGAGGCACACATCAACCAAATAACTGCTGCAGCATACGGGCGCCTGGCAAACCTGAGAATAGCGTTCCGATACCTTAATAAGGAATAGTTCAAGACACTGTTACACTGTGTATGTTAGGCCCATACTGGAGTATGCAGCACCAGTCTGGAACCCACACCTGGTCAAGCACGTCAAGAAGTTAGAGAAAGTACAAAGGTTTGCAACAAGGCTAGTCCCAGAGCTCAAGGGAATGTCGTACGAGGAAAGGTTAAGGGAGATCGGACTGACGACACTGGAGGACAGAAGGGTCATGGGAGACATGATAACGACATACAAGATACTGCGGGGAATAGACAAGATGGACAGAGATAGGATGTTCCAGAGAGGGGACACAGGGACAAGGGGTCACAACTGGAAGCTGAAGACTCAGACGAGTCACAGGGACGTTAGGAAGTATTTCTTCAGTCATAGAGTTGTCAGCAAGTGGATGCCTAGCAAGGAAGTAGTGGAGGCAGGAACCAACATAGTTTTAAGAAAGGTATGACAAGTCAGGAAGCAGAGAGAGAGAGGATCCAGTAGCGTATCAGTGAAGAGGCGGCAGAGAGCCGGTCTGATCCCTGCAACACAATAGGTAGACAATAGGTGAGGTACACCTCACCTTTCTTGTACTCATAACTAGCAATCGCTGGGACCACAGCTTTGGTATGTTTTTAAATTGGATGCCGACTGCCCTGAAACATGGAGTGATACAGTTAGTGGTAAATCATGTCATTTACTTACTGTGTTATCTTGGTTACTACACATACCCATTTGTATGTTTTAATTTGTGATGGTGTGGGTGGTGTGTGTGTGATGTGTATGTGTCTGTGTTCTGTGTGTGTGACTACTGTTTTGTGTATGTGTGGTGTGTGGTGGTGTGGTGTGTGTGCGTGTGTGTGCGCGTATGCATGCCCTCAAGACCTCTGTAATAAATATTGGTGTATTATGTACGTATACATGAATGAAAGTTTGTAAATGAGAGTGTGGTAGCCACCACTGGCTTATAGTTTGGACTTAGTGTTAGGAATGCTGGCCTTGTTATATTCAAGAAAAACCATCTGACACGGGTCTTTGTCGAAGAAAAGGCGCACCTTGCACAGCAAGCTTTTATTGAGACAGCGTTTGCGATGTGTAGAGCTTTATCAAGTAATGAGAAGCTCTACACAGAGCGATACGTTGTCCCAATAACAGTGCTCTAAAACGTTTCTTTTCTTCAGTATTATCTGCAGTGTACCATTCTGATCCTCGGGTCTTTGTTATAAGATGATCGGTTCACTGGTTGTGATGGCTGCTGTGTTAGCTAAGAGCTGGACATGACCGTTGGCTTACTGTTCACGTGATAACATCACATTCTCTGGTGGTATTATCACATGGTCGCCATACACATCAAGGGACATCACCTTGGCCTCTCGACGTATACTTGCAGCTGTCGGTTCGAAGATAACGAACAGCAGTATTAATAGCAGCATCAGAAGCAGTTGGCGTCACTGATCATGGTACTTACTAACATTGCTAAATAAGGGTTGTTCTTTTACATGGTAACCACCACCACAAGTTGTGCACTCACTAACCCATAAGGATGAAACAGGCTGGGTGTGTGAATATATATAGCTGACTCGCTAAGTGAATGGCTGGCTTAGTGTAGGACTTAATATATTTCTGACTCGTTAGTGTTTGACCGGCTGGATAGATATATGGCTGATTGGCTGATAAATATATGGCTGCCTTTACTTTTGATATTCCTTTGATAGCTTCGAGAGTTTTCCTACTCTCGTAACCCGGCTCTGGAACAGGCTTGTCTGGTGCTTGCCTGATTAACTAGGTTGTTGCTGCTGGCGGAGGTATTGGTCGAGTTTCCTCTTGATGACTTCCACACTTGTTCCGACAGTAATTCTGCTATCTTCTGGTAAGATGTTAAAAAGTCTTGGACCACGGATGTTGATACAGTGTTCACTTATTGTGCCCACGGCTCTCCTGCCTTTCACAGGGTTTATTCTACACTTTCTCCCAGTATGTTGTTACGGAAGTGTGCAGATTTGGGACCAGGCCCTAGAGCACCTTCCATGTATATATTATCTCTTTCTCTTCTCTCTCTCTTCTCTCTCTCTCTCTCGTCCCTGGAGTCGCCAATGCTAAATAATATTGTAAGTGAGAGAGCACAAGCAATTTGAATGTCACTATTAGCACTGTTTCCCTTATTTTAAGTTCTCATTAGCCACTCCGTCATTTTCCTAGCTGTCTTGTTCCTTCTATTCTGTTCGACGATCCCCTTGGGTTTTGTGCACAGTGTCCCTTCCTCCTTTCATCTTTTCCATATCTAAGCAGCTGGAACGTATCACAATTGAAGATCATGTTTTTCCCCACTGAAAGTCTTTGCTGATATCTTGCAGTTTTTCCGTGTCTTCTACCGAGATAATTTTCACGTTTATTTTGGTGTCTTGATGGCGGGTGTTTTTGTCTGCTATGAGGATAAGAAACAGTAAAAGTGTCACGACAGTGCCTTGGATAATGAGCTTTTTACCTCGCTAATGCTGGATTTTGCTTTGTTTACTACTACTCAGTGTTCTATTTAGGCGAAAGTTGAATATCCAATTGCCTTTCGACGTTATAACAATCCCCCTCAATTTGTGTGCAATTACACTATGATTATATTTGTCAGATGACTTTGCAATATCCCTGCATAACACATCTGAGTGTTGGTTTTCTTACAACGCCTCCGTAATTCTGTCATAATGGTTTAGTAGCGCTGTAACAAGCATGATCATCTCACTCTAAATTTATGATGGTTCCTGGTTATGCATGTTGTGATGTTCCATAAAGTTTGTAATTTGGCGTCTCATCACTCTTTCGAAGACATGGTGTGTGAAGTTAGGGCTACTAGTCTGTAACTTTGGTTAGTGCTCTTTTGCCTCCTTTATGCAGAGGAGCTATGTCTACACTCTTTAAGGTCTCTGGTTGGATAGATATTTGGCTGACTGGCTGGATAGATATGTGGCTGACTGGCTGGATATATATATATATATATGGCTGAGTGGCTGACCACCTGGCCCCGTTAAACCAATTTCAAGAAATCATAAATACTGCGTTTTGAATGTTTACGAGGGGCAGTAACTGGTGGGAGGGGGAGCAGACTGGCGTCTTTATGCGTCCCCCAGGGGGCGGAAGTCCCCTTGCTGAGCTTCCTAGGATTACCACATGTTGGCCATCCTAGGAACACTCGTGTATCTTCCTCTCCTGCTGCTGTTTTTTTGGGGGAGGTGGGGGTGAGGGGTTAAAGCTGTTGGAACGGCAGGCTGATAAAGGGCTCTTGATCCAAAGAATTAAATGCTATGGTCCTGCGGGGTCGCTGACAGCCTAGTTGATACAACAATCAAGGGAAAGCCAGTCACAATCTTGGTTAATAAGTGTACAAGAGCTCTCGAAACAGGTCACAGGTAGGTATATATTCTCCACTTCCTCGAATCAGACCTGATTACCTCCAATTTTCCATGTTTGTAATGATATTGACATGTGTATGCAAGAACTGTTGTAATGTCTGACTGTTGAATAATTCTTGATAGTTACCAGAATCATCGCTCCCGTGCCCCGGTATTGGTCCAGGCTTCCTGGCTGCTGACTTGATCAATTAGCCTGTGCGTGCCAGCGGAACGAGTTCCAACGTAAGCACCACAGCCCGGCTGATCAGGAACTGTTTGTTTCCTATAATTGCTAGTTCTACTTTATGCTAGGATTCCGGGCACTGTAGTCTCGCGTAGGTGCTTGGATATCTCTGCTAGGATCTTTGTATCAGTCTTCGAGGACCAAAAGAACTAAAGTGCGTTTGGATTGCAAGAACATTAGTGTGTACTGCTTGTCCTAGGACTTAACGGTGTTTTAGTTTGCTCTAGCACTGCTGGCAGTAAAAGGATGTGCCAAGACTGCTGGCAGGAAGATGAACCAGGAGTGCTGGCAACAAGCAGGAAGAGGGATGCACCAATTGCTGGCAGTAGCAGGTAGAAGGATGAATCAGGAGTACTGACAGTAGCAGGTAGAAGGATAAACCAGGAGTGCTGGCAGTAGCAGGTAGAAGGATGAACCAGGAGTGCTGGCAATAGCAGGTCGAGGGATGCATCAGGAGTGCTGGCAGTAGCAGGAAGTAGGACGTACCAAGACTGCTGGCAACAAGCAGGAAGTAGGATGTACCAAGACTGCTGGCAGTAGCAGGAAGTAGGGTGTACCAAGACTGCTGGCAGTAGCAGGAAGTAAGGTGTACCAAGACTGCTGGCAGTAGCAGGAAGTAAGGTGTACCAAGACTGCTGGCAGTAGCAGGAAGTAGGGTGTATCAAGAGTGCTGGCAGTAGCAGGAAGTAGGATGTACCTAGACTACTGGCAGTAGAAGAAAGTAGGGTGTACCAAGAGTGCTGGCAGTAGCAGGAAGTAGGATGTACCAAGAGTGCTGGCAGTAGCAGGAAGTAGGATGTATCAAGAGTGCTGGCAGTAGTAGGAAGTAGGATGTACCAAGAGTGCTGGCAGTAGTAGGAAGTAGGATGTACCAAGAGTGCTGGCAGTAGCAGGTAGTAGGATGTACCAAGAGTGCTGGCAGTAGCAGGAAGTAGGATGTACCAAGAGTGCTGGCAGTAGTAGGAAGTAGGATGTACCAAGAGTGCTGGGCAGTAGCAGGAAGTAGGATGTACCAAGAGTGCTGGCAGTAGCAGGAAGTAGGATGTACCAAGAGTGCTGGCAGTAGCAGGAAGTAGGGTGTACCAAGAGTGCTGGCAGTAGCAGGAAGTAGGGTGTACCAAGAGTGCTGGCAGTAGCAGGAAGTAGGTGTACCAAGAGTGCTGGCAGTAGCAGGAAGTAGGGTGTACCAAGAGTGCTGGCAGTAGCAGGAAGTAGGATGTACCAAGAGTGCTGGCAGTAGTAGGAAGTAGGATGTACCAAGAGTGCTGGCAGTAGCAGGAAGTAGGATGTACCAAGAGTGCTGGCAGTAGCAGGAAGAGCTTGAATGAGCGTTTACGGGCACCCCAGGAAGTGTATGTTTTAAGGTGTTTAACTTTTGTATACAGCCTCAGCCTGTGTTGATTGTAGGGAAGGGAGAGGCAAGGGAGAGAGGGAGGATGGAGAAGAGAATGCAGTTGATGAAAAAGAAAGGAGGGGATAAAAGGAGAAAAGGATGATGACATTCATTGCTTTCTCATTTCAGTTTATATCCGATTATTTTCTCCCAGAAGTCTAAAGTTATTAGGAAAGATTAGGATGGGTTAGAGTAGGTTATGTTAACGTAAATTATCTTGATTTTACTGATAGTTAATCAGCAATAATTAACAATATGGGATGGCTTACGCCTGGTAGAGGGAACACTTAGAGATTTGGTTGCTACATGATGTGCAAGTTCCACGTGACTTACTGCCCACAACGATGAAGACTAGCATTACAGAACAAGATTTTATTGGAGAAACTTTCTGTGTAGAGCTTTATAACTTGTTAAGACTTGGCACAGAGATTAACGTTGTTCCAATAAAATCATGTTTTATACCCTGATTTTATATCATTGGAGGCTGTGCTGGGAGGAGAGGCGAGGAGGGGGCAAGGTAAGGCGAGGCTTGGACAAATGTTGCACATCTTGGGTTACAGTCTTACACTGGAGGACACGAGCCAGAGGCACAGGGGTGTGCTCTCCTTTCTTCACCTCTACACTATCATGAACCTTCACAAATGATGTTGCAATGTGTGTGTGTGTGTGTGTGTGTGTGTGTGTGTGTGTGTG
>NC_069423.1:16456932-16574432 GCF_026875155.1 Cherax quadricarinatus | reverse complement strand
CCTCCAAAACATTAGAAAATAAGTACAATTATAAATTATTATTATTATTATTATTATTATTATTATAAAAATAATGAATAACTTGAATTCGTGTATAAGAAAATGGAAATATGCAAATCTTGGTGTTGATGAGGTTGTAAAAGTAATGTGGGTGTGTGTGTGTGTGTGATGTATCAGGGCCACATCGTGGCTCTGCCCTAACAGGGTCACCACCCAGGCCCTGTCCTCCATTGTGCCGCCCACGCGCCGCTGACACCCATCATCATTTGCGGCGATTCTGTCACAAAATTTATTTTGCTTACAAGATATTTTTTCCCCCTCTTCTAGAACGACACTTAAGAATTATTGAACAGTTTCCCCCTGACTAGATGTGAACCGTTTTCTTTGATGGCTGGAGTAGACTGATCCATTTCCTTTGATGGCTGGAGTAGGCTGATCCATTTCCTTTGATGGCTGGAGTAGATTGATCCATTTTCTTTGATAGCTGGAGTAGATTTATCCATTTTTTTTGATGGCTGGAGTAGACTGATCCATTTTCTTTGATGGCTGGAGTAAATTGATCCATTTTCTTTGATAGCTGGAGTAGACTTATCCATTTTATTTGATGGCTGGAGTAGAATAATCCATTTTTTTTGATGGCGGGAGTAGACTTCTGTTTTCTATGATGGCTGGAGTAGACTGTGGCATTTTCTTTGATTGGAGTAGATTGAACCGTTTTCTTTTATGGCTGGAGTAGACTGATCCATTTTCTTAATTAGCATATAAATGCGTTATTGAAGGAGCAGCCCTGATGATACTTCCTCTTGTGCACTGTGTGTGCACTGGAGGGCATACTTGTGCACTGTGTGCACGCACTGGAGGACATATCTTGTGCACTATGTGCATGCACTAGAAGACACATCTTGTTGACAGTATGTATGCACCGGAGGATACATCTTGTGCACTGTGTGCATGCACTGGAGGATACGTCTTGTGCACGCAAATATCGTGTGTGTACTTGGTTTAACTTGAGTTAGTTTTTTTATTATATTTAATCTATTAAATGTTATAGTATATTAGGTTTTATATATATATATATATATATATATATATATATTATATATATATATATATATATATTATATATAGTGATGGGGATGGTGAGACGTTGGATATACCTCTCTCTCTTCCCTTGTTTTTCCTCTCATATTGCCCCTCCCCTTCCTCTCCCCCTCCGTGCCTCCCCATCTCCATCCTTCTCCCTTGTTGGTTGGGTATCGATCTTCTTTCATTTTGTCCTTATTTTTCACCCAATTTCTTGCTTTGTTGCCTTCCGTTCTTTGTTCCTTGTTTTTTTTTCTTCCTAAATATTTTTAGTATTGTGGAAAATCTTAGTGTTGTGTGTGTGTGTGTGTGTGTGTACTCACCTATTTGTACTCACCTATTTGTGGTTGCAGGGGTCGAGTCCTAGCTCCTGGCCCCGCCTCTTCACCGGTTGCTACTAGACCCTCTCTCTCCCCGCTCCATGAGCTTTATCAAACCTCGTCTTAAAACTGTGTATGGTTCCTGCCTCCACTACGTCATTTTCTAGGCTATTCCACTGCCTTACAACTCTATGACTGAAGAAATACTTCCTACTATCTCTCTGACTCATTTGTGTCTTCAACTTCCAATTGTGGCCTCTTGTTTCTGTGTCCCCTCCCTGGAACATCCTGTCTTTGTCCACCTTGTCTATTCCACGCAGTATTTTATATGTCGTTATCATGTCTCCCCTGACCCTCCTGTCCTCCAGTGTGGTCAGGCCGATTTCCCTTAATCTTTCCTCATAGGACATTCCCCTTAGCTCTGGAACTAACCTTGTCGCAAACCTTTGTACTTTCTCTAGTTTCTTGACGTGCTTTATCAAGTGCGGGTTCCAAACAGGTGCTGCATACTCCAGTATGGGCCTGACATACACGGTGTACAGTGTCTTGAATGATTCCTTACTAAGGTATCGGAATGCTGTTCTCAGGTTTGCCAGGCGCCCATATGCTGCAGCAGTTATCTGATTGATGTGTGCTTCCGGAGACATGCTCGGTGTTATACTCACCCCAAGATATTTCTCCTTGAGTGAGGTTTGCAGTCTTTGGCCACCTAGCCTATACTCGTGTTGTGTGTGGTGTGTGTGTGTGTGTGTGTGTGTGTGTGTGTGTGTACTCACCTAATTCACCTAATTGTACTCGCTTAATTTGGTTGCAGTGGTCGAGACTCAGCTCCTGGCCCCACCTCTTCACGGTCGCTACTAGGTCCTCTGTCTCCCTGCTCCATGAGCTTTATCATACCTCATCTTAAAGCTATGTATGGTTCCTGTCTCCACTACATCACTTGCTAGACTATTCCACTTCTTGACAACTCTATAACTGAAGAAATACTTCCTAACATCCCTTTGACTCATCTGAGTCTTCAACTTCCAATTGTGACCCCTTGTTTCTGTGTCCCATCTCTGGAACATCCTGTCTCTGTCCACCTTGTCTATTCTACGCAGTATTTTGTATGTCGTTATCATGTCTTCCCTAACACTCCTGTCCTCCAGTGTCGTCAGGCCGATTTTCCTTAAAGTCAGTTCCGGATCAGCCGGGCTGTGGCTCGTACGTTGGTTTGCGTGCAGCCAGCAGCAACAGCCTGGTTGATCAGGCTCTGATCCACCAGGAGGCCTGGTCTCAGACCGGGCCGCGGGGGCGTTGACCCCAGGAACTCTCTCCAGGTAAACTCCAGGTAGGACATTCCCCTTAGCTCTGGAACTATCCTTGTCGCAAACCTTTGCACTTTCTCTAATTTCTTGACGTCCTTAATCAAGTGTGGGTTCCAAACTGGTGCTGCATACTCCAGTATGGGCCTGACGTACACGGTGTACAGTGTCTTGAACGATTCCTTATTAAGGTATCGGAACGCTATTCTCAGGTTTGCCAGGCGCCCATATGCTGCGGCAGTTATCTGGTTGATGTGTGCTTTCGGAGACGTGCTCGGTGTTATACTCACCCCAAGATCTTTCTCCTTGAGCGAGGTTTGCAGTCTTTGGCCACCTAGCCTATACTCCGTCTTCGGTTTTCTTTGACCTTCCCCGATCTTCATGACTTTGCATTTGGCGGGATTAAATTCGAGAAGCCAGTTGCTGGACCAGGTGCCCAGCCTGTCCAGGCCCCTTTGAAGTCCTGCCTGATCTTCATCTGATTTAATTCTCCTCATTAACTTCATATCTTCTGCGAATAGGGACACTTCTGAGTCTATTCCGTCCATCATGTCATTCACATGTACCAAAAATAGCACTGGTCCTAGAACTGACCCCTGTGGGACCCCGCCCGTCACAGGTGCCCACTGTGATACCTCATCACGTACCATGACTCGTTGTTGCCTCCCTGTCAGGTATTCTCTGATCCATTGCAGTGCCCTTCCTGTTATACGCGCCTGATCCTCTAGCTTCTGCACTAATCTCTCGTGAGGAACTGTGTCGAAGACCTTCTTGCAGTTCAAGAAGATGCAATCAACCCACCCCTCTCTCTCCTGTCTTACTTCTGTTACTTTATCATAAAACTCCAAAAGGTTTGTGACACAGGATTTGCCTTCCATAAATCTGTGCTGGTTGGCGTTTATACTCTTGTTCCGTTATGTGTGTGTGTGTGTCTGTCATCATGTAACTTCAGGTATGTGCTTGCATGTATTATATTGAGAGTGTAGGTGGTGGGAGTGTGTAGTAGGAACTCAGGTGTTGCAACATAAACAGTGGAGTGCAGAACAGACTCATCACCTTCATAGGGCACGTATTCTGATGCCAGATCTTACACTGTACACTACCCTGACTTACTGCCGTCATATGTACGGTAAGAGGTGTACTTGTGACACGTTACGTAAAATCTCCAGTCTCTACCATCTTACCATTGCTCTTTACCTTTGGAGCGTGTCTTCAATCAGGTTTCCTTGAGGATTATCTAGTCACCTAGGCTGTTGCTGCTAGTGGCTCGCAGGCCGCTGGACTACTAGTGAAAAGCCAGGGTGTTACAGGCACAGTGAGGAACTTCAGAACCTTTGCCAGTACGAAGTCTTCAGTATTCTGCACTAGGTCAGCTGGGTTGTGATGGCTGTGGGCACCTGCATGTTATGGGTAGTAATAACTTGCATGCTCAGGCTGTTACCAGGGACACATCATCTCAGGCCGTGGTATTCGAGGCCAAGGAATACAGGTGAACAAGGTGCAGGTGAGTTAGAAGTGCTCAATGCCCACGCCCCACTGTCACCCACGCTGCCAACTGCCCACACGCACACCCGTCTGTGTTTAGTAAAACAGGGCGTTCAGGCCTTATGTAGCGTGGCGTGTGAGTAGCTCCTTGTGTACACTGACTGGTTGTTGCTTCATGACCTCCATACACACACACACACACACACACACACACACACACACACCATGCTGGAGACCTGCGTCACCTGCTCGCTTCTTCCAATACTCTCCCTTATTAATGTGGTGAAATACGTCAAATGCTTCAGAGACTTGAAAACTCCAGTATTCGTCGCAGATGTCTCCTCTCCGTTGCTACCTATTTTCTTTTCCTCTTCTCTCCCTGCCCCTCCAATATCTTTTGGATATATATTATCAGGTATCTCTCCACATTCCCAGTTCTCTGTGGTACTCCTGGTAGTTCAAATGCTTTGTTAGTTCTTTGGAGGCAGTATTTTTTGCTTGGGTTGTGTAGGTCATGTTGTTTTGGGTAATGTAGGTCATGTTGTCTTGGGTAATGTAGGTCATGTTGTGTTGGGAAGGTCATTTGTTTGGAATGTAGGTCATGTTGTGTTGGGTAATGTAGGTCATGTTGTCTTGGGTAATGTAGGTCATGTTGTCTTGGGTAATGTAGGTCATGTTGTCTTGGGTAATGTAGGTCATGTTGTCTTGGGTAATGTAGGTCATGTTGTCTTGGGTAATGTAGGTCATGGTTTGTCTTGGGTAATGTAGGTCATGTTGTCTTGGGTAATGTAGGTCATGTTGTCTTGGGTAATGTAGGTCATGTTGTCTTGGGTAATGTAGGTCATGTTGTCTTGGGTAATGTAGGTCATGTTGTCTTGGGTAATGTAGGTCATGTTGTCTTGGGTAATGTAAGTCATGTTGTCTTGGGTAATGTAGGTCATGTTGTCTTGGGTAATGTAAGTCATGTTGTCTTGGGTAATGTAGGTCATGTTGTCTTGGGTAATGTAGGTCATGTTGTCTTGGGTAATGTAGGTCATGTTGTCTTGGGTAATGTAGGTCATGTTGTCTTGGGTAATGTAGGTCATGTTGTCTTGGGTAATGTAGGTCATGTTGTCTTGGGTAATGTAGGTCATGTTGTCTTGGGTAATGTAGGTCATGTTGTCTTGGGTAATGTAGGTCATGTTGTCTTGGGTAATGTAGGTCATGTTGTCTTGGGTAATGTAGGTCATGTTGTCTTGGGTAATGTAGGTCATGTTGTCTTGGGTAATGTAAGTCATGTTGTCTTGGGTAATGTAGGTCATGTTGTCTTGGGTAATGTAGGTCATGTTGTCTTGGGTAATGTAGGTCATGTTGTCTTGGGTAATGTAGGTCATGTTGTCTTGGGTAATGTAGGTCATGTTGTCTTGGGTAATGTAGGTCATGTTGTCTTGGGTAATGTAAGTCATGTTGTCTTGGGTAATGTAGGTCATGTTGTCTTGGGTAATGTAGGTCATGTTGTCTTGGGTAATGTAGGTCATGTTGTCTTGGGTAATGTAGGTCATGTTGTCTTGGGTAATGTAGGTCATGTTGTCTTGGGTAATGTAGGTCATGTTGTCTTGGGTAATGTAGGTCATGTTGTCTTGGGTAATGTAGGTCATGTTGTCTTGGGTAATGTAGGTCATGTTGTCTTGGGTAATGTAGGTCATGTTGTCTTGGGTAATGTAGGTCATGTTGTCTTGGTAATGTAGGTCATGTTGTCTTGGGTAATGTAGGTCATGTTGTCTTGGGTAATGTAGTCATGTTGTCTTGGGTAATGTAGGTCATGTTGTCTTGGGTAATGTAGGTCATGTTGTCTTGGGTAATGTAGGTCATGTTGTCTTGGGTAATGTAGGTCATGTTGTCTTGGGTAAGTAAGTTTACGTTTCATCACTCTTATAACGTCTGTAATGTTTGTGTTCCTAATCTGTATTCTTTTGTTTTTTGTCATGGCTCTGCTACCTCCTTTGTGAAGGCCTACGGCTGCAGTTTTTAATGTCTTTTCAATTTCATCTGAATCTAGCTCCTCCCTCTAAGAACACCGTGTAGTATTTGCCTCAATGTTACTTTGCATTTCTTTATAAAATCAGCTCCGAGAACTGCATTCATTTACAAGTTGCTTACTTTTTTTTCGATGTCTGAAGGATTTGTATTAATGTCAAATATATAATTTCTAGAGTGGGAAGAGTTAGTGAAGAAATTTTCTGGGTTATCAATTCTCAATGTATTGATTAGATTAGTGAATAGTGAATCATACTTTTCTTCCAGGATTTCCCTCATTTTGTTTTTGACATTGGTGTATAAATCTTCTTTCAGTGGAAGACGAATACTGGAAAAATTGTGGCTTGGATTTTTGCACGTGAAAAAATATTTAGAATTTTTCCTAATTTCCTGAAGGGCTTTTTCTTCCTTTTGTGTTTCTTTTGTATAATATAAATGCTTTAGTTTATCTTCTATATCAGCAATATCCTTGTAAATGTTCTTTTCTTTGTTACGGTATTTGCCATATTTGTTCAGGAACTATTTTGAACAGTTCAGCAACTATTTTGAATAGTTCAGGAACTATTTTGAATAGTTCAGAAACTTTATTTTGTCCTCCAAAGTCTTCTACCTTCTCTGTGTTTGACCTTTTAGGTTCTTGCAGTGGGACATATTTTAAATACACCCTACATGCTGGTGCACTGAGCTTGTCCATACAGTGTTGTTCTGGGGTAGAAGTGCTGCTCAGGATAGTATCACAGGCAATGTTTGTTACTTCAGTCTTCTATCTCAATCAGTTCTCAGAGTCCTGGAATTTAATTTACTTAACATCTTGTTGGATGTTTTTTAGGTTCTGTTCGTGGACTTACGCTGTTTTTACTTCAGCGAGGTTGTGATCGGAGTCTTGTACACGAGGTTGTTGTCTCTGATAAGTTCCTTAGTGTTTGTGAAGATCAAATGTAGAATATATTCATTGCCAGTAGCTCTTTTATCCGCTGGCTTAATGCAGACTTGAGCCGAGTTTCAGTTTGACATCGTGAGTTTGTTGGGCTAGAACACTTCGCGGTGCTATTTATGGTAATGATAATGATGTTTATTTCTTTAAACCGTACAAATGATGTGGTTTAAATGTATTAAAAAAATAACAGGCGCCAAACAAAGCCAAAAATTATGCACTTCATTTCGGGCATCAAATCATTAGGTTTATATGCTGCTAAATAACTTTCATTTTCCATTAGAGGTTTACATCTCCGAGGTGGATAATGTTTGGTGTCGGATTTCCAAAAGTTTTCAAGGCAGCTATTTATTCCTTTTCTTTTTAGCTGATTAGTGAATTCCTCTACCGCTGGCGATGGTGGTTTATGTATGAGGATCATTACCAGGTTCTTGCTCCCCACTTTCATTATAAGCACTTCTAGCTAATGTGATATTTTTTAACAATTCTCCGCAGCCAAGTCTTTCATACTCCTTCCTGCAACAAATTTATACTCTGTCTCACACACACACACACACACACACACACACACACACACACACACACACACACACACACACACACACTAGTGTGTACATTATATATATATATATATATATATATATATATATATATATATATATATATATATATATATATATATATGTGTGTGTGTGTGTGTCGTGCCGAATAGGTAAAACTTGCGATTTTGGCTTTAATAGCAACGCTCTTCATGCCGAATAAGGCAGACGAAAATTTATGTATGCAATAATTTCGCAAAAATCATTCCGAACCTAACGAAAATAATATATTTCATTATATTTATTATTAAATTATTGTAAACTTATCTAAAATATATTTAGTTGGATTAGGCTAAATTAAATTGCGCTTGTTATAATATAGTTGGGAAGTTTTCTAGGGTTCTTTTGGTACAAAATTATTAATTTTTACATTAACATAAATGAAAGAAATATATCTTTAAACCTTCAAGAGAAACTTTTAGAATGGACTTAATTTTAAACGAGTTCTTGCAACACACACACACACACACACACACACACACACATATATTGGTATATAGACTTCACTGTCTATAGTGTCTTGTGAGGATTCTTGCATAATTTTCAAATATATTATTTGTGTTCATAGTCTTAATTTTAGCAGTAGTTGTTTTAGTAGTAGTAGTGGTGGTTTAGGTACTGGTGGTGGTGACTGTTCTGGTAGTGGTTTAGGTACTGGTGGTGGTGACTGTTCTGGTAGTGGTTTAGGTACTGGTGGTGGTGACTGTTCTGGTAGTGGTTTAGGTACTGGTGGTGGTGACTGTTCTGGTAGTGGTTTAGGTACTGGTGGTGGTGACTGTTCTGGTAGTGGTTTAGGTACTGGTGGTGGTGACTGTTCTGGTAGTGGTTTAGGTACTGGTGGTGGTGACTGTTCTGGTAGTGGTTTAGGTACTGGTGGTGGTGACTGTTCTGGTAGTGGTTTAGGTACTGGTGGTGGTGACTGTTCTGGTAGTGGTTTAGGTACTGGTGGTGGTGACTGTTCTGGTAGTGGTTTAGGTACTGGTGGTGGTGACTGTTCTGGTAGTGGTTTAGGTACTGGTGGTGGTGACTGTTCTGGTAGTGGTTTAGGTACTGGTGGTGGTGACTGTTCTGGTAGTGGTTTAGGTACTGGTGGTGGTGACTGTTCTGGTAGTGGTTTAGGTACTGGTGGTGGTGACTGTTCTGGTAGTGGTTTAGGTACTGGTGGTGGTGACTGTTCTGGTAGTGGTTTAGGTACTGGTGGTGGTGACTGTTCTGGTAGTGGTTTAGGTACTCGTGGTGGTGACTGTTCTGGTAGTGGTTTAGGTACTGGTGGTGGTGACTGTTCTGGTAGTGGTTTAGGTACTGGTGGTGGTGACTGTTCTGGTAGTGGTTTAGGTACTGGTGGTGGTGACTGTTCTGGTAGTGGTTTAGGTACTGGTGGTGGTGACTGTTCTGGTAGTGGTTTAGGTACTCGTGGTGGTGACTGTTCTGGTAGTGGTTTAGGTACTGGTGGTGGTGACTGTTCTGGTAGTGGTTTAGGTACTGGTGGTGGTGACTGTTCTGGTAGTGGTTTAGGTACTGGTGGTGGTGACTGTTCTGGTAGTGGTTTAGGTACTGGTGGTGGTGACTGTTGTGGTAGTGGTTTAGGTACTGGTGGTGGTGACTGTTCTGGTAGTGGTTTAGGTACTGGTGGTGGTGATTGTTCTGGTAGTGGTTTAGGTACTGGTGGTGGTGACTTTCTGGTAATGGTTTAGGTACTGGTGGTGGTGGCTGTTCTGGTAGTGGTTTAGGTACTGGTGGTGGTGACTGTTCTGGTAGTGGTATAGGTACTGGTGGTGGTGACTGTTCTGGTAGTGGTTTAGGTACTGGTGGTGGTGACTTCTGGTAGTGGTTTAGGTACTGGTGGTGGTGACTGTTCTGGTAGTGATTTAGGTACTGGTGGTGGTGACTGTTCTGGTAGTGGTTTAGGTATTGGTGGTGGTGACTTCTGGTAGTGGTTTAGGTACTGGTGGTGGTGACTT
Organism: Cherax quadricarinatus; assembly: GCF_026875155.1. Classification (NCBI taxonomy): domain Eukaryota; kingdom Metazoa; phylum Arthropoda; class Malacostraca; order Decapoda; family Parastacidae; genus Cherax; species Cherax quadricarinatus. The sequence goes on along the minus strand of NC_069423.1, from coordinate 16,564,730 downwards.
CTGGTAGTGGTTTAGGTACTGGTGGTGGTGACTGTTCTGGTGGTGGTTTAGGTACTGGTGGTGGTGACTGTTCTGGTAGTGGTTTAGATACTGGTGGTGGTGACTGTTCTGGTAGTGGTTTAGGTACTGGTGGTGGTGACTGTTCTGGTAGTGGTTTAGGTACTGGTGGTGGTGACTGTTCTGGTAGTGGTTTAGGTACTGGTGGTGGTGACTGTTCTGGTAGTGGTTTAGGTACTGGTGGTGGTGACTGTTCTGGTAGTAGTTTAGGTACTGGTGGTGGTGACTGTTCTGGTAGTGGTTTAGGTACTGGTGGTGGTGACTGTTCTGGTAGTGGTTTAGGTACTGGTGGTGGTGACTGTTCTGCTAGTGGTTTAGGTACTGGTGGTGGTGACTGTTCTGGTAGTGGTTTAGGTACTGGTGGTGGTGACTGTTCTGGTAGTGGTTTAGGTACTGGTGGTGGTGACTGTTCTGGTTGTGGTTTTTGTGATGATGCCTCTTGTGGTTTTCTTATGGTAGCGGTGATACTTCATGGTCGTGGTAGTGGTTGTTCATCAGCAGTAGCAGTTCTGGTGGTCAGAGTGGTTGTAGCTGGTGTTGTTTCTGGTGATTGCAGATGCTCTTCTACTGGGGTAGTGGGAAGAGAGAGAGGGAGAGAGAGAGAGCGAGGGCACAGGAAGAGACCACTCACTACATTACTGCATTAATCAAGAAGTTATAACAAAAAGAAAAACATAGAGCAGCACTTAGCTTGCAAGGAGTGAAAGTTGCCATAGTGCTTGCACTCTTTTACTGAGAGTCTGCTGGTGTTGGGCACCAAGACTCCTGGTTGAATCTGCTGGTGCTGGACACCAAGACTCCTGGTTGAATCTGCTGGTGCTGGGCACCAAGACTCCTGGTTGAATCTGCTGGTGTTGGGCACCAAGACTCCTGGTTGAATCTGCTGGTGTTGGGCACCAAGACTCCTGGTTGAATCTGCTGGTGTTGGGCACCAAGACTCCTGGTTGAATCTGCTGGTGTTGGGCACCAAGACTCCTGGTTGAATCTGCTGGTGTTGGGCACCAAGACTCCTGGTTGAATCTGCTGGTGTTGGGCACCAAGACTCCTGGTTGAATCTGCTGGTGTTGGGCACCAAGACTCCTGGTTGAATCTGCTGGTGTTGGGCACCAAGACTCCTGGTTGAATCTGCTGGTGCTGGACACCAAGACTCCTGGTTGACTCTGCTGGTGTTGGGCACCAAGACTCCTGGTTGAATCTGCTGGTGCTGGACACCAAGACTCCTGGTTGACTCTGCTGGTGTTGGGCACCAAGACTCCTGGTTGAATCTGCTGGTGCTGGACACCAAGACTCCTGGTTGAATCTGCTGGTGCTGGACACCAAGACTCCTGGTTGAATCTGCTGGTGCTGGACACCAAGACTCCTGGTTGACTCTGCTGGTGCTGGACACCAAGACTCCTGGTTGAATCTGCTGGTGCTGGACACCAAGACTCCTGGTTGAATCTGCTGGTGCTGGACACCAAGACTCCTGGTTGAATCTGCTGGTGCTGGACACCAAGACTCCTGGTTGAATCTGCTGGTGCTGGACACCAAGACTCCTGGTTGACTCTGCTGGTGTTGGGCACCAAGACTCCTGGTTGAATCTGCTGGTGCTGGACACCAAGACTCCTGGTTGAATCTGCTGGTGCTGGACACCAAGACTCCTGGTTGCGTCTGCTGGTGCTGGACACCAAGACTCCTGGTTGACTCTGCTGGTGCTGGGCACCAAGACTCCTGGTTGAATCTGCTGGTGCTGGACACCAAGACTCCTGGTTGAATCTGCTGGTGCTGGACACCAAGACTCCTGGTTGAATCTGCTGGTGCTGGACACCAAGACTCCTGGTTGAATCTGCTGGTGCTGGACACCAAGACTCCTGGTTGCGTCTGCTGGTGCTGGACACCAAGACTCCTGGTTGACTCTGCTGGTGCTGGGCACCAAGACTCCTGGTTGAATCTGCTGGTGCTGGACACCAAGACTCCTGGTTGAATCTGCTGGTGCTGGACACCAAGACTCCTGGTTGAATCTGCTGGTGCTGGACACCAAGACTCCTGGTTGAATCTGCTGGTGCTGGACACCAAGACTCCTGGTTGAATCTGCTGGTGCTGGACACCAAGACTCCTGGTTGAATCTGCTGGTGCTGGACACCAAGACTCCTGGTTGCGTCTGCTAGTGCTGTACACCAAGACTCCTGGTTGAATCTGCTGGTGCTGGGCACCAAGACTCCTGGTTGCGTCTGCTAGTGCTGTACACCAAGACTCCTGGTTGAATCTGCTGGTGCTGGGCACCAAGACTCCTGGTTGACTCTGCTGGTGCTGGGCACCAAGACTCCTGGTTGACTCTGCTGGTGCTGGGCACCAAGACTCCTGGTTGCGTCTGCTAGTGCTGTACACCAAGACTCCTGGTTGAATCTGCTTGTGCTGGGCACCAAGACTCCTGGTTGAATCTGCTGGTGCTGGACACCAAGACTCCTGGTTGAATCTGCTGGTGCTGGACACCAAGACTCCTGGTTGAATCTGCTGGTGCTGGGCACCAAGACTCCTGGTTGAATCTGCTGGTGCTGGACACCAAGACTCCTGGTTGACTCTGCTGGTGCTGGGCACCAAGACTCAGGTAAGTACATAATTATTAACGGTATTCAATACCAACACGTTGATGAATAAAACACAAATGCAACACCTGCACATCAGACTTCTTCAGTCGAATACAACACTGTAAACAGTAGTATAGTGGTTTTAGCGTGATTAGTCCGTCAGCCTTGCTAGATAGTCAGTTCCTCGAGCTATAAGCTACAGTAACTACTGAGGTATGCTGAGTAGTTACTGAAGATATGTGACCGTGGCGCTGTAGTGAAAACGTGATTAGTTGACAGTCGATTTTAACCTTCAGGGCGAAACATCGTCTAATAGATCGATTCTGCTACACTGTGTTTGCCGTTCCTAGTGTGTCACTTACAGTCAATTCATTAGCATAGGAATGTGTGTAATCACCTGCTGGATCAGCTGCTGACACAGCTGCTCATTGATATGCAGATTTTAATGTATTGCATTTCATGAAGCACTTAACCCGTGTGGGTCATTTTAGGGTGAGGAGAGGTGGAGGTTCGATCCTGTGTATGTTGATCCCGGCCTCGGTCTCTGACAGTGAAGATTTAGCCGTGTGTTTACACACACACATTATATATATATATATATATATATATATATATATATATATATATATATATATATATATATATATATATATATATATATATATATATATATATATATATGATTGCTCAGTAGCTCGGCTGTTGGATATCATGTGAGGATCTGTGTTGCCTCGTGTTTGGCTACTTGGTCACTATGCTAGAGATCATATTTATATAATATGATCACTGAGTGTGCAAGTATAGCAGTGTTGTTGAGTTTATATCTAGGTGAGTTGAGCGGGTGTCTCCTGCCAGACTGGTGGGTGACTCCCTTTCCTCCTGCTTATATAAGCACGTTATACACCGTAAAGAAATTGAGTTCTCCATTATAAACAGTTGTATATGATGCATACATGTTTCTGCGTGTGTTGGGTGTTATCTTGCTTGAGTCAGGCTTGACCCGGAGACTCGATACACCAGTCAGTGAAGTACTTGATTCATATTGTTTGTTGCTATATAGCTGTACATTCTCTTATGGCATACACTGTCTTCCAGGTGGACATAGATCAGCGGACCAGAGAAAACACTTAGGATATTTATTACGGACAAATTTCAGTTATTCCACTGTGGTAAAAAAAGTTGTAAGAAGGAACGGAATGTGAAACAAACTCGACCCATTCAATAGAAGAGAAGATTAATGTGAGTGATGTCAGAAGATCTTAGGTTTAATGAACACAGTAATGGTTACTATCACAGCAGCAAGGAAAATGATAGGATGGATAACTAGAGCCTTCAAAACAAGAGATGCCTCACTGATGGCTGGACCACCAGGACTGGTCCACTAGGGCTGGTCCACCAGGACTAGACCACTAGGGCTGGACCACCAGGCCTGGACCACCAGGACTGGTCCACTAGGGCTGGTCCACCAGGCCTGGACCACCAGGACTGCACTATTGACCTTTGAAACACCTGCGTCACAGTTCTGTAAACAAAATATTAACTCCCCATTGTTATCATCTTTTTTTTTACAAATTCGTGTAAATAATTTTAGTGTTGACCCTTTCTATAGATAATTGAACTTTGCAACATCATTTAAGCAATGTCCCAATTGAATTTTTTTTTGTTTTTGTATTATGGTATTCAAAACATGACTCAGTTATTTTTCATAACGTTAGGTATACCTGGAGTTTACCTGGAGAGTGTTTCGGGGGTCAACGCCCCCGCGGCCCGGTCTGTGACCAGGCCTCCTGGTGGATCAGCGCCTGATCAACCAGGCTGTTGCTGCTGGCTGCACGCAAACCAACGTACGAGCCACAGCCCGGCTGATCAGGAACTGCCTTTAGGTGCTTGTCCAGTGCCAGCTTGAAGACTGCCAGGGGTCTGTTGGTAATCCCCCTTATGTGTGCTGGGAGGCAGTTGAACAGTCTCGGTCCCCTGACACTTATTGTATGGTCTCTTAACGTGCTAGTGACACCCCTGCTTTTCATTGGGGGGATGGTGCATCGTCTGCCAAGTCTTTTGCTTTCGTAGTGAGTGATTTTCGTGTGCAAGTTCGGTACTAGTCCCTCTAGGATTTTCCAGGTGTATATAATCATGTATCTCTCCCTCCTGCGTTCCAGGGAATACAGGTTTAGAAACCTCAAGCGCTCCCAGTAATTGAGGTGTTTTATCTCCGTTATGCGCGCCGTGAAAGTTCTCTGTACATTTTCTAGGTCGGCAATTTCACCTGCCTTGAAAGGTGCTGTTAGAGTGCAGCAATATTCCAGCCTAGATAGAACAAGTGACCTGAAGAGTGTCATCATGGGCTTGGCCTCCCTAGTTTTGAAGGTTCTCATTATCCATCCTGTCATTTTTCTAGCAGATGCGATTGATACAATGTTATGGTCCTTGAAGGTGAGATCCTCCGACATAATCACTCCCAGGTCTTTGACGTTGGTGTTTCGCTCTATTTTGTGGCCAGAATTTGTTTTGTACTCTGATGAAGATTTAATTTCCTCATGTTTACCATATCTGAGTAATTGAAATTTCTCATCGTTGAACTTCATATTGTTTTCTGCAGCCCACTGAAAGATTTGGTTGATGTCCGCCTGGAGCCTTGCAGTGTCTGCAATGGAAGACACTGTCATGCAGATTCGGGTGTCATCTGCAAAGGAAGACACGGTGCTGTGGCTGACATCCTTGTCTATGTCGGATATGAGGATGAGGAACAAGATGGGAGCTAGTACTGTGCCTTGTGGAACAGAGCTTTTCACCGTAGCTGCCTCGGACTTTACTCTGTTGACGACTACTCTCTGTGTTCTGTTAGTGAGGAAATTATAGATCCATCGACCAACTTTTCCTGTTATTCCTTTAGCGCGCATTTTGTGCGCTATTACGCCATGGTCACACTTGTCGAAGGCTTTTGCAAAGTCTGTATATATTACATCTGCGTTGAGGGAGGCGAAGACACAGGTGAAGACTGGGTGGCTGGCTGGGTGAGTGGCGAGTGCTCGGCTGACTGGTTGGAGGGTGACTGGCTGGTTAGCTGGCTGGGTGACTGGCTGGGTGACTGGGTGACTGGCAGGGTATGTGGGTGACTTGACTGGCTAGGTGGGTGACTGGCAGGGTATGTGGGTGACTTGATTGGCTAGGTGGGTGACTGGCTGGCTGGGTGACTGGCTGGCTAGCTGGCTGGCTGGCTGGCAGGATGGTGCAGTGGGCCAGGCAGGCAGTCAGTGGTGGGTGGGGTGGCGTGAGAGTCGGTATACACCAGCAGCAGCAGCTGGGGGGCACTGACGTGGGTTGAAGCAGTTGCTGCAGCGGCAGTGCGCGCGCGAGCATGCGTGTGTCGCGTTGCTCCAGCAACCAACTAACCTACACCTTCCCCAAGATATCTTGCAAACAATCTATTCATCCATTCCTAACTCTCTAAGGCCCACATATTAACTCGTGCTTAAAATTCTCGTAAAATAGAATGTGGATAAGAGAACATTATCTCTCACTGTAAGCGAATGAATGAATCCGGAGCGTATTGTATGGAGCTCTGTAAACAGTGAAATATGTTTAAAATTGCACTGTCAGTGCATGATTCAGCTCTTAGTGAAAAGTGTTGTCCTTTGGAAATAGTGAAATGCGTTTAAAAAGTGTACTGTCAGGTGTGTGACGTAACTACAAACATACGGGTTTAAGGCCTGTAGATAGTGAAATATGTGCAGAACTGTACTGTTGGTGCATGACTGAAACACTAGTGTATTGTGCGCACCTCTGTAAATGAAGCGAGATACCTAAGTGTATTGTGTGCACCTCTGTAAATGAAGCGAGATACCTTAGTGTGTTGTGTGCACCTCTGTAAATGAAGCGAGATACCTTAGTGTGTTGTGTGCACCTCTGTAAATGAAGCGAGATACCTTAGTGTATTGTGTGCACCTCTGTGAATGAAGAGAGATACCTTAGTGTATTGTGTGCACATCTGTGAATGAAGAGAGATACCTTAGTGTATTGTGTGCACCTCTGTGAATGAAGAGAGATACCTTAGTGTATTGTGTGCACCTCTGTGAATGAAGAGAGATACCTTAGTGTATTGTGTGTACCTCTGTGAATGAAGAGAGATACCTTAGTGTATTGTGTGCACCTCTGTGAATGAAGAGAGATACCTTAGTGTATTGTGTGCACCTCTGTGAATGAAGAGAGATACCTTAGTGTATTGTGTGCACCTCTGTGAATGAAGAGAGATACCTTAGTGTATTGTGTGCACCTCTGTGAATGAAGCGAGACACGAGTAAGAGTATAAACAATCAAGTGTCTTACAAGAAATAAATACTGGTTCCATTCCGATTACATATAAAAAAATCTCATGTTTTGCAATAATGTTGTGAGATGATGTATTCTTGTAAAGATGACCACGACGACTACGATTACGACTTCTGAACAGAATGCAGAGTATCTCGTGTTGGTATTTGGTGTCCAAAAGGCATGCTGGAGTAATTCTGAAGAGATTGATATTAGCTGTCTGGCACTGGCGTACCATGGTATATAGTGACATCGATATGGCCCTCGCTGCCACGAGGTTCAATGCATAATTTATGTGTGTACGTGTGTTTGTATGTGTACGTGTGTGTACCATGTGACGGGGAGGTGAATGAAACAGTTAAGTGACGTAATCCTCACTGGGTTTCGAGTTACACCAGGAAGCTCTAGCTCCCCCCCCCTCTCTCTCTCTCAATACCAGCCCCACTACTACTACTATCACTACTACTACTAGTACTACTACTATTACTATTACTACTACTGCTATTACTACTACTACTAATACTACTACTACTAATACTACTACTACTAATACTACTACTACTACTACTACTACCGAGACTGTTTCACCTTGCCACAATGAGAGGTTTTCACTTCATTATAATTAAGAAACTAAGAAAACAATACATATCAGTATTTAATGTGAGAAATATTGTAAATTGTTCGTCAATGCAGGTTTAAATGAAGAGTGCAGAGTGCGGTATAAATGTCCCATGGAGGTAAATATTATCACTGAAGATTTCAGTCCAGTCGGAAGAGTTATTCGCAAATTCTGGCACAAGAACTACTATGTATCACTATTTCTTAAATAGAAATTGGCAAATTGGAACCTACACAGCCTAGAACCAATTTATTATTATTTTTATTAAAACCAACCGCTAAACCTACTAGGGTCATCCAGCGAAAACCAGTTAGAACCTTCCACTAAGATGTTCCAGATCTGAAACTTTATAGTCAGTCAGAAACCAGTATCAGAAAATATATCGCAAGTTGCTCTCTCGAGTTTTTTAGCGTTGAAGGTTTGATGCCGACTGGACGAGACGTTCGTAAATTATCACATGAAAACTAATATTTCAGTATCCCACCTACTATAATTTCATAATTTTCCAGGTGTTGCATGACCCATAAAGGTTTAGCGAAAATTCATGTCCAACGAAATTTTTACATATTATAATACCTTTTATATACAATAAAGGAATTAAAATGCACAATATATTACCTGGAGTCATGGGCCCCGCAGCCCGGTCCCAGACCAGGCCTCCTGGTTAGTCTGTTAGATCAAGCTGTTGGTGCCCATCGACTGCATTCCAACGTATGCACCACATCCCGGTGCCGAGTTTCTTCTTGATGACAGTTAAGGATTTGTTGGTAATGCCTATTATGCTTGAAGGTTGAAGAGTCGTAGTTCCTTATTGAGTTCTCTCTCTCAGTACTCATCTCTCACTTGCTTAAATTGAAAGTAAAATTTAAGGAAAGTAACGTGTTTTTCAATACATTTTATTCTCATTGTCTTCTGTATATCTGTCCATTGTTTGTATATCTGTGTACATTGTTCGTATGTATGTGTGCATTGTATATATGTGTGCATTGTTCGTATGTATGTGTGCATTGTATATATGTGTACATTGTTTTCTGTATATCCGACACTTGCTGTGTTTGCTATGCCCTATATGCCCGGCAGTGAACAGTGGGGGATTCTGGGTGACTGGAACTGTCTGGGTGTGGTGGTGCCATGGAGTGGTGGTGCCATGGAGTGGTGGTGCCATGGAGTGGTGGTGCCATGGAGTGGTGGTGCCAGGGAGTGGTGGTGCCAGGGAGTGGTGGTGCCAGGGAGTGGTGGTGCCAGGGAGTGGTGGTGCCAGGGAGTGACGTTGCCAGGGAGTGACGTTGCCAGGGAGTGACGTTGCCAGGGAGTGACGTTGCCAGGGAGTGACGTTGCCAGGGAGTGACGTTGCCAGGGAGTGACGTTGCCAGGGAGTGACGTTGCCAGGGAGTGACGTTGCCAGGGAGTGACGGTGCTAGGGAGTGACGGTGCCAGGGAGTGATGGTGCCAGGGAGTGATGGTGCCAGGAAGTGATGGTGCCAGGGAGTGATGGTGCCAGGGAGTGATGGTGCCAGGGAGTGATGGTGCCAGGGAGTGATGGTGCCAGGAAGTGATGGTGCCAGGGAGTGATGGTGCCAGGGAGTGATGGTGCCAGGAAGTGATGGTGCCAGGGAGTGATGGTGCCAGGGAGTGATGGTGCCAGGGAGTGATGGTGCCAGGAAGTGATGGTGCCAGGAAGTGATGGTGCCAGGGAGTGATGGTGCCAGGAAGTGATGGTGCCAGGAAGTGATGGTGCCAGGAAGTGATGGTGCCAGGGAGTGATGGTGCCAGGGAGTGATGGTGCCAGGAAGTGATGGTGCCAGGGAGTGATGGTGCCAGGGAGTGATGGTGCCAGGGAGTGATGGTGCCAGGGAGTGGTGGTGCCAGGGAGTGGTGGTGCCAGGGAGTGATGGTGCCAGGGAGTGATGGTGCCAGGGAGTGGTGGTGCCAGGGAGTGATGGTGCCAGAGAGTGATGGTGCCAGAGAGTGATGGTGCTAGAGAGTGCTTGGGAGTCCTGGTTAGTGTCATCGTGGTACTTCCTGGCACTGGCATCCCTCATCCGGCCTTCCTTCTGAGCAAATAACAACGTTGTTATGGACCAAGGCTTCTTAGGGACGAGGTGTCACTGTGTACACACCATTATTAATATAATATAATGCTCCACACACGTTGTCTCGATAAAAAAAAAAGTTTGTCTTGTAATTTGTCTTACTACTTGAACGTAAGTCGTCATTTCTTACCATAAAGGAAATTGTAGGAGACGAAAACACTTTTCTTAACCATTATGCAAAGTCAATTTCCGTACTGGATGGGACAAGAACCCTTGAGCAACTATAAGCAAAGTTAACACACATGTAAGCAAAGTGAAGACACTTAGTGGATGAGAAATGAGCTCTCTAAGCAAGGGAAAACTTTTTGCTTTGAAAAAAAAAATTGTGTGAGAGATAGCGTGTTTGTTTACATTGCGGACTGACGTTGATAAGAGATTTTTATCTGCGTATTGAAACCATATTGATTTTTTTTTTTGATAAATCTCTCGTGTCACGACCACGGAAAAAAATATGATAAAGTGGTAAGGAACGTTAGTGAGGTTATTTACAAGAGCAAGTTATCCTATGTGAAGTGGTAGTATGTGTGTGTGTGTGGGGGGGGTGTGGGGGGGGGGTGGGGGGTGTACACTCGCCTCACCTAGTTGTGGTTACAGGGGCCAAGTCATAGCTCCTGGCCCCGCCTCTTCACTGTGTGTGTCACATTATAGCCTAGCTTGAGAGAATAGGCCTACTGCAGAGTTTTTATTTTATGTTATGTAGTTATGTGGTTTCGAGAACACGAAACACCTGAGTTTGAGAACAACCTCTCATTCGGACAACGTTTTTTTTTTTCTTGTGTAGACCTTTATCAAGGGTTGACTTGATGTTTTACTCAGAGCGAAACATTGTCCCAGGAAAAAGATTGCTCAGGCTTTGTCTTCACTCTTGTCTGCGGTACGATATTTCATGCATTTTGTAGACCAGACAGTACTGTAGACCAGACAGTACTGTAGACCAGACAGTACTGTAGACCAGAGAGCTCTGCAGACAAGAGAGCAGTGTAGACCAGAGAGGTGTAGACCAGACAGCACTGTAGACAAGACAGCACTGTAGACCATACTGCGCTGTAGACCAGACCGCTGTAGACCAGACCACTGTAGACCAGACAGCACTGTAGACCAGATTGTACTGTAGACCAGACTGCGCTGTAGACCAGACTGCGCTGTAGACCAGACTGAGAGTATGGGTCACTAGGGCCTCCCTGGAAGGCCATGTATGCTTAAAGAAGGGAAGATCTCAGTGTGGTATTAGTGACCTCATGCTGGTTGTCTGTGTGGTGGTATTGACCTCATGCTGGTTGTCTGTGTGGTGGTAGTGACTTCATGCTGGTTGTCTGTGTGGTGGTAGTGACCTCATGCTGGTTGTCTGTGTGGTGGTAGTGACTTCATGCTGATTGTCTGTGTGGTGGTAGTGACCTCATGCTGGTTGTCTGTGTGGTGGTAGTGACTTCATGCTGGTTGTCTGTGTGGTGGTAGTGACCTCATGCTGGTTGTCTGTGTGGTGGTATTGACCTCATGCTGGTTGTCTGTGTGGTGGTAGTGACTTCATGCTGGTTGTCTGTGTGGTGGTATTGACCTCATACTGGTTGTCTGTGTGGTGGTAGTGACTTCATGCTGGTTGTCTGTGTGGTGGTAGTGACCTCATGCTGGTTGTGTGGTGGTAGTGACTTCATGCTGGTTGTCTGTGTGGTGGTAGTGACCTCATGCTGGTTGTCTGTGTGGTGGTGGTGACCTCATGCTGGTTGTGTGGTGGTAGTGACCTCATGTTGATTGTATGTGGTGGTATTGACCTCATGCTGGTTGTCTGTGTCGTGGTGACCTCATGCTGGTTGTCTGTGTGGTGGTATTGACCTCATGCTGGTTGTCACAGTGTGGTGGTGGTGGTGACCTCATGCTGGTTGTCACAGTGTGGTGGTGGTGGTGACCTCATGCTGGTTGTCACAGTGTGGTGGTGCCTCTCATGCTGGTTGTCACAGTGTGGTGGTGGCGACCTCATGCTGGTTGTCACACTGTGGTGGTGTCGACCTCATGCTGGTTGTCACAGTATGGTGGTGGCGACCTCATGCTGGTTGTCACAGTGTGGTGGTGGCGACCTCATGCTGGTTGTCACAGTGTGGTGGTGGCGACCTCATGCTGGTTGTCACAGTGTGATGGTGGCGACCTCATGCTGGTTGTCACAGTGTGATGGTGGCGACCTCATGCTGGTTGTCACAGTGTGGTGGTGGCGACCTCATGCTGGTTGTCACAGTGTGGTGGTGGCGACCTCATGCTGGTTGTCACAGTGTGATGGTGGCGACCTCATGCTGGTTGCCACAGTGTGATGGTGGTGGTGCCTCTCGTGCTGGTTGTCATAGTGTGGTGGTGGTGGTGGTGCCTCTCGTGCTGGTTGTCAGTGTGGTGGTGGCGACCTCATGCTGGTTGCCACAGTGTGGTGGTGGCGACCTCATGCTGGTTGTCACAGTGTGGTGGTGCCTCTCGTGCTGGTTGTCACAGTGTGGTGGTGGCGACCTCATGCTGGTTGCCACATTGTGGTGATGGTGACCTCATGCTGGTTGTCACTCATTCTTATAAAAGTGTTAGGTAAAATGCCCCGAGGACATTTGGCTATTGTTTTCTGGCACACCTGATGACGTTATAGAGGTAACAATAACCCTGACTGGAGTTATAATGGTGGAGGGGATACAGTACTGGTGGGAACACAATACTGGTGGATTATACAATACTGGTGGGGAGGGCAATACTGGTGGATTATACATTACCGGTGGGGAGAACATTACTGGTGATTGTGACAATACTGGTGGGAGGACAATGCCGGTGGGGAGGATAGCACTGGTGGGGAGGACAATACTGGTGGATTATACATTACCGGTGGGGAGGACAATACTGGTGGATTAAACAATACTGGTGGATGTTACGTATTTATATTACGTATTTAAACTGGCGTCTAAAAGTGTAAAGCCTTGTCTAGAGGCATATAAATTATTAAACAAAATCCACCAGCCTAGGATCGGGCAGGACAACTCCAGCTAAACAGCCAGATAATACTTTTTCAGGAAGGACAGATAAACTCGCTAGTACACGGCTACTAGTTACTTAAAATTGTCATTTTTTTTTGTCAAAAGCAAGTGCTAAACCTATATGGATCATTAGGTGTCCTAGTGGCCCCCTCTGTAATTAGTGTTTTATAACATGTAAACCACACAATACCTAAAACCTGTAAACCCCACATTGTAACCCTTATAGAGAATAAACTTGAATTGAATACACAAATAACTCGCACTTAGGAGAAAGAAACTTACGACGTTTCGGTCCGTCTTGAACCATTTACTAAGTCAAGAGGGACCGAAACGTCGTCGTATGCTTCTCTCTTCTATGTAAATATAATGTTAATGGCACCTGTAGATCACAATTCCTTGTCAGGTTCCAGCATGCCGGTAAAAATATCAACATTTGTGCACTTGCAGTAACCACACAAGTCGCACATATAAACCAGGGCTGCCAACACCTTCCACCAACTTAACATTACAATACACAATATTTCCTTAAACAACTCATGGCCTACTCAACCAAACACCATCACACCTTATTCCAACAACTGTTTCCCATCTCCTGGCAGACTAGTGAGGCTACACGGGTCTGCCAGTGTTCATGTCTAATACGTGTCCCACTGGCTGTCCACCTGCCGTTCAATTCCTGTCCACTTAAGCACTGACACTATTTTTATGGAGCTTCGCTACACTACAAACACTCCATATTATAAATTTATTATAACAATGCAGTATCCTGCATAATAGTGGATTAACCAATACTGGTGGGGGAGGACAGTACTGGTGGGGGAGGACAGTACTGGTGGGGGAGGACAATACTGGTGGGGAGGACAGTACTGGTGGGGGAGGACAATACTGGTGGGGAGGACAGTACTGGTGGGGGAGGACAGTACTGGTGGGGGAGGACAGTACTGGTGGGGGAGGACAATACTGGTGGGGGAGGACAATACTGGTGGGGAGGACAGTACTGGTGGGGGAGGACAGTACTGGTGGGGGAGGACAGTACTGGTGGGGGAGGAACAATACTGGTGGGGGAGGACAATACTGGTGGGGGAGGACAATACTGTGTGGGGAGGACAATACTGGTGGGGGAGGACAGTACTGGTGGGGGAGGACAATACTGGTGGGGGAGGACAATACTGGTGGGGGAGGACAATACTGGTGGGGGAGGACAATACTGGTGGGGGAGGACAATACTGGTGGGGGGGACAATACTGAGTGGGGGAGGACAGATACTGAGCATTGGGGGAGGACACATACTGGTGGGGAGGACATACTGGTGGGGGAGGACAGTACTGGTGGGGGAGACAATATGGATGGGGTGAGACAGTAGTGGTGGGTGAGACAATATGGTGGGGAGGACATAGGTGGGGAGGACAATAGGGGTGGTGAGACAGTAGGATGGGTGAGACATTAGGGTGGGTGAGACATTAGGGGTGGTGAGACATAGGGGTGGTGAAGACAGTAGGGAATGGGTGAGACATAGGGGTGGGTGAAGACAGTAGGGATGGGTGAGACATTAGGGTGGGTGAGACAGTAGGGATGGGTGAGACATGGGGTGGGTGAGACAGGGGTGGGTGAGACAGTAGGGGTGGGTGAGACAGTAGGGTGGGTGAGACAGGGGTGGGTGAGACAGTAGGGGTGGGTGAGACAGTAGGGATGAGTGAGACAGTAGGGGTGGGTGAGACAGGGATGGGTGAGACAGGGGTGGGTGAGACAGTAGGGGTGGGTGAGATAGGGGTGGTAGCACAGTAAGAGTGTACAAGAATCTAACATAGACAAAAGATGGTTTGTAGAGATAGGTAAAGACAGAGAAAGAATAAGTGTAACCTAACTAAATTAATACACAGAGGATGATGATACCTCAGGCTACGCGAGAACTCAAGAGAGAAAACCACATCCCAGACCAATTATGTGTAACCACAGATGTGTGGGTTGGTCAGGAGTGAGAGAGACAGACAGACTGGGAGTGCAGGTTAGCTGTCTCTTACGGACACTCGCCGCTGATCGATGCTCGTAACGGAGGCAATATGTCAGAAACTCGATAGCAAATTAGGCAAGACTTATGAAGCCAGTGTAAACTGCCCAGCGAGACCAGATAACTCTAGAGACCCTCCTCAGGCAAATCACCGGTAAATTTAGGTTACTGTATCTTTTTTTTTAAGGAAATCGTTTTTATTAATCCTCTCCTTTGATACTTTACGTTATTCTTTCTTATTTAAGCTTCCATGACTTTGGTTTATGTTGTGATGATCTTTATTTCGACGTTATTGTTTCCGATTTCCTTGTCACGTCTTTGATATAAAATGGGTTTCAGTCTGCTGTTTCTTCATGTCCCTGAGATGTCCCAGACAGTCTCTTAATTAGGAACGTTTCGGCCTCTCTGGGGCTTTTATGTACTTTACTAAGCCCAACAGTTGGCGAAACGCTCTTAAGGATTTTTCCAAGTGCATTTGATTCATCAGTTGTCAGCTTTCCTCGTATACTCCCAAGTAATGAGTGTGTACCATTTTTTTGCTGTATACCTCTTCTCTCTCTCAAGTGTGTCTACTCTTTTCTCTCCTGCGTTTCTCTACCTTGTTTTCTTCCGTGTCTGTACCCTATTCTTTCCCACATGTTATCTTGTCACTTTGTTAGGCCAGGATGGGGAAGGGGAAGGGAGAAAGAGGAGTTCAGAGAGCACTCTGCTGAGGTTATCTTAAAAAGCCATTTATGAAGTAATATACCAAGGGGCAGATAACCTCTGGCCCAGCATTAATGGTCCTGGCTGTATTGATCCATGTCAGTGTGGGAGGGAGGGAGGGAGGGTGGGAAAGCTTTTCATTTCACCGTCACAGCTCTCACACACACCCTCACGGGTCTGTCATGTATCACAAGTCACATTGTTACGATTGGTGTCACATTGTGACCAGTGGCGTCACATTGACTATCAATAAATCTTTGATCATAAAGATCTTTGACCAGCTATCAGAAGCACGGATGGAACAAGTGTAGAAGCCTTCAAGAGGAAACTGGACAAGTATCTTTACCAGGTGCCAAATCAACCATGCTGTGATGGATATGTGGAGCAGCGGGCCTCCAGCAGCAGCAACCTTGTTGACCAGGCAAGCACCAAACTAGTCTAGTGCTTGCCGGGCTCAGAGAGTGATGAAACTCTCGAAACTCGAAAGGTATAGCTTATCTGTCACAAGATCTCTGTGTACTCAGGACTCTGGGCCGAGAGCTAGAGTGTGAGAGAGGTCTTGGCAGGTGTCACACAGGTGGGAGACGAGAGCCGTCTATGTCTTTGGTGTTGTGTCTTTGGTGTCAGGGTGACCCGTATCATGCTATATATATAACAGTCCCCAGCGTCCCCGGAATCTCCGGTTCCCCGGCTCCCCTTACCCTGCCAGAGGCTCTTCCACTCATACACCAAGTGCAGTCACCTTGTTATTCGCCAGGAAAAAAATCATGGTTGGCTGTGGCAGCAGCGACCACTGACTGAGTGGCTCTGGGCTCTCTCGTCTGAATGCAGAGTTAAGGCGAAGATGTTTAATTTGTAGAGAAGGAGCCAGGTGTGTTTGTTTATATGAAGGTGGTATGTGTGTGTGTGTGTGTGAGAGTGATTCAGCGCGTCCTCTTAACCACAGACATTATGACACTTGCAAAAACGGTGAAATGGGTGGCTGTTGACGGAACCTTGAACAGTTGAAATATGACGTAGTTACATCAATCGCACGTAGTGGCTGCCTGTTTCCCATTTGTGGGGCAAATTATTTTATATCCTTTTATCTTAGGTTCATAGTTTTTCTGTTGTCATCCAACTTAACGTAATGTAACCTAACCTAACTTAACCTAACCTACCTAACCTAACTTAGAAATATGCTATTAGAAGGATAAGTTTAGAGGTCTCAAATCTGGGTTCCTGGCTCGACCTCTTTCTTTCCAACAATCGCTAAATTCCTGACGTCATAGGCCCTATCGTACCTATTTTTAAAAGTGTATGAAATCATGTGTCATGACGGTAAATCAGTAATCATATTCAAGGACTAATTACCCTCTTATTTCACGCTAAAGCGTAACCTAAAGCTTATCCTTGACCCTCACCTTGAGCATATAAGCCGCAGGCTGATTTTCCAAGACTGTGGAAAAAAGGTGCGCCTTATATGCCGGAGAACACTAAGTCAAGGGCCCCAGTGAAGATAAGTCACTTTGATTTTTTGGGGTTAACCTAGATAATTTACACATACGTACTTATATTATATCTATATATATATATATATATATATATATATATATAATATATATATATATATAATATATATATATATATATATATATATTATATTATATTCTGGTTGAGAAAGACTGCATAAAGACGCCAGTGTTTTTGGAAACGTTTTACAGCTTTTCTTTGAGATTTATGAACATTGACGCTTTGATGACTCGTACTTCCGGTTGAGAAACAGAAAGAGCGGTCTTGTTTTGTTGGGAAACTTGTCTTGAACTTAATTTTTTTAAAGATATCTCCAGCATCACAGCAGTACAAAAATAAATATAGAAGAAAAGAGAAGGTCGGGGGGGGGGGCATTTGGTCTATATATCTAAGATTGTTTACATAGACGGATATAATGCAGGTTCATTGTTGCAGTTGCCTCTCGATGTTTTAAAGCTACATTATATGACTCAGAATACAACACAACCATCTTGAACATCATACACAAACTCTACTTGTATTAATAAACTCTACTTCACTTGTACAAAGTAACCTCACTAAATGTAGGTGGACCCAAGATTGGTTGAGCATTATTAAACTGCCTTACTGAGCGTTCACTGATCAGAGATCAGCTCGCTACGCTAGTTTGCTCAAGAAAGAATACACTGTGTATTAATATACACAATTGTATACACAGCATGACAGTCGTCACGGACATAAACTCGTATGCATAAGTATATGAATATACAAATGCAGAGTGCATAATTATACTCACAAACACACACATAGACGATCATAATGTCCACAATAATGTCTCCAGTGCATTGGGTAGGTGGTGGTTTTATTGATGTGGAGAACCTAGTGGGATGGAGAAAATAGTGAGATGGTGGTGGTTATATAGTGGATGGAGGAAAATATAGAAGAGGGTGGTTGTAGTGGAATGTAAAGTAATATAGAGGTTAGATATGCAATAAAAGGAGAGCTTTTGTATTAATAAACGCTTCGTTTATGCATTAAATCAGTATATTTTCTTAAGCGTTCCTGGAAAAAACAGATTATTTTATTGTCTACTCTAAGCTGTGACTACTCGCGACCAGTGTTTGTGTCTTCTCAATGTATTATTTGTTGATCAGTATTGTACCCCAGTAGTTATTGTATGAGCAGCCTCTTCCAAACTTACACACACAACACACACACACACACACACACACACACACACACACACACACACACACACACACACACACACACACACACACACACACACACACACACACACACACGCACGCACGCACACGCCTGCGTTGCGTGAGCTCCTGTCGTTTATCACCCTCCTCATCTCGACCTTGTGGACAACACCTAAAAACGCAGAGAAACTCATCACTGTGACCTTCATTTTCTCAGGGAATTACAGCAGCTTGACCTTGATATATATATATATATATATATATATATATATATATATATATATATATATATATATATATATATATAATTATAATATATATATCGTGCCGAATAAGCAGAACTTGCGATCTTGGCTTAAATAGCAACGCTCATCTTGCCATATAGGACAAGTGAAAATTTTTGTATGCAATAATTTCGCCAAAATCGTTCTGAACCTAACGAAAAAAATACATTTCACTGTGTTTGTTTAGTATTAAATTACTGTAAACAAATCTAAAATATATTTAGTTGGGTTAGGCTAAAAATAAATTGCTCTTGTTTAATAAGGTTAGGTAAGTTTTCTAAGATTCTTTTGGTACAAAATTAAAAATTTTTATATTAACATTAATGAAAAAATATATCTTTAAACGTATAAGAGAAAATTTTAGAAAGGACTTAATTTTTAAATGAGTTTCTTGCTAACTGACCAGTTTTACATATCGGACACGACATATATAATATACATGTATAAATATATATATTATTATATATATAGATATATGTTATAAATATTATGTATATTTATATATATAATATTATATATATATATATTATATATATATTATTATAATATAATGAGACAAAATAGTAATCTTGGCTTGAAAAAAATAGTAATTTTGCCGAATAAACGGATTGAAAGATTCTGTGTGCAATAGTTCCGCAAAAATCAGTCTGAAATTCACGAAGAGAATATATACTCATCACTTTTTTTTTAATATTAATAAATTTAAAAAATCACGGGATGTATTTTTAGTAAGATCAGGGTAAACTAAATTACCTTCATTATAGCGACGTTAAGCGAGGCCACTGAGTGAGTTTTTTGGTGTAAAACTTTAAATTGTTGCACCATTTTCAACGGATATATATATATATATATATATATATTATATATATATATATATTTATATATATATATATATATATTATATATATATATATATATATTTGAGGCGGAATGAAAGGAAAAAGTGAATCACGTCAGTATGTATAACATGAATTATCTCCAGTCACGTCACCTATTCTAGACTTATTATTATTAATATTATTGGTATTATGAACCTTGGTTACTGGGGTCGAGATTCGCATGTTTCTGTATGAGCTTGTTATGCAACATGCATTTGCATAGTCAAAGTATTTTGTAAGTCGGGATCATGTCTTCCCAGAGTATCTTGTAGGTCATTATCATATTACAACCCAGGAACAATACGGCTTGTTATCCTGGGTGTAAAGGGGGGCAAGGAGCAGAACAAACACAGCTGAATGACTGAATTATATTTTCCTTCACCAAGTGCGATTATAAGCATTTACAAGTATGTGGAAATATGTGTGTACCACATGGTAAATCAAGAGGCAAAGACACAGCCTGGAGACAAAATGGACAATCGTGTTCAACCAGCTCGAGAATGGAAATGACAAAAGTGGAAACGTGAATGGTGACCACACCACCTCCACAATTGCCAGACCCACCGTCTCATTGGCTGAACCTAGGTACTGATCTGACGATAGGGCCCCATCGTCCGATCCTTAGCACCCGGTTTGCTGGTTGGGGAGGTAACCATTTAATGAGGGTGTGTACATGCGCCGAATAAAGGGTACATACTCTTTGCACACCACACACATCTTCCCAGATCACCTGCGTGGGGAGAGGGGAGAAAGTCGAATTAGCAAGTCTTGAGTGAATTACGAAGTTCTGGTCTCTTGGTAATAGGATAGTTCCAACCTGCTGCTGCTGCTTGTAATGTTGCATCTGCTGCTGTTGCTTGTGATGTTGCATCTGCTGCTGCTGCTGCTGCTGCTTGTGATGTTGCATCTGCTGCTGCTGCTGCTGCTTGTGATGTTGCATCTGCTGCTGCTGCTGCTTGTGATGTTGCATCTGCTGCTGCTGCTTGTGATGTTGCTGCTGCTTGTGATGTTGCATCTGCTGCTGCTGCTTGTGATGTTGCATCTGCCGTTGCTGCTGCTGATGTTGAATTAGCTGCTGCTGCTGCTTGTGATGTTGCATGTGCCTCTGCTGCTGCTGTTTGTGATGTTGCATCTGCCTCTGCTGCTGCTGCTTGTAATGTTGCATCTGCCGCTGCTGCTTTTGATGTTGCATCTGCTGCTGCTGCTGCTGCTTGTGATATTGCATCTGCTGCTGCTTGTGATGTCTCTACTTCTATTGTTATTACTGCTGCTGCACCACAAGCCATCTTAATTACTCTTAATTTTTTTACACGTATTATTCCCGTTTTTCTCACTATCGGGTAGCTTTATTAACCTTGAGGATGTCATTATTATTGTTAGTGGTGTCATTATATCTTGGTGGTGGTATTATTGGTGGTTGTGTTGGTGGTGTCATTGTTGCTGGTGGTGGTGTTATTGCTGTTGGTGCTAGCACGAATGTCTGGCGTCGCCCCGCTACCGCCAACCCCGCCACCGCCAACCCCGCCACCGCCAACCCCGCCATCAGGAACACTAGACTAGAGACGGGGGAGAGGCGACAGGTGTTGCTGAGAAATATTTTTAAGTGTTTCTCTTTGTGTTATCACCGGAATACACTAACTGTACTTCTTCATCCTTGCCGTCCTCTGCCTTCCGATCCTCCTCGTTGCCATTGTCCTCCTGTTCCTCCTATCTGTCCTCCTCCGTCTTACATTCACTCTTTAGCTTCTCCCTGTTCCATCTTGCATTGTTAAACGTTGTTGCATTTCTTCTCGCTCGTCTCCTCCTCCTCCTTGCTTCCTCTTTCTCTCACTCTTCCTCATCCTTTTCATTTTCCTCCGTCCTTCTAATCCACTTTGAGTGTGGGAGGAGGTGAGTGTGGCCTCACCTGGATGATGACGTGTGAGTTGTCTCATTACTTGTATGGGACGAGCAATCACTGTCACTCTTTGATTTGTCAGCTGTGTCATGCCACGATATCAGCAGTGTCATGCCACGATGTCATCAGTGTCATGCCTCGGTGTCAGCAGTGCATGCCACGGTGTCAGGAATGTCACTCTTGATGTGTCATCAGTGTCAGGCTTGGTGTGGTGGTGTGTCAGCAGTGTCAGGCTTGATGTGGTGGTGTGTCAGCAATGTCAGGCTTGGTGTGGTGGTGTGTCAGCAATGTCAGGCTTGGTGTGGTGGTGTGTCAGCAATGTCAGGCTTGGTGTGGTGGTGTGTCAGCAGTGTCAGGCTTGGTGTGGTGGTGTGTCAGCAGTGTCAGCTTGGTGTGGTGGTGTGTCAGCAATGTCAGGCTTGGTGTGGTGGTGTGTCAGCAGTGTCAGGCTTGGTGTGGTGGTGTGTCAGCAATGTCAGGCTTGGTGTGGTGGTGTGTCAGCAATGTCAGGCTTGGTGTGGTGGTGTGTCAGCAATGTCAGGCTTGGTGTGGTGGTGTGTCAGCAGTGTCAGGCTTGGTGTGGTGGTGTGCCACATAATGTTGGTATGTTAAGTAAAAGGACACAAGTGCAGCTAATGTGACATTTTATTCTGGCAAGGTTTCACTTAGTTCCTTATCTCTGGAACTAACTTCTCTACAGTTTCTCCAGTTTCATTATGTTTCATTAGGTTTAATGCTGATAAATTAAACACATGTGCAACACTTGGGTATCATTATTGTGGAAACGTTTCGCTTCATCAGTATATAATCCACTTCTTCGCGCATATGCTGTAATTTTTTTATCAAGATTGATGGCCTGATTATACCGACTCCAGGCTGAGGGACTGATTATCTCAGACTCCTTCTGATCTTCACAATTCTTTGTATTGAACTAATGAAGCCACTGTGTGGCGAAACGTTTCCACAGTAGAGATACTCAAGTGTTGCACGTGTGTCTTATTTATCAACTTGTCGGTTCTCTGAACCCATTCTATACTGGTGAGACTCCTGAAGGCTACTTCTTAGGTTGGCCGAACCAGCAATAGATGCAAAGGTTGTCCGGGTGATATGTTAAGCACTATGCTCACCCTTGGATATCTCTTCCTGAGTAAGGCTTGCAGCCTCTGTTACTCGCGTCTGTGCACTGTTTCCGGCGTGTGCGTTTGTGTGCGTGCGTGTGCACCCCGGTGAAGGTCACGCTGGTACATGATCACTCTTTCCGTCATTCAACTCTCTTCACTCGTCCTCATGAAGAAACTTCTAATTTTTATATATATGAGAAATTTATATGTACCATATGTATGCAAATATAATCATGTATGAATTCATGCATACTTACATATGCATGTTTTTATGGACAAGATATATATATAATATATATATAATATTATATATATATATATATATATTATATTATATATTTATTTGTGCTGTCTCTTTCGCCTTGATTTCCCCCTTCGTCCTTTTTTCCTGTTCCTCAGCCTCGGGTAGAGGAGAGATGGCGACGTATCGACGAGGGTGATGATATAACTGGACACAACTCTGTGGGCAGGGGAATGTACTGTTTGTTTTCTATTCTGCTGTACGAGGCTGGTATCCTGGTGTATGAGGCTGGTATCTTGGTGTATGAGGCTGGTATCTTGGTGTACGAGGCTGGTATCCTGGTGTATGAGGCTGGTATCTTGGTGTACGAGGCTGGTATCCTGGTGTATGCGGCTGGTATCCTGGTGTATGAGGCTGGTATCCTGGTGTATGAGGCTGGTATCCTGGTGTACGAGGCTGGTATCCTGGTGTATGCGGCTGGTATCCTGGTGTATGAGGCTGGTATCCTGATATACAAGGCTGATATCGTAATAAGGCTGATATCCTGGTATACAAGGCTGGTATCCTGGTACATTGATTGATCTAGTGGTTGCCTGTCTTAGAGTCAAGAAGAAAGAGCTTGATCTTCCCATCAAGTGACTGTGAAACGGAAGCTTATTAAATATTTTACACTCTGGCATGATTGTTGTTCATTTATTACTGTCCTGTGAACATGTCATGTGGTAGCTAAGTTTTTCAAACTTCAGTCTACATTATCTGTATTTTCCTTTTTTTGTATTATCCCACACGACCGCTATGGGAGCAGTAGAATGTCCCACACGTTCAGTGGGGGAGTTAGTGCTTCACAGGTTCACTGGGCTGGGGAGTTATGTAACAGAGTCAAACTGGTCAACAAAGGACCCGCATCGAGAGGTCGTTTCAGTACTTCCTCTAATACACAGGTTCTCCTCTGTTGCATCTCCGTGCCTGGTCAGTCTTCCACGCACTTGAAGGCCACCTTCATCCCAGAGTTAGTCTACATTAAGTATACCCTGTGTATTTTCTCAGAGTAATTGGTCACTTCATTATGTACTTTAGGAAAATTTCACAGCAACATGCAACTAATAGCAAGGTTGCCTTGGGTTGTTCTGTGGTTCCTAGCTGTTGTCAGTCGAGCACTGCAGTGCAGCATATGAAAGTATTAATGAGATTTAACTCAGGTTGAACCAGAGACTGTCTGGGCAACGCTCTTGAGCACCCTTAACCCACACTAATGCTTGGAAAATGCAAATACACAAGCATACAAAGTCTGCATGAAGCATGCGCCACTGAGAAAGCCTGCAAGGAGCTATGTTACAAAAGTGACATATGTTAAGTGAACAGCACAGCGTCAGGCAGGAACAAAGAGAGCATAAACGACCTTAAATGGGGACGTTCAAGAGATCTTCTATAAAAAGGCTAAAACTCCCTTATTACTGAAACTGAGTTCAGCAATTCCAAATTCTCGACTACGATAGTGCGTAGATGCCGCATTTTGTAACAAGATCAGATATTCAAAGAGAATGGAGAGTGTATAGGAGGCCACCTGGCCTGGTGGCTAAAGCTCCCGCTTCACACACGGAGGGCCCGGGTTCGATTCCCGGCGGGTGGAAACATTTCGACACGTTTCCTTACACCTGTTGTCCTGTTCACCTAGCAGCAAATAGGTACCTGGGTGTTAGTCGACTGGTGTGGGTCGCATCCTGGGGGACAAGATTAAGGACCCCAATGGAAATAAGTTACAGTCCTCGATGACGCACTGACTTTCTTGGGTTATCCTGGGTGGCTAACCCTCCGGGGTTAAAAATCCGAACGAAATCTTATCTTATCTTTCTCAGAGATTACTGACAGAGAGCATAAAGTAAAATATTTAAAGCAGACGACAGAAAGACAAAAGGAAAAACAAACAAAAAAAAGTTCAGGTACTTGCAGAAAATCATGAATAGTTCCACGGTAAAATCACCTGAGAAGTTGTGGTGTCACTCCTTGCTTCTCTTCCACTTTACTAACATAAGAAAGAACGAACACTGCAGGAGGCCTACTGGTCCATACTAGGCAGGTCCTTCTCAAACCCAAACCCACTAACAAAAATATTTACCCAACCCATTTTCAAAGTTACCCAAGGAATAAGCTTTGATAAGCCTGTTAACTCACGTGTGGTTATCTGTATGTAGTTGATGTTATACATACTAGACCTGTCTGCTGAAATAATGGGAGGTTGTGAGCGCCTTCTAGGGCACTGCAGGTTAAGAAATGCTAAGGAAATTGCATTATTAGTGAACGAAACGCGTTAGTTCATCAATACACCACTGAATGCATCTGATGCAACCAGTCATGGTCTTGAAAATGCTAAATGCAACCCAGGTGCGAGACATCACAGGATGAAGACAGCGGGTGAGTGGGGAGTAAAACCCCCCCCCACTCTCCACACAGGCAAGTTCACTGGGTTGTTTTTAGTTAGCAAACTTGGATACATCCGCAGTGGTTATTCTGCATATGCATACATATATACATACGTACATGCATGTAGATATACATGTATATATATAAACAATGCAGGTTCATTGTTACTGATGCTCCTGGACATTTAAAGCTACATTATAGGCCTAATGACGACAACCAGCCGAACATCATACACAAACTCTGCTTCACTTGTACTAAGTAACAAACTCTACTTGTACTAAGTAACATCTACTAAATGTAGGTTGACCCAAGGTAAGTTGGTCAGGACTAAACTGTATTAGTAAAAATTTATTTGAAGCAAACTGGCACACGTCTCGACCCACAGACCATCCGCATCGGTGTTGCCCTTCGACTTGCCGCCCCTATTCTCGCCGAACACAGGTGTATTTGTGGCAGTGAAGCAGCAGACCGATTCGGGTACCATGGTCTTGTGTGCCGTAAATCCGAGGGAAAGATTGCAAGACATGAGGAGGTTAATAACATTATCAAGAGGAGCCTCACAACAGCTGGATGCCCAGCAGTAAGGGAGCCACCCCAACTATGCAGATCTGATGGCAGCCAGAAGCGTCCAGATGGTATCACCCTTCAAGCCTGGACAGATGGGAAGCAGGTGGTGTGGGACTATACATGTGCATCTACCTTGGCTGATACCTATCTCCAATACACCAGGGAGGAAGGAGGGGGCAGCTGCCAGCTTCAGGGAGTCCCAAAAGTCTAGAAAATATGGAAGAACTTGCCCATCATTATATGTTTGTTCCCATAGGCTCAGAGACCCTTGGCTCATGGGGAAAGAGTGCATCTAAATTCCTTAAGGAGCTGGGAAAAAGACTCATCAGGGTAACTAGGGATCCCAGGGCAGCTAGTTTTTCTGTTCCAGCGGCTCAGTGCGGCTGTTCAAATGGGTAATGCCTGCTGCATTTTGGGCACACGCCCCAGCTCTGAGGAGCTGGATGAGATTTTCGCCTTATAATCGGTGATACACACGTAACAACATGTACCGTATATGCCACCTTTATATCAACAATGTATCTCTTAAATCTTCTGTACCATATTATGTAATAATATATATATATATATATATATATATATATATATATATATATATATATAAATATATAATATATATATATATATATATATATATATACACACATGTATATATATATATATTATACACACGAGAAAAATTACTGATGGTACATATTAGCAAATGGGGTTAAAAGAGGGTAGGGGAGGGTATTTTGTGGAGGGATTATGGGGAAGAATGTGAGTTAGGTGGGGAGGGGGACGTCCTAGGTACAAGTGTTCCTGGTTGGTTTTGTTGGTACGAGTCGACAGTCACTCCCCCCCCCCCCTCTCTCTCTCTCTCTCTCTCTCTCTCTCTCTCTCTCTCTTCTCTCTCTCTCTCTCTCTCTCTCTCTCTCTCTCTCTCTCTCTCTCTCTCTCTCTCTCTCTCTCTCTCTCTGTGGTCCTCACAAAGCTTTGCTTTAATCTCTATACTCACCCTAATTAAATATTCAGCTTACTGTGTTTGCTAGCAGTACTACGAGTGTGGTGAGCCTGGCCTCCAGCATCCTCCTACAGGTAAGGGGTATTACCCCTCCTCTTATACGAGAGTGAAACGGAAGCCTCTTAAACGTTTTGCACTGTGTCCGCAGTGTTGATCTTTTTCGATCTCACGAACACGTAAGATTACCAGTAAATTTCACAAGCTTGAACTTGCCTTCATTCGTATACACATTTTACTTTCTAGTCTGTTTCTTAATACTTCGTTAATTAATAATGTAATATTTGTGTTGTATTAAGGCTGGAGTAAGACTAGATTGTGGGAACGATGACTCTCAGGCTAGTGTCATAACTCACTGAACTTATAAGTTTGGTCGTACCTTCCTCTGAAACTGTGCATGCAGTGTACCTCCAGTACTTTTCCCACTTCTGTTACAACCCCCCACCGCTATACACGCGAGCATGCTGGGTCGCATTACGGAGGTAGTGAGGTTTGAGCGGCATGAACCAAGCCGAGGTGAGAAACCCATTTTTTTCCACTTATTTTAAATTATGGCTAAACACTTCCTTCTGTCGAGATTTCCTATAATTTAGTTTTTTACTTTGTATTAATTATAGATATGGTTTGACCTGATTATATTGCGATTATATCTATAATATGGTAGTAAATTATGCAACAGCAAACTAATATTGAACACGCACACTACACTCACTCAGGTACACGCACAGGTGGCCTCCTGGTAGACAGCCTGTGTGTGTGTACTCGCCTAATTGTGGTTGCAGGGGTCGATACTCAGCTCCGGCCCCGATGGACCTGTGTGTGTGTGTGTGTGTGTGTGTGGTGTGTGTGTGTGTGTGTGTGTGTGTGTGTGTGTGTGTGTTGTGTGTGGTGTCGGCGGACACGTGTGTGTTCCCGCGGCGGTGTGAGGACCATTGGTTACCATTGGCTCGGCAAGTGTTCTTCCCTTCCTCTACACATGTGCGAAAATGCACGTAAGTATCCCCCCCCCACACACACACAAACACGTACAGCCACGTACACACCACACTTGTAGAAACATTTGATTTACTTATCTACTGACTTCCTTACTTCCCCAAGACTGTTCAACAGCCTCCAGCTTACATAGGGGGATATTACCAACAGATTCCGTGGTGTCTTCACGATGGATGTTGGTAAGTCAGTATCTGACTAGCCGGGCTGTGGTTGGACTGTGTGCGGCCAGTAATAACAGCCTGAATGATCAGCATTTAATCCACCAAGATGCCTGATCTAGGACTGGGCCGCGGGGGCGTTGACCCCCATAGAAACATCCTTCACGTACTGGTGCTGGTAACAAATAGTCCCGCATAGCGATCTTTGCTAGATCTCTGTTTAGTGTAGGAACCTGCCAGGTCTACCTGTAACAGGGGATTATCGCCCCTGCGGCTCTATCCCAGACCACGACTCTTGGTTGATGGCCTCATCAATCAGGCTGTTGGTTCTAGCAGCACGCACCGATTCCTATGTATTTGAATATATTGGCAGTCTTTGTTGTCGTAATGCTTTAAAAGTTGTCTTCACGTGTTTGTTTTCTCTCTTTCACTAACGATCGATCGATCGTAACATCACAAACCCTCCTCCTTGATCATCAGAGACCACGAACACTCCTTGATCCTCACAGACCACAAACACTCCTCCTTGATCCTCACAGACCACAAACACTCCTCCTTGATCCTCACAGACCACAAACACTCCTCCTTGATCCTCACAGACCACAAACACTATTCTTTGATCCTCACAGACCAAAAAAAAAAAAAATCCTCCGAGATCCTCACAGACTACAAACACTCCTCCATGATCCTCACTGCTGATAAAAGTTAACAAGGCTGCAGTAAGTGCTCTGTTTGGTATTCTGTGTGGTGACCTGCTGGCTGTTCCTGCCTCCATTCCCACCACCCACCTTTTCCTTCACTTAGTCTCTCTCTCTCTCTCTCTCTCTCTCTCTCTCTCTCTCTCTCTCTCTCTCTCTCTCACACACACACACTGGTGTCTGTTGGTCACCAGCACTTCACGGTCCCTGGCCTTCCGCCCAGGAAGGACGCTGTCAGTTACGCTTTTCCTCTTTCCATTATATTTCCTTCATTTTTTTCCCCCTAACCTTATGATTAATGTTGGAAGTCTGGTATCAGCACTTCCTGATCTCCTCTGCCCTTGCATCATCCTTCCCTGCCTGATATACCACCTCTTGTATACCATCACACCTTGTATACGTGTTTACTGCTCTCGGGATCAACATCCTCGCCATGGACCTGTTGAATCATTGTGCTGCTTATACCAATAGCCTGGATGATCAGGCCATCAACCAGGAGTGTATTTAGAATACACCAAGCGCAGATGTGTTGCTGCACTTGTGTACGGCGTTCAAATGTTGGAATGAACTTAAAGTTTAGTGTAAGGACGCGCCTTAGAGATGAAGCTTTGGATGTGCTCCGAGTACCTGATCTTCTTGAGCAGCTTCACTGATTGAAGGTGTCGCTCTCTGGCAGCTGAATGAGGTGAAGGCTGAGTAAGTCTGAAAGAAGTGTTAATGAGGTCATGAGATGTGAAGGACTATACTGGTCCTTGACGAAGATACGGTTCATTGTGACAACGTTTCGCCCTGTGTAGAGCTTCATCAGAGTGGACTCGCAGGGGTTTCACATAGAGCAAAACGTTGTCACAATGTTAGCTTACCCTGCACCTGTATAAAGACAAATACAGAGCAAGATGATTTGCCTGGGAATTACCTTCATCAAGACTACAGGGAAACCAAATAGTTACTCCTTGATGTTTGGCCCTGTCACTAACCCCACTTGATGCACTGTGTTGAGGCCACATTGTTGTGTGATGAGCGATCGCTCTGTGTACATCACTGTGGTTGAGGTCAACTTGTCCATCGATATCACCGTGTTCTGAGATTTGCTAGTAGGTGCTACTGAGGTTACATGATTCTCTCTCTCTCTCTCTCTCTCTCTCTCTCTCTCTCTCTCTCTCTCTCTCTCTCTCTCTCTCTCTCTCTCTCTCTCTCTCTCTCAGAGAGACAGAGAGATGAACAGTTAAAACGCCTACAATCTACTTACGAACGAGCCGAAAAGTAGATGATAAATATACTTGAAACAGTGTAAGTCTATGTATAACGAGGTTTCGCTCTTTGGGCGAAACCTCGTTATGATAAAGTATAGTACTAACGCAGTTTAGTGTGTGTGTCACCTAGAGGACATCATGGTGGGTTCCTCCACCACTTCGTTCATTCTCCTCATACACCTGTGTGGGTGTGTTAAGTTCCGAGACACGTATAAAGGCTGCTTCCAGCCCACCTGTAGTGACGTCATTATCAATCAGGTAGTACAGGTGTTGTGGACACCTGAGCACCGCCCACATCCTCTCCAACACTTCAGCTGATAAATACTAAACTGATATTAAAAGCGTGTAAATATGTGTGCTCATTTATGTTTTTGTCAAAGAATATCGGTGATTAGTGTATCTCTTAGAAGTAGTAGCCAATAGGAAGCTTTATTTTGTGGGACAACTGAAGACACACTGCGATTGGTGTAGCCCTCTGAAAAAGTAACCAGTAAGGAGCTTTAGTTTGTGGGACTAGCTGGAGGCTTTCCAGATGGTAAATATTTATATGGTGGAGGTGGTGTGGAGCCTGGCCTTACACACTGTTAGTGAGTAACACGGGGAGTAGAGGATAGTGTTAGTGTGTTATGTTACTCTCAGTAACATGGGGAGTAGATAGTGTTAGTGTGCTACGCTGTTCTCATCACCCAATGTTCTTGGTAAGACACACGTACAACAGTTAGGTATCTTTATTCCGAAACGTTTCGCTTACACAGTAGGCTTCTTCAGTTAGATACAGAAGCGACAGCAGAAGCAGTAGAGATGTAAAGACGAAGTAATCAGCCCATCACCCTCAAAGATGTAGTTTTGAAGTGGTCAGTCCCTCAGCCTGGAGAAGAATTCTGCTCCCTAGTCTGAAACAACAGTATGGAGACTTACATACTGTCAAAGTGAGGCGTAGATAATCTTGACAGAAGAGGCGGGGCCCACTAGTAAAAGAATGTGAGCATTGAGAGGCAGTATAGCTAAGCTGCTGGGCAAGTTCCTCTCAAATCCGTCACCTTGGTTATTGATTCCGACAAGTGATTTATAAGCGACACTTGAGCAGAAACTAGGACATGTTTGTTATGCAGGATACTGTATTGTTGTAATAACTTGTATATAAAATAAGGAGTTTGTAAGGAAAAAGTTCTCTGTAAATGTGTAAATAATGTCAATATTTTGAATGAAGACCCGAAACTCATTTTCCTTACTATATAAACTCCTTATTTTATATACAATTTATTACAACAGTGCAGTATCCTGCATAACAATGTTTATTATAAAACATTTGTGTCCTGGGCCCTTGATCACCTCAAGGTCAGGTTAGGTCTGAAAAACGTTTTGTAATATATTACTTAGTGTTTACTCACCCGTTTTTATCCTGCCGTCTGCACCTCCACTTTCACACACTCCGTCCCACCTCCTTTCCTGCCTTATTTCACCTCGCAGCATCTCTCACATTTCCGCCCTCCGCCCCACCCAGCTTCCGTCTCCCTCCACACCTTTGCCAGGGCACGTGGTAGGGGAAGTACCCCACCACACACACATTGCAGTAAACACAGCTGTTGGGGGCATCTACCTGGGCATCAAGTCTGCTCCTATTTGATTGGACGTTTTCAGGGGGAAGGAATGAATGGCTTCATGCTGCGAAAGGGCTCTTGATCCAAAAAACTGGATCTGCCGTCCCTTGCATTAAATCTGAAAGGTTAAGTCCCCCAGTGTTTTCTGAGAGATGTTATGTTATGGGGAGTGCGTCTGGTCAACATGCTGTGTAGTGTGTCATCCTGCATCATCCTGGTCAGCACGCTGTGTAGTGTGTCATCCTGCATCATCCTGGTCAGCACGCTGTGTAGTGTGTCATCCGCATCATCCTGGTCACACGCTGTGTAGTGTGTCATCCTGCATCATCCTGGTCAGCACGCTGTGTAGTGTGTCATCCTGCATCATCCTGGTCAGCACGCTGTGTAGTGTGTCATCCCGCATCATCCTGGTCAGCACGCTGTGTAGTGTGTCATCCTGCATCATCCTGGTCAACACGCTGTGTAGTGTGTCATCCTGCATCATCCTGGTCAACATGCTGTGTAGTGTGTCATCCTGCATCATCCTGGTCAGCACGCTGTGTAGTGTGTCATCCTGCATCATCCTGGTCAGCACGCTGTGTAGTGTGTCATCCCGCATCATCCTGGTCAGCACGCTGTGTAGTGTGTCATCCTGCATCATCCTGGTCAACATGCTGTGTAGTGTGTCATCCTGCATCATTCTGGTCAACACGCTGTGTAGTGTGTCATCCTGCATCATCCTGGTCAACATGCTGTGTAGTGTGTCATCCTGCATCATCCTGGTCAACACGCTGTGTAGTGTGTCATCCTGCATCATCCTGGTCAACATGCTGTGTAGTGTCATCCTGCATCATCCTGGTCAACATGCTGTGTAGTGTCATCCTGCATCATTCTGGTCAACACGCTGTGTAGTGTGTCATCCTGCATCATCTGGTCAACATGCTGTGTAGTGTGTCATCCTGCATCATCCTGGTCAACACGCTGTGTAGTGTGTCATCCTGCATCATCTGGTCAACATGCTGTGTATGTGTCATCCTGCATCATCCTGGTCCAACATCTGTGTAGTGTGTCATCCTGCATCATCCTGGTCAACATGCTGTGTAGTGTCATCCTGCATCATTCTGGTCAACACGCTGTGTAGTGTGTCATCCTGCATCATCCTGGTCAACATGCTGTGTAGTGTGTCATCCTGCATCATCCTGGTCAACATGCTGTGTAGTGTGTCATCCTGCATCATCCTGGTCAACATGCTGTGTAGTGTGTCATCCTGCATCATCCTGGTCAACATGCTGTGTAGTGTGTCATCCTGCATCATTCTGGTCAACACGCTGTGTAGTGTGTCATCCTGCATCATCCTGGTCAACATGCTGTGTAGTGTGTCATCCTGCATCATCCTGGTCAACATGCTGTGTAGTGTGTCATCCTGCATCATTCTGGTCAACATGCTGTGTAGTGTGTCATCCTGCATCATCCTGGTCAACATGCTGTGTAGTGTGTCATCCTGCATCATCCTGGTCAACACGCTGTGTAGTGTGTCATCCTGCATCATCCTGGTCAACATGCTGTGTAGTGTGTCATCCTGCATCATTCTGGTCAACACGCTGTGTAGTGTGTCATCCTGCATCATTCCTGGTCAACATGCTGTGTAGTGTCATCCTGCATCATTCTGGTCAACATGCTGTGTAGTGTGTCATCCTGCATCATTCTGGTCAACACGCTGTGTAGTGTGTCATCCTGCATCATTCTGGTCAACATGCTGTGTAGTGTGTCATCCTGCATCATCCTGGTCAAATGCTGTGTAGTGTGTCATCCTGCATCATCCTGGTCAACACGCTGTGTAGTGTGTCATCCTGCATCATCCTGGTCAACATGCTGTGTAGTGTCATCCTGCATCATTCTGGTCAACACGCTGTGTAGTGTGTCATCCTGTTCACCACAGTGTAGTGTGTTATTTCCGTCATGCAAAGGAAACGGTCCGTGTTAGTGAGGGGAAGGGTGGGGAGGAGTGTGAAGTTTTCAGAGGGAAGGTGAGGGGAGGGGAAGCAAGGGGGATTAGTGTATGGGTGAGGGGAATGGAGGTAGGAAGAGGGAAGAAGAGGTGGGGAAGAGAGTGCGTGCTGAATATAGGAAGCAGGAAAAGGGTCAAGAATGTCTGTATAGAATATAGATGGTGATGTATAGAAAACATAGATGTATAAAGAACATGAGGTTTAGGTAGTGTTGTATGGAATAAAGAGGGGGTCTAGGGATCTCGTACATAGAAAAAAACAGGATTGTGTGCCTTACATGGTGGTTATTTATAGTGGTCTTGTGTATTAAATGATGGGTAGGTCAAGCAGGGAAGGAACGGGAAGTCATACATGGGTAGAAGAGGAAGTGGAGTTGTATAGGTCATTCATGGGTAGGAGAGGAAGTTGTATGCGTTATTCATGAGGAGAGGAAGTTGTATGGGTTATTCATGAGTAGGAGAGGAAGTTGTATGGGTTATTCATGAGTAGGAGAGGAAGTTGTATGGGTCATTCATGGGTAGGAGAGGAAGTTGTATGGGTTATTCATGAGTAGGAGAGGAAGTTGTATGGGTCATTCATGGGTAGGAGAGGAAGTTGTATGGGTTATTCATGAGTAGGAGAGGAAGTTGTATGGGTCATTCATGAGTAGGAGAGGAAGTTGTATGCGTTATTCATGAGGAGGAGAGGAAGTTGTATGCGTTATTCATGAGGAGGAGAGGAAGTTGTATGGGTATTCATGAGTAGGACAGGAAGTTGTATGGGTCATTCATGGTAGGAGAGGAAGTTGTATGGGTTATTCATGAGTAGGAGAGGAAGTTGTATGGTTCATTCATGGTAGGAGAGGAAGTTGTATGGGTTATTCATGAGTAGGAGAGGAAGTTGTATGGGTCATTCATGAGTAGGAGAGGAAGTTGTATGCGTTATTCATGAGGAGGAGAGGAAGTTGTATGGGTCATTCATGAGTAGGAGAGGAAGTTGTATGCGTTATTCATGAGGAGGAGAGGAAGTTGTATGGGTCATTCATGAGTAGGAGAGGAAGTTGTATGGGTCATTCATGAGGGAGGAGGGGGAGTTGTATGGTTATTTTCATAGTAGGAGAGGAAGTGTTATGGGTATTCATGAGTAGGAAGAAGAAGATGTCTGCGTTATTCATGAGGAGTGAGAGGAAGTTGTTGCGTTAATCATGAGAGGAAGGAAGTTGTATGGTCATTCATGAGTAGGAGAGACTAATGCGTTATTCATGAGGAGGAGAGGAAGTTGTATGGTCTTTCATGAGTAGTGAGAGGAAGTTGTATGCGTTATTCATGA
Source organism: Cherax quadricarinatus (assembly GCF_026875155.1). Lineage (NCBI taxonomy): Eukaryota > Metazoa > Arthropoda > Malacostraca > Decapoda > Parastacidae > Cherax > Cherax quadricarinatus. The sequence continues at coordinate 16,530,270 of NC_069423.1, read as the reverse complement.
GGATGAAGAAGTTGTAGCGTATTCATGAGGAGGAGAGAGTAAGTGTATGCGTTATTCATGAGTGGAGAGGAAGTTGTTGCGTTATTCATGATGAGGAGAGGAAGTTTGTATGTGCGTTTATTCATGATAGGGGGAAGTTGTATGCCTTTATTCATGAGTGAAGAGTTGTTGGGTCATTCTTTATATGGAGAGCATGTTGTTTTCTTATTCCCCTGAGGAGGAGAGGAAGTTGTATGGGTCATCATGAGAAGAAGAAGTTGTAGGGTCATTCATGAGTAGGAGAGGAAGTTGTATGGTCATCATGAGTAGGAGGGAAGTTGTATGCGTTATTCATGAGGAGGAGAGGAAGTTGAATGGGTCAATCATGGTAGGAGAGGAAGTTGTATGCGTTATTCATGAGGAGGAGAGGAAGTTGTAAAGGGTCATCATGAGTAGGAGAGGAAGTTGTATGGGTCATTCATGAGTAGGAGAGGAAGTTGTATGCGTTATTCATGAGGAGGAGAGGAAGTTGTATGCGTTATTCATGAGGAGGAGAGGAAGTTGTATGGGTCATTCATGAGTAGGAGAGGAAGTTGTATGGGTCATTCATGAGTAGGAGAGGAAGTTGTATGGGTCATTCATGAGTAGGAGAGGCAGTGAGGGAGTTGTATATATGTAATTATGTTTAAGTTACAAGTGGAAGATGGTGGTGTATCCCACACCAGACTGTATTGAGACGGGTGGTAATGTATACTACAACATGCTAGGTTATTACCCTGAGACGATTTCCGGGGGGTCACCCCCCCCCCCGTCCCAGTCCGAGACCAGGCATCCCGGTTGCTGCCTTAATCAACTAAACTGTTGGTGCTGCTATATCGAAATAGTTTTGACGCCACACTCACCACATGGTAAACATTACTGGCAGAGGAGTCAGTGTTTACCTTACTTCTCGTGTTTAGCTGAACGAAGGTGAGTTTACCTTTGCTACCTGGTTTACCTTAAGGTGGATGTTTGGTAGGGCAGAGGTTGGTAGATAGTAGACTGGAAGGGTTAGTTGGTGGAGAGAAAGATGGTGTGGTTTGCAGATCGTATGGATCGATGGGTCTCTCTCTCTCTGTCTCTCTCTCTCTCTCTCTCTCTCTCTCTCTCTCTCTCTCTCTCTCTCTCTCTCTCTCTCACTCACTCACTCACTCACTCACTCACTCACTCACTCACACACACACACACACACACACACACACACACACACACACACACACACACACACACACACACACACACGGGCGCCTAGCAAACCTAAGAATAGCATTCCAACATCTCAATAAGGAATCGTTCAGGACTCTGTACACCGTGTACGTCAGGCCTATATTGGAGTATGCAGCACCAGTTTGGAACCCACACCTGGTCAAGCACGTAAGGAAATTAGAGAAAGGGCAAAGGTTTGCAGCAAGAGTAGTCCCGGAGCTAAGAGGAATGACCTACGAGGAGAAGTTAAGGGAAATCGACCTGACGACACTGGAGGACAGGAGAGATAAGGGGGACATGATAACGACATAAAAATACTTAGAGGAATCGACAAGGTGGATAGAGACAGGATGTTCCAGAGATGGGACACAGCAACAAGGGGTCACAGTTGGAAGTTGAAGACTCAGATGAATCACAGGGATGTTTGGAAGTATTTCTTCAGTCACAGAGTTGTCAGGAAGTGGAATAGTCTGGAAAGTGATGTAGCGGAGGCAGAATCCATACACAGCTTAAAGAAGAGGTATGATAAAGCTAGTAGCGGCCAGTGAAGAGGCAGAGCCAGGAGCTGTGAATCGACCCCTGCAACCACAACTAGATGAATATACACACGCGCGCTTGATGACACTGGAGGGACAGGGGGAAGGGGACATGATAATGATTATTAAATACTGAGAGAAATTGACAAGGTGGATAGGGACAGGAAATCATGTTTGAGAGATGAGACACAGCAACAAGGTCACAACTGCAACTTGAAGACTCAGGTGAGTCACAGGGATGTTAGGAAATATTTCTTCAGTCAGACTTGTCAGGAAGTGGAATAATCTGGAGAGTGCTGTAGTGGAGGCGAGATCCATACATAACTTTAAGAAGAGATGCAATAAATCTCATGGAACAGGGAGAGAGTGGACCTAGTAGCCAGGAGCTATGAATCGACCCATGCAACCACAATTAGGTGAGTACACACACGGAGGTCAGTCATAGTGGTAGTGACCTTGCCTAGGGAAGGGGAGAGAGGAATGGACAGAATATCAACAAGACAGTGGCAGCGCCGGCCAGATCAGCAAGCACTGAGTTCACTTACTAACCAGGCTCATCAAGAACTGACCGGGCTAATCAAGAACTGACCGGGCTAATCAAGAACTGACCGGGCTAATCAAGAACTGACCGGGCTAATCAAGAACTGACCGGGCTAATCAAGAACTGACCGGGCTCATCAAAACTGACGGCTAATCAAGAACTGACCTGGCTAATCAAGCACTGACCGGGCTCATCAAGAATGACCGGGCTAATCAAGACTGACGGCTAATCAAGAACTGACCGGGCTAATCAAGAACTGACCGGGCTAATCAAGAACTGACCGGGCTCATCAAGAACTGACCGGGCTAATCAAGAACTGACCGGGCTAATCAAGCACTGACCGGGCTCATCAAGAACTGAGCTCAGCATTCACTGACTGACCTCACAAGCACTGGGCTCAATACTCACTGATCGAACTCGCCAAGTACTGAGCTCAACATTCAGTGACCGGGTTCGCCGTTGCACTACTAGCTAACAAGTTAATTGAAAACATTTTAATAAATTATGTATATTTTAAATTTATATTAACAAATTAACGTGATATATATATATATATATATATATATATATATATATATATATATATATATATATATATATTATATATATATATATATATTATCAAGGAAACATAGTTCCTTGATAATGTGAGTAGTCACGAAAGCGCTTGGAATTCCTCTATTCTTTCACAGTGGTTGTTTTGCATATTCTGAAATCACCTGTTTACTGTGATCTTATTGCATATATATATATATATATATATATATATATATATATATATATATATATATATATATATATATATATATATAATATATATATATAATAAAATCTTCACTGCATTTGCAGTAACATGCTAAATATTTGCAAAGTAGTATCGCAGTTAGCAGGATTCTAACTCAGGCCTACCAACTCTCCACGAGTGTAGATAGCTGGCAAACGGACGCGTTAATCACTGATCTATAGATGCTTCATAACGTTAGGCAGCCTGCAGGATCGTAAACCATGTTTCTCTGTAATCCTGATGAAACTTGGTAGGGGCACTACTCAGACGCTTTTAGAGGTCATCATAATCGCAGATAATGGCGCGAGTGTTGTAATCTTCCCAAACGTCTGCAAATGGGAGCTTATGTCGTCCAGTAAACCCACCAAACAAGAAGTGACAGCCGTCTTGCAACCAGTGCAAGTCATTCATGCTCATGACAGCACTCTCCTTGGCGCTTCACCGCTTGCAACACAGTGCAGCAGGTCAGAAGGCCTGCCGCACTGTTTTTCCTTATGTTCTTATCAGACTCGACGGGTGTTGTATAACCTCTCAAATTGCCTTGCCAACCTTCTTATATTGATCTAATGATCTGATGAAGCAAATTTTACCAGAACTTATAGATAGTTGAACAGGACAAAGTCCAGCTATGCTAGAGACACCAGTAGTGGGATACTTTTTTCAGTTCTAACAAGACCGCTTAGTCTGTTGCCCACAGACTATCTAGCTGGGACAGCCCCATCACAGTAAACATTTCCCCAGTGATGATAGAGAAGACAAGTGCTTCAGTAGAGAGAACCTACCTGTCAGCTGTGAGTGTACATCACTCTGGTGATTTTTCTCCAACACATCATTTTTTTTTGCGACTGGCACTTGCTTCAACCTGCAGACTCTCCACATCGTAGTTATTCTGTTTTGCTTTCCAAGTTTACACCGAATATGAGTGTATTCGCGACAAAGCAGTAACTGACCAATAAGGTCTGTATAGTCATCACAGTTATCATCGCCATCACCACCAACATTAACCCCAACACCATCTTTATGACTGCTGCCACCACCATCATCAGCATCACCACTACCATTACCAACACAACTATCATCATCATCACCATCACTTACGAGGGATACCATCGGAGGAGAGGCAGAGTACCAAATCCTGGGAAGAATTGTGGTGGATGGTGTAGAAATGGATGGTGTAGAAATGGATGGTGAGGGTATCCATAATGTATACCAAGGAAAGGTCGTTGGAGTGCAAGTATGTGTGTGTACTCATCTAATTGTGGGTGCAGTGGTCGAGACTCAGCTCCTGGCCCCGCCTCTTCACTGAGTGCTACTAGGTCCTCTTTCTCCCTGCTCCATGAGCTGTATCATACCTCATCTTAAAGCTATGTATGGTTCCTGCCTCCACTACATCACTTGCTAGGCTATTCCACTTCCTGACTACTCTGACTGAAGAAATACTTCCTAACATTCCTTTGACTCGTCTGGGTCTTCAACTTCCAATTGTGACCCCTTGTTTCTGTGTCCCCTCTCTGGAACATCCTGTCTTTGTCCACCTTGTCTATTCCACGCAGTATTTTGTATGTCGTTATCATGTCTCCCCTAACCCTCCTGTCCTCCAGTGTCGTCAGGTTGATTTCCCTTAACCTTTCTTCGTAGGACATTTCCCTTAGCTCTGGAACTAACCTTGTCGCAAACCTTTGCAACCCGTGTGTGCGTGCGTGCGTGCGTGCGTGCGTGTGCTCACCTATTTGTAGTAAGAGGTGTCGAGTCTCAGCTCCTGAGCCTACCTCTCAGCTTCCTGCTAGATGGATTTAGACCCTCGTAGCCTTTTGGGCCCCATAATCATTTTTTAAAGTATGTGTGGAGCCTGTCTTCACTATTTTTTTTCTGGTCATTCCACTTCCTACCTTCCTTGCTCACCCTTTGTAACATGTCTAAATCTTCTTGAAGGTTCTCACTGTCCTCTGTTTTTCGTCTTCTCAACATTTTACATCATGTGCCAACAGACACCGAGGAATTCGGTCACATCTGGCAAGTTATTCATCTGTGTCAGAAAAGTAGTGATTCTAGTACCGATTCTTGATAGTATTAGTTGTGTTGGTAGTGGTTGTCAAGTGGCCTACGTTCGGTTAAATAATGTTACCTTTATTATTATTATTATTATTATTATTATTATTATTATTATGATTATTATTATCATTTTTGGTATTATTATTATAATTTTTAATCTAATATTTAGAAACAAGCTTTAAAGCCGTTTGGTTTTGTGGGTGGTAAAGTAGACACTCAGACTGGCACATCATCTTGTAAAAGACTCTGACTTGCAGATCATGCTGAAATACCAACTAAACAATATCAGGTAATAATTTATAGTTAACCTTTTAGGTATTTAATCATAGTTTTCATGACAACCGGTAGAAAATAATTTCTTGTGTGGAAATCATAACTAAAGGAAGATGGCTGTAAGTGCTGGTAGTAGAAATACTGTCAGACTGTACGAGTTAGTAGTTAGAGTTGACTCACGAAATCGTAATGACACGATTGCAAACAAACCATAACACGCTAGCTGGAGATTCGTCTGTAAAAACTTGCATTTGTGGTCACAGTGGTGCCTATGCTAACCTTCCTATGGTTTAGAAATATACCTAGTTGGACGAATCTTATTGTGGCTAGCTGGTCCAGTGGCTAACGCGACGGTCTGGAGTTTTGAGACACTGATCGCGGGTTCTATCCCCACCCGTGGTATAGTTTGGTTAGTAGTTGAGGTTTGTTTCTGTTCTCCAGCTGTTCTCTGATGTTATGTTCGCTCTCCGTTGGCTCTTCTGCAGCTCGGTTAGTGCAGTTAAGGAGCTCTTCTGTTTATACCTTAGTGAACGGAGGCTCGAGCCTTCACTCCCGTGGGCTGAATGTACCACCGCACAGGTCTTGGTCAGCTCACCCCCCCCCCGTCTCTCTCTCTCTCATTCATATATGATATGTATATGTAAAAATATTATATATATATATTATATATATATATATAATATATATATATATGTGTGTGTGTGTGTGTCGTGCCGAATAGGCAGAACTTGCGATTTTGGCTTAAATAGCAACGCTCTTCTTGCCATATAAGACGAGTGAAAATTTGTGTATGCAATAATTTCGCCAAAATCGTTCTGAACCTAACGAAAAAAATATATTTCACTGTGTTTGTTTAGTATTAAATTATTGTAAACGTATCTAAAATATATTTAGTTGGGTTAGGCTGAAATAAATTTTTCTTGTTATAATAAGGTTAGGTAAGTTTTCTAAGATTCTTTTGGTGCAAAATCATAAATTTTTACATTATCATTAATGAAAAGAATATATCATTAAACGTATAGGAGAAAATTTTAGAAAGGACTTAATTTTAAATGAGTTCTTGCTAATTGACCAGTTTTACATATTCGGCACGACATATATATATATATATATATATATATATATATATATTATATATATATATATATATATATATATATATATATATATATATATATATCATAACCTCTTGGTCTCCTGAGTTTATAAAGAAATATTGCAGTAACAGTGTACTGGATTACGAGTTAAACCAAGTTCAGAAGTGGAAGTTTATAAAATTTAGGTGTCGCCTTATACGTTGACGAGATGGATGGATCAGCAACCGTGCCAGGGTGTCAAATATTTAACAGGCTTTTGTTTCACATTCCTATGAGTGGAGGGAAGCACCTCCTTCAAGGGTTGGTGTCTGCTGATCTTCCCTGTTAAGAGTTTGTATTGAGTCTTCGCTGTCAGATGCCACCTGGGTAATGGATTGCTTGTATTACTGCCCTGTGAGGCGTGACCCGAGAGGCATGATGTGTAGGCGGTGACCTGAGAGGCATGATGTGTAGCGTTGACCTGAAGGCATGATGTGTAGGCGTGACCTGAGAGGCAGATGTGTAGGCGGTGACCTGAGAGGCATGATTGTTAGGCGGTGACCTGAGAGCATGATGTGTAGGCGGTGACCTGAGAGGCATGATGTGTAGGCGGTGACCTGAGAGGCATGATGTGTAGGCGGTGACCTGAGAGGCATGATGTGTAGGCGGTGACCTGAGAGGCATGATGTGTAGGCGGTGACCTGAGAGGCATGATGTGTAGGCGGTGACCTGAGAGGCATGATGTGTAGGCGGTGACCTGAGAGGCATGATGTGTAGGCGGTGACCTGAGAGGCATGATGTGTAGGCTGGGTTGTAGGCTGAGTTGGTTGGGGATGGAGGATGGATGGATGGATGGATGGATGGGGAGTGACTGGATAATAAACTCCAGCTCCGGGGATCTCCACTTAGTGGGAGCTTACCCCTCACTTCGCAAGGGGGGGGAATGGTAACCCTCTGATGAGCTCTACCTCTTGGTCCCTCGTGGGGGAGAAGTGTCTAACATGTTATCAGCCTTAACATTTTAAGTCTATGAAGATATACTACAGTAGTATTCTCAATATTATTTAAATATACATCTCAGACCTCCCAGGTCTGAGATGTATATTTAAATAGACATTTTTTCACTACTGTTAACCTAGCTACCAAATAATTTTAAGATGTTTTCTCTTTGATTTACTCCGTCACTCGCTACCGACTCCCACGTATCTTTGATTTACTCCGTCACTCGCTACTGACTCCACGTATCTTTGATTTACTCCGTCACTCGCTACTGACTCCACGTATCTTTGATTTACTCCGTCACTCGCTACTGACTCCCACGTATCTTTGATTTACTCCGTCACTCGCTACTGACTCCCACGTATCTTTGATTTACTCCGTCACTCGCTACTGACTCCCACGTATCTTTGATTTACTCCGTCACTCGCTACTGACTCCCACGTATCTTTGATTTACTCCGTCACTCGCTACTGACTCCCACGTATCTTTGATTTACTCCGTCACTCGCTACTGACTCCCACGTATCTTTGATTTACTCCGTCACTCGCTACTGACTCCAGTATTTATTACTCCGTCACTCGCTACTGATCCCGTATCTTGATTTACTCCGTCACTCGCTACTGACTCCCACGTATCTTTGATTTACTCCGTCACTCGCTACTGACTCCCACGTATCTTTGTTTTGAGACAGAAAACTGATATTGCGGATGGAAATATTGAGAAGATTTATAATTCTCTTGAGACTTTGAAGAAAAGGCAATGTTTCACTCTAGCGTTTTATAAAGTTCTACACAGAGTAAAACGTTGTCACAAGAGCTTGTTGTGCACCTGTCTTCATTAAACTGGGCAGTTGCACTGAGTATTGTTCCTGAATACTGTATACCAGAATATCGTGTGCCTGAATACTGTATACCTGAATACCTTGTTCCTGAATACTGCTTCAGCACCTGCTTTCTTTTCTTCGTTTTCTACGCTATTGACTTTCTGATGCCCATTTTCTAATTGTCGTTTTCCCTGAGAGTTGTTCTCTGATAGTGATGTAATTTGCTTGTAGTCGAGAGTAAAGCAGCTACTGTAATAAAGAGGTAATAATTGCTGTACTCTCAGGCATAACATTATTCTTTATTTTTATTTTTGAACTCCTCAGAGGGCTGACTGAGGAGGGTTGTTGAGGTGGTTTGGGCAATTAGAGAGGATGGAGCAAAATAGGATGACTAGGGGGTATATAAATCAGAAGTGGAGGGAAGGAGGGGTAGGAGCCATTCCAGATAGCGTTAGATATATTTCCTAGTGAGCATTAAACCCTTAGGGATCATATAGAGGAAGAGTCGGAGGTAGGGGTTAAGGGAACTTTTGAGTGATCGGGGCTTGGACATCCAACAAGCTAGTTTGTGTACTCGCCTAGTTGTACTCGCCTAGTTGTACTCACCTAGTTGAGGTTGCAGGGGTCGAGTCCGAGCTCCTGGCCCCGCCTCTTCACTGGTCGCTACTAGGTCACTCTCCCTGAACCGTGAGCTTTATCATACCTCTGCTTAAAGCTATGTATTGATCCTGCCTCCACTACATCGCTTCCCAAACTATTCCACTTACTGACTAGTCTTGTTGCAAACCTTTGCACTTTCTCAAGTTTCTTTACGTGCTTGGTTAGGTGTGGGTTCCAAACTGGTGCCGCATACTCCAATATGGGCCTAACGTACACGGTGTACAGGGTCCTGAACGATTCCTTATTAAGATGTGGGAATGCTGTTCTGAGGTTTGCTAGGCGCCCATATGCTGCAGCAGTTATTTGATTGATGTGCGCTTCAGATGTGCCTGGTGTTATACTCACCCCAAGATCTTTTTCCTTGAGTGAGGTTTGTAGTCTCTGGCCCCCTAGACTGTACTCCGTCTGCGGTCTTCTTTGCCCTTCCCCAATCTTCATGACTTTGCACTTGGTGGGATTGAACTCCAGGAGCCAATTGCTGGACCAGGTCTGCAGCCTGTCCAGATCCCTTTGTAGTTCTGCCTGGTCTTCGATCGAGTGAATTCTTCTCATCAACTTCGTCATCTGCAAACAGGGACACCTCAGAGTCTATTCCTTCTGTCATGTTCACAAATACCAGAAACAGCACTGGTCCTAGGACTGACCCCTGTGGGACCCCGCTGGTCACAGGTGCCCACTCTGACACCTCGCCACTTACCGTGTGTGTGTGTGTGTGTGTGTGTTAAGCTGGAGTGGGGCAAATGGTTTTTGTGATCTGACTTGCTGTTGGAGTGCGAGCAAGAACACTTATGAAGGGAATCAGGGAAACTAGTTAGCCAGACTTGAGTCCTGGAGGTGGGAAGTACAGAGTCTGCGTTCTGAAGGAGAGGTGGGGATGTTACATTTCGGAGGACCACTTGAACTGTAGTGTAGTCAGGCTTCTGGCAAGACAGCGCTTGAATGAGTGATAGTGAATGTGTTTCCACCTTTTTTTTTTTTTGAGAAACGATTGTGATATGCGTCTGGAATACGCAACGTGATGACCACGGTGTTACTGATACACTGGTGTATGTTGTATACACAACGTGATGACCACGGTGTTACTAATACACTGGTGTATGTTGTATACGCAACGTGATGACCACGGTGTTACTGATACACTGGTGTATGTTGTATACGCAACGTGATGACCACGGTGTTACTGATACACTGATGTATGTTGTATACGCAACGTGATGACCAGGGTGTTACTGATGCACTGGTGTATGTTGTATACGCAACGTGATGACCACGGTGTTACTGATACACTGGTGTATGTTGTATACGCAACGTGATGACCACGGTGTTACTGATACACTGATGTATGTTGTATACGCAACGTGATGACCACGGTGTTACTGATGCACTGGTGTATGTTGTATACGCAACGTGATGACCACGGTGTTACTGATACACTGGTGTATGTTGTATACGCAACGTGATGACCACGGTGTTACTGATACACTGGTGTAAGTTGTTGATGTCTTTGATGTGACCTTGATGTGTGTATCACAATTAAAGATTCTTGATACAAGGAACTTCATCTACTCTCGTCTTCCTCGGTAGCTGTGAGAGTACCCATACCCCATGTTCACCCTGGTAGCTGTGAGAGTACCCATACCCCATGTTCATCCTGGTAGTTGTGAGAGTACCCATACCCCATGTTCACCCTGGTAGTTGTGAGAGTACCCATACCCCATGTTCACCCTGGTAGCTGTGAGAGTACCCATACCCCATGTTCACCCTGGTAGCTGTGAGAGTACCCATACCCCATGTTCATCCTGGTAGTTGTGAGAGTGCCTATACCCCATGTTCACCCTGGTAGTTGTGAGAGTGCCTATACCCCATGTTCACCCTGGTAGTTGTGAGAGTGCCTATACCCCATGTTCACCCTGGTAGTTGTGAGAGTGCCTATACCCCATGTTCACCCTGGTAGTTGTGAGAGTGCCTATACCCCATGTGTTGATTACGCTGCCTCAGTTTTCTGTAGCTTGCTATATCGTCGCCGCCACTGCCCGCTCAGGCAGTCATTCCTACGTAGACAACATGATATAAACGAAGGAAGACCATTGTGATTGTCATCAGTTACAAGGCCACAGCTGTGACCACTTTAGAGTGGTTCTGCTCTAGCTATTTTTCCAGGGATCTTTCTTGTTGACTAATAGAGCAGTCAGGCTGTTGCTACTCGCTGATAACATGGGTGATCATGAATGATGCAGGAATCTGTCAGGTTTCCTCTTCAGCGTTGCTATGCTTGGCCAATTATTCATGCACCTAGAAGGACAAGTAAGTCGCAGTACCGTGGCTGAAACACATCACAAATAACCCTCAATTAGGTAAGGAAACTTAGGACGACATTTTGGTCCTTCCTGGACCATTATGAAGTCACAACTGGTCCAGAATGGACCGAAACGTCGTAATAAGTTTCCTCTCCTAAGTAGTGGTTATTTGTGATTTCCCGTATCTGTTGTAAGTGTGATGAAAAGTCTTCTTTACTTCTCTCTGTATTCTCTTTCTATTTTCTATTATCGTCTCCTTGTTCCAGGCCCTTGCGTTTTACACAATCTGCTCCTTATCCACTTTATCAGTTTCTCTGTGTATCTTGTATATCGTAATCACGTCTCTCCTACTTGTCTCACCGTGTGTCGTAATTTTCAGTACTTTTAATCTCTCCTCCTAAGATACACTCCTACGCTTTGGGACTAGTTTGGTTGCAAACCTTTGGACGTTTTCAGAGTTGTGAAAGTGTGGCTGTGTGTGCTATATTCGTGTTATCGTGTGTGTGTGTGTGTGTGTGTGTGTGTGTGTGTGTGTGTGTGTGTGTGTGCGTGTGCGTGTGCGTGTGTGTGTGTGTGTGTGTGTGTGTGTGTGTGTGTGCGTGCGTGCGTGCGTGCGTGTGTGTGTGCGTGGCTGGTTGTATATATCCCGTCTTTCTGACACATTAAGTTCGCACATTGTGTCTATATATGTAGTTTTCAACTTAGTGAAACCTATTCGATAATTTTAAGTGATAGTGATTATTTTTGTGGAGCGTGCGGGTAGGTTTGGTCTCGCTTGCATGTGGCATCTGATGATGTATTCAGTGATGCACCTTGTTAGGTTTGAAGACTGTCTGCGAGGCCTCACTTCACCTCTGCAATACCAGTCAGGAATAATTCTTAATAGAGCAAAGCCACTGTGTACATACACCGAGAAGTATACACCTCTGAGAGTGTCTCCTGTGTCTGTACCTACACTAGGGAACAAGATGCAGGGGTAAGTCTGTGTATGAGTTAATGTGAGAAAGAAAAACTTATGATGACCTACCTCTCTCTCTCTCTCTCTCTCTCTCTCTCTCTCTCTCTCTCTCTCTCTCCCTCTTCCTGTGTTCCTCTTCTCTTCCCTCTTCCTCTCTCCCCCTCCTCACTGCTTGGTCCCAGTCACTGGTATTGACAAGTTTGCCATGTAATTTCCTCAGCAGGTTGTGCTAGTCAGCGTCTCTGATGCTCTACCACTTCACTCAACATTAACACTCCAATAAAGCTTAAATAAACCACTATGGTCTAATTAAAAAAGTTTACCAATGTTGCACTGAAGTTTTATAAGTTCTTCAGAAGTATGTTGTGTGTGTGTGTGTGTGTGTGTGTGTGTATGTGTGTGTGTGTGTGTGTGTGTGTGTGTGTGTGTGTGTGTGTGTGTGTGTGTGTGTGTGTGTGTGTGTGTGTGTGTGTCTCCCCCAGACATGGTTTCCTCACTTATTGGTATTTTCCTCACCACTTACCCCAACCACCTTCTCTTGAGCTCTCTCACTCTTCCTTCATCCTCTTGACTCTTCTTTCCCCTCTTAAGATTTCCCTCTTTCCCCTCGGATTTTTCTCTCATTCCTTTTAAGTTTCCCCCTCATTCTTCATTTTTACTCACTTCTTGTCCTCATCATCTTCCCCCTTCATTCTTCTTTTACTCCTTTTCCTCCTCATCTTCTCTGCTTCTAAGTCTTTCCCTCATTTCTTTTTCTCACCTTCTTAGCTTTGCCTTCTTCCGCTAAGTCTTTCCTCGCACTCCTTCCCCTCACCTCCCTGCCCCCTCACCTGCATCCCCTCTTCTGGAAGACTCTCTTTGCCACCTCCATTAAGGTTGGTTCTAATCTCCTGTGTTCCTTCCTGTTATTATTGTAATATCACAACGAATATTGACAGTTCTTTGTCCCTCCTCCTATTCCTCTTCCTCCTCCTCCTCCACTTGACATCTTGTAACCTTCCTTCTTACCATTCTCTCCTCATTTCCCCAGTCTCCATTTACCCATTATCAGTCTTTTTTTCTCTCTCAACTTTAGTTTTTTCTTTCTGTTGCCACTTCCTCGTGATCTGCATCTTTGCGCTGGGCATTTCTCTGGCGCTTGCCTAAGTACCTATTTATAGATAGAGTGGAAGATGAGCTAATGCTCCACCTTCTTCTGTGTCATCTTTCTGTTATTGAGTTGAAACGTCGTCAAACTTAGGATATACAGTTGTTTTATATATGTTTTATGCACTGTTTGAACTGCTTATTTCCATCTTACCACTAGTTGATGGCCTGATCAACCAGATTGATGGTGCTAGCTGCACGCTGTTCAGTGTAGGCATCACAGCCAGGCTAATCAGGAACTAACTTGAAGAACTAATGAAGTTTCGCCTCCCTGTCTACGCAATCAGGTTCTCTGAGTATTTTGTATGTTCTGATCTTGTCTGCCCTGGTTCTTCTATCCTCTAGTGTCGTCCGGTTCACTTCCTTTAGTCTCTTGTCACGAGTCATTTACCTTACATCTGGGACTAGTCTAGTTGCACACCTCTACAATTTCTCAAGTTTTTTAACATGTATTATCAGATGAGAGGTCCCATGCTGGTGTTGTATACTACATGATGGGTCCCATGCTGGTGTTGTATACTACATGATGGGTCCCATGCTGGTGTTGTATACTACATGATGGGTCCCATGCTGGTGTTGCATACTACATGATGGGTCCCATGCTGGTGTTGTATACTACATGATGGGTCCCATGCTGGTGTTGTATACTACATGATGGGTCCCATGCTGGTGTTGTATACTACATGATGGGTCCCATGCTGGTGTTGTATACTACATGATGGGTCCCATGCTGGTGTTGTATACTACATGATGGGTCCCATGCTGGTGTTGTATACTACATGATGGGTCCCATGCTGGTGTTGTATACTACATGATGGGTCCCATGCTGGTGTTGTATACTACATGATGGGTCCCATGCTGGTGTTGTATACTACATGATGGGTCTGACATACGACATACAAAGAACCTTGAATGACTGTTATGGTTTATGAAAGCTGGTCTTAGATATGGGTTGAGAGGTTAATCAGCTGGTGTGCGCCTCTGACTATATACTGAAAAATGGTATAACATACCGACTTGTTAATGATTAAGACATGTGCAACAGTTGGGTATCTTTATTGTTTGCAACGTTTTGCCTACACAGTAGGATTCTTCAGTCAGATTCAGAGGCAGCAGGTGTAGTAATGAAATGAAGATGATGAAATCAATCCGTCAAGGTTGATGGATTGATTACATCATCCTTGCACTATCAGATTTGTTAAACTTTCACATTGACATCTCTCACACACAGTCTTCTTCCCTTGAAGTACTTTTTAACACACTACACTACATTCCTTGTTATTTCTCTGCCCGCTCTTCAAGCTTTGTTCAAGTTCCTCGTCAGGTGCAGTTTTAAGTTCTTTCTTGCAGTCCACGATTATGAAATCTACTCTCTATCTTTCTCTTCCTGTCCTACTTATGTTACTTTGTCATACGACTCCAGCAAGTTTATGAGAGAAGATTTGCGATGTCTTAACGTACGTGTGTGTGTGTGTGTGTGTGTTTGTATGTACTCACCTATATGTGGTTGCAGGGGTCGAGTCATAGCTCCTAGCCCCGCGTCTTCACTGGTGTATACTAATTCACTCTCTCCCTGCTCCATGATATTTGTCATACCTCTTCTTAAAGCTATTTAATGTGGAACGCTTCACGATTTTGCGTGTCATCCTTGCACAGGGGCCATGCTAATCTTCTCTGTATCGTGTGTGTGTGTGTGTGTGTGTGTGTGTGTGTGTGTGTGTGTGTGTGTGTGTGTGTGTGTGTGTGTGTGTGTGGGGTGGGGTGCCAGACCTTGAGAAAGCGGGTGACAGCTATCACAAACAGTGTTTGTGGTCTCTCATCCGCTACTGTTGTTCCTCTCACCCTCTCTGCCCCTCTCACTCTCCCTATCTCTCCCTCTCACTTTCCCTCTCTCACTCCCTCTCCATCCCTCACTCCCTCTCCAACCCTCACTCCCTCTCCATCCCTCACTCCCTCTCCATCCCTCACTCCCTCTCAATCCCTCACTCCCTCTCGTTACCTCTCCCTCCCTACTTTTCATGCCACGTGATGGTAATCAAAATGCGTCACCCACCCATTATTCTAGTCTACATCCACTCATTCCTCATCATCCTAGGCTTTACTTATTTTTCATAATTCTAGGCTTCACTTAGTCATTCCTCGTCATTCTAGTCTTCATCTAGTCATTCCTCATCATTCTAGTCTTCACCTATTTATTCCTCATCATTCTAGGCTTCACCTAGTCATTCCTCATCATTCTGGTCTTCACCCATTTATTCACCATTCTATGCTCCACCTAGTCATTCCTCATCATTCTAGGCTTCACCTAGTCATTCCTCATCATTCTAGGCTTCACCTAGTCATTCCTCATCATTCTAGCCTTCACCTAGTCATTCCTCATCATTCTAGGCTTCACCTAGTCATTCCTCATCATTCTAGCCTTCACCTAGTCATTCCTCATCATTCTAGGCTTCGCCTAGTCGTTCTTCATCATTCTAGTCTTGAATCCATGTACCGAGTAGCATCATGGCATATCTAGCTGATGCATCCCACTTACTAGTCTCAAATAAGAAAAGCAAAAAGGGATGAGGCTAAGGTCGCAAGTGATTCAAAGACTAACCCAAAAGGGTTCTTTCAGGTATACAGAAGTAAGATTAGGGACAAGATTGGCCCACTTAAGGGGGGAGTAACTCTGGTCAGTGATAAGGATATGTGTGAAATTCTCAATACCTACTTCCTCTCAGTTTTCACCCAGGAAAATACTAGCGATATTCCTGAAATAACAGATTATGTAGAACAGGATGATAATTAACTATGCACGATTGCGCTAACTAGTGACATGGTCCTCGGACAAATAGAGAAACTAAAACCTAACAAATCCCCAGGTCCTGATGAACTGTTTGCAAGGGTGTTATAGGAATGTAAAGAGGAACTTAGCATACCTTTGGCTAATCTTTTTAACATATCACTACAAACTGGCATAGTGCCTGATAAGTGGAAAACAGCAAATGTAATACCTATTTACAAGGCAGGTGACAGGTCCTTGGCTTCGAACTATAGACCAATAAGCCTTACCTCCATAGTGGGAAAATTTATGGAATCCATTGCCGAAGCAATTCATAGCCATCTTGATAGGCACAGATTGATTAATGAATCTCAACACGGTTTTACAAGGGGGCTTTCCTGTCTTACGAATTTACTAACTTTTTTCACTAAGGTGTTTGAGGAGGTAGATCATGGTAATGAATATGATATTGTGTATATGGACTTCAGTAAGGCTTTCGATAAAGTTCCACACCAGAGGCTATTGAGGAAACTTAAGGCACACGGAATAGAAATTTTTTCCTGGGTAGAGGCATGGTTGACAAATAGGCAGCAGAGAGTTTGCATAAATGGGGAGAAATCAGAATGGGGGCCCGTCACAAGCGGTGTTCCTCAGGGGTCAGTGTTGGGCCCGTTGTTGTTCACAATTTACATAAACGACATAGATGAGGGAATAAATAGCGACATAAGCAAATTTGCTGATGACACCAAAATAGGCCGTCCAATTCATTCTAATGAGGACACTAGAGCACTCCAGAATGATTTGAATAGACTGATGCAATGGTCGAAGAAGTGGCAGATGCAGTTTAATATTGACAAATGCAAAGTTCTAAATGTTGGACAGGTAAATAACCATGCCACATATAGTCTAAATAATATAGATCTTAATACTACTGATTGCGAAAAGGATTTAGGAGTTCTGGTTAGCAGTAATCTAAAACCAAGACAACAGTGCATTAGTGTTCGCAATAAAGCTAACAGAATTCTTGGCTTCATATCTAGAAGTATAAATAATAGAAGTCCTAAGGTTGTTCTTCATCTCTATATATCCTTGGTTAGGCCTCATTTAGACTTTGCTGCTCAGTTCTGGTCACCGTATTACAGAATGGATATAAATGCTCTGGAAAACGTACAAAGGAGGATGACAAAGATGATCCCATGTATCAGAAATCTTCCCTATGAGGGTAGACTGAGGGCCCTGAATCAGTACTCTCTCGAAAGGCGTAGAGTTAGGGGGGATAAGATCGAGGTGTATAAATGGAAAACAGGAATAAATAAAGGGGATGTAAATAGCGTGCTGAAAATTTCCAGCCAAGACAGGACTCGCAGCAATGGTTTCAAGTTGGAAAAATTCAGATTCAGGAAGGATATAGGAAAGCACTGGTTTGGCAGTAGAGTTGTGGATGAGTGGAACAAACTCCCGAGTACAGTTATTGAGGCTAAAACGTTGTGTAGTTTTAAAAATAGGTTTGATAAATACATGAGTGGGTGTGGGTGGGTGTGAGTTGGACCTGACTAGCTTGTGCTGCTGGGTCTGGTGCCTTGCTCCTTCCTTGAGTGGAGGTGGCCAGACTGGACTAATCCGGGGGGGACATGGACCTGCTCCGCATGGGTCAGTAGACCTGTTGCAGTGCTCCTTCTTTCTTATGTTCTTCCAAGTACAGTACACTGGCCAGTCTCCACTACAATCCGTGCCAGTACATTGCACTTGCTAGTCTCCACTACATTCCCTGATAGTACAGCACACTTGCTAGTCTCCACTACATTCTCTGCTAGTACAGCACACTTACTAGTCTCCACTACATTCTCTGCTAGTACAGCATACTTGCTAGTCTCCACTATATTCTCTGCTAGTACAGCACACTTGCTAGTCTCCACTACATTCCCTGCTAGTACAAACCACTTGTTCTCTCACCTCACCTTGATACAGATCATTGGTACTTCCCTCAGGTTCAGTCGAGGTTGTTAATGCTGTGTTGCTCTCCACGATCTAGCTCCTCCCATTCCCATCACACTGTCTCTTGTCTTCTGTGCTCATCATGTCTTTGCATATCTTGTTTGATAAGGTCGTGTCTTCTGTGACCCTTCAATCCTCTTCCATAATCATTCTATTTTTTTAAAGCCTCAGTTTCAGGAGTTTTCCCCAACGTCAGTTTTTAAAATTTTTCACCAAGTCGTGTTTTCTTGAAGTTTGGTTAAGTTAGGCTATGTTAGGTTAGGTTAGGTTAGGTTCAGGTTAGGTTAGGTTAGGTCAGGTTAGGTTAGGTCAGGTTAGGTTAGGTCAGGTTAGGTTAGGTCAGGTTAGGTTAGGTCAGGTTAGGTTAGGTCAGGTTAGGTTAGGTCAGGTTAGTTAGGTCAGGTTAGGTGTCTGCTACATAAACCTATTAAACGCATAACTAAACACGAGGAAAAATTGGAAGCTTTCAAATCTGGACTTTCAGCACTTTCATCCAACTACGAATGTGACAGCGACACTCTCATCCAACTACGAATGTGACAGCGACACACTCTTTCATCCATCTACGAATGTGACAGCGACACTCGCTTCCATCCAACTACGAATATAACAGCTAGTTCACAGCACAGCTCTCAGTAACCAGCCTTGTGGTAAACTTCTCATATGTGTCAATTTTCTTTGTGTCTTTGATGAGATTAGGGTTCCCAGCTGACTCCGCGTACTCTAGTAATGGTTTAAAGTGTGTGTACAGTCTGCATGACTACTTGGTTGTACTTCCCGACAGTTCTTATATGTAGTTGATAAAGACAACGCTTCCCATGTACAAAACTTCTCCTGTACAACGCTTCCCACGTACAATGCTTCCCACGTACAACGCTTCCCCCTGTACAACGCTTCACCTGTACCACAGGCTTTTTCAAGTCAATAGCATATACCTTCCTTCCTGTGCTGCCAGGGACCAAGCCCTGAGTCACTGGTGCTGCCAGGGACCAAGCCCTGAGTCACTGGTGCTGCCAGGGACCAAGCCCTGAGTCACTGGTGCTGCCAGGGACCAAGCCCTGAGTCACTGGTGCTGCCAGGGACCAAGCCCTGAGTCACTGGTGCTGCCAGGGACCAAGCCCTGAGTCACTGGTGCTGCCAGGGACCAAGCCCTGAGTCACTGGTGCTGCCAGGGACCAAGCCCTGAGTCACTGGTGCTGCCAGGGACCAAGCCCTGAGTCACTGGTGCTGCCAGGGACCAAGCCCTGAGTCACTGGTGCTGCCAGGGACCAAGCCCTGAGTCACTGGTGCTGCCAGGGACCAAGCCCTGAGTCACTGGTGCTGCCAGGGACCAAGCCCTGAGTCACTGGTGCTGCCAGGGACCAAGCCCTGAGTCACTGGCGCTGCCAGGGACCAAGCCCTGAGTCACTGGCGCTGCCAGGGACCAAGCCCTGAGTCACTGGCGCTGCCAGGGACCAAGCCCTGAGTCACTGGCGCTGCCAGGACCAAGCCCTGAGTCACTGGCGCTGCCAGGGACCAAGCCCTGAGTCACTGGCGCTGCCAGGGACCAAGCCCTGAGTCACTGGCGCTGCCGGGGACCAAGCCCTGAGTCACTGGCGCTGCCAGGGACCAAGCTCTTCACTCAAGCTCCTAATTTTCCTGGCGTCTCCCGGCACTTCATCTTCCTCGGTGCTCTCAGCCACTACCCAAGAATTTATTGAGAAAAAAATGACTTAATGGCATATTTTTTTTGGGTCATTTGAGCTCTAGATTTCTCTGGAATGATGGATGCCTCGTTAGAGCGCTATAAAGATCAATTCTCTTCGAGGTTGCGTCTCCAGGCGCTTCTGGTTTCCAGATAGAGATTGGGAATTCTCAGGAATGACCGGGAAACTTTCTATTAACTTTTGATCCATCTTGAAGGAAAAAACTACGTGCTATTAAGTTCAAGGTTGTCAACAGTGTGCTATCTGTTAGAATGTAGACAGCCTGGGGTGGGAGCGGGTCCCGGGGGCCATGATCAGCCTGGGGTGGTAGTGGGTCCCGGGGACCATGATCAGCCTGGGGTGGTAGTGGGTCCCGGGGACCATGATCAGCCTGGGGTGGTAGTGGGTCCCGGGGACCATGATCAGCCTGGGGTGGGAACGGGTCCCGGGGGCCATGATCAGCCTGGGGTGGTAGTGGGTCCCGGGGACCATGATCAGCCTGGGGTGGGAGCGGGTCCGGGGGCCATGATCAGCCTGGGGTGGTAGTGGGTCCCGGGGACCATGATCAGCCTGGGTGGGAACGGGTCCTGGGGCCATGATCAGCCTGGGGTGGTAGTGGGTCCCGGGGACCATGATCAGCCTGGGGTGGGAACGGGTCCTGGGGGCCATGATCAGCCTGGGGTGGTAGTGGGTCCCGGGGACCATGATCAGCCTGGGGTGGGAACGGGTCCTGGGGGCCATGATCAGCCTGGGGTGGTAGTGGGTCCCGGGGACCATGATCAGCCTGGGGTGGTAGTGGGTCCCGGGGACCATGATCAGCCTGGGGTGGGAACGGGTCCTGGGGGCCATGATCAGCCTGGGGTGGTAGTGGGTCCCGGGGACCATGATCAGCCTGGGGTGGTAGTGGGTCCCGGGGACCATGATCAGCCTGGGGTGGTGGTGGGTCCCGGGGACCATGATCAGCCTGGGGTGGTAGTGGGTCCTGGGGGCCATGATCAGCCTGGGGTAGTGGGTCCCGGGGACCATGATCAGCCTGGGGTGGGAGCGGGTCTTGGGGGCCATGATCAGCCTGGGGTGGTAGTGGGTCCCGGGGGCCATGATCAGCCTGGGGTGGGAACGGGTCCTGGGGGCCATGATCAGCCTGGGGTGGTAGTGGGTCCCGGGGACCATGATCAGCCTGGGGTGGTAGTGGGTCCCGGGGACCATGATCAGCCTGGGGTGGGAGTGGGTCCTGGGGGCCATGATCAGCCTGGGGTGGTAGTGGGTCCCGGGGACCATGATCAGCCTGGGTGGGGAGCGGGTCTGGGGGCCATGATCAGCCTGGGGTGGTAGTGGGTCCCGGGGGCCATGATCAGCCTGGGGTGGGAACGGGTCCTGGGGGCCATGATCCTCCTGGGGTGGGAACGGGTCCTGGGGGCCATGAATCACCTGGGTGGTAGTGGGTCCCGGGACCATGATCAGCCTGGGGTGGTAGTGGGTCCCGGGGACCATGATCAGCCTGGGGTGGGAGCGGGTCTTGGGGGCCATGATCAGCCTGGGGTGGTAGTGGGTCCCGGGGACCATGATCACCTGGGTGGAGCGGGTCCTGGGGGCCATGATCAGCCTGGGGTGGTAGTGGGTCCCGGGGACCATGATCAGCCTGGGGTGGGAGCGGGTCTTGGGGGCCATGATCAGCCTGGGGTGGTAGTGGGTCCCGGGGACCATGATCAGCCTGGGGTGGTAGTGGGTCCGGGGACCATGATCAGCCTGGGGTGGGAGCGGTCCTTTGGGGCCATGATCAGCCTGGGGTGGTAGTGGTCCGGGGACCATGATCAGCCTGGGTGGGAGCGGGTCCTGGGGCCATGATCAGCCTGGGTGGTAAGTGGGTCCGGGACCATGATCAGCCTGGTGGGAGCTGGTTTGGGGGCCATGATCAGCCTGGGGTGGTAGTGGGTCCCGGGGACCATGATCAGCCTGGGGTGGTAGTGGGTCCCGGGGACCATGATCAGCCTGGGGTGGGAGCGGGTCTTGGGGGCCATGATCAAACCTGGTGGTAGTGGGTCCGGGGACCATGATCAGCCTGGGGTGGGAGCGGGTCCTGGGGGCCATGATCAGCCTGGGGTGGTAGTGGGTCCCGTGGACCCTTGACTCGCCTGGGTGTTAGTGGGTCCTTGGGCCATGATCAGCCTGGGGTGGTAGTGGGTCCGGGACCATGATCAGCCTGGTTGGAGCGGGTCTTGGGGCCATGATCAGCTGGGTGTAGTGGGTCCCGGGGCATGATCACCTTGGGTGGGAACGGGTCCTGGGGCCATGATCCCTCCTGGTGGGAACGGTCCTGGGCCATGATCAGCCTGGTGGTGTAGTGGTCCGGGGACCATGATCACCTGTGGTGGTAGTGGGTCCCGGGGACCATGATCAGCCTGGGGTGGAGCGGGCTTTGGGCCATGCATCAGCCTGGGGTGGTAGTGGGTCCCGGGGACCATGATCAGCCTGGGGTGGGACGGTCCTCGGGGCCATGATCAGCCTGGGGGTGGAGTTTGGTCCCGGGGACCATGATCACCTGGGTGGGACGGGTCTTGGGGCCATGATCAGCCTGGGTGTAGTGGGTCCCGGGACCATGATCAGCCTGGGGTGGTAGTGGTCCCGGGGACCAGATCGCCTGGGTGGAGCGGTCTTGGGGGCCATGATCAGCTGGGGTGGTAGTGGGTCCCGGGACCATGATCAGCCTGGGGTGGGAGCGGTCCTGGGGGCCATGATCAGCCTGGGGTGGTAGTGGGTCCCGGGGACCATGATCAGCCTGGGGTGGAGCGGTCTTGGGGGCCATGATCAGCCTTGGGTGGTAGTGGGTCCCGGGGCCATGATCAGCCTGGGGTGGAGCGGGTCCTGGGGCCATGATCAGCCTGGGGTGGTAGTGGGTCCCGGGGGGGATGATCAGCCTGGGGGGGGAGCGGGTCCGGGGGGCCCTGATCAGCCTGGGGTGGGAGCGGGTCCTGGGGGCCATGATCAGCCTGGGGTGGGAGTGGGTCCCGGGGGCCATGATCAGCCTGGGGTGGGAGCGGGTCCTGGGGGCCATGATCAGCCTGGGGTGGTAGTGGGTCCCAGGGACCATGATCAGCCTGGGGTGGGAGCGGGTCCTGGGGGCCATGATCAGCCTGGGGTGGTAGTGGGTCCCGGGGGCCATGATCAGCCTGGAGCGGGTCCCGGGGGCCATGATCAGCCTGGGGTGGGAGCGGGTCCCGGGGGCCATGATCAGCCTGGGGTGGCAGCGGGTCCCGGGGGCCATGATCAGCCTGGGGTGGGAGCGGGTCCCGGGGGCCATGATCAGCCTGGGGTGGGAGCGGGTCCCAGGGGCCATGATCATCCTGGGATGGGAGCGGGTCCCGGGGGCCATGATCATCCTGGGGTGGCAGCGGGTCCCAGGGGCCATGATCATCCTGGGGTGGGAGCGGGTCCCGGGGGCCATGATCATCCTGGGGTGGGAGTGGGTTCCGGGGGCCATGATCAGCCTGGGGTGGTAGCGGATCCTGGGGGCCATGATCAGCTTGGGGTGGTAGCGGGTCCATTAACAGATATATACAAGTCTTATAAGTCGGTATACAAGGATGTAAGTCTGGAGCATGTTGTATACGGAGAGAAGTGTGTGTATAGGGGAGAGAGAGAGAGAGAGAGAGAGAGAGAGAGAGAGCAAGAAGATGCAGTAGTGAGCGGTAAGCAGCAGTATTAATGGGAACACTACAGGTACAAGCACGGATGGAGGCTGCTTCTCACCTTACTCATAATTACTCTCTCTCTCTCTCTCCCCCCCCCCCCTTCTACCCTCATCCTTTTTCTCCATCTTTGCCCCTCTATGTTTCTCCCTCCTCGCCCTTCCTCTCCTCGTTCTTTTCTTGCTTCCCTCCTTATCCCCCCCCCCCACTATTTTTTACCTCCCTTCTCACTCCTTTTCTTTCCTTTTTTTAATTATTATTATTATTTTTTTTAATTAAACGTCTTCATCTGTATTATTAATTAGGAGAAGGTGTGGAGTTAATAAAAGTATTAGTCAGAGGGCAGAAGAGGGGTTGT
Organism: Cherax quadricarinatus; assembly: GCF_026875155.1. Taxonomy (NCBI): domain Eukaryota; kingdom Metazoa; phylum Arthropoda; class Malacostraca; order Decapoda; family Parastacidae; genus Cherax; species Cherax quadricarinatus. The sequence continues at coordinate 16,506,413 of NC_069423.1, read as the reverse complement.
TGAGGTGGTTTGGTCATTTAGAGAGAATGGATCAAAGTAGAATGACATGGAAAGCATATAAATCTATAGGGGAAGGAAGGCGGGGTAGGGGTCGTCCTCGAAAGGGTTATAGAGTGGGGGTAAAGGGAGTTTTGTGGGCAAGGGGCTTGGACTTCCAGCAAGCGTGCGTGAGCGTGTTAGATAGGAGTGAATGGAGACGAATGGTACTTGGGACCTGACGATCTGTTGGAGTGTGAGCAGGGTAATATTTAGTGAAGGGATTCAGGGAAACCGGTTATTTTCATATAGTCGGACTTGAGTCCTGGAAATGGGAAGTACAATGCCTGCACTTTAAAGGAGGGGTTTGGGATATTGGCAGTTTGGAGGGATATGTTGTGTATCTTTATATGTGTATGCTTCTAAACTGTTGTATTCTGAGCACCTCTGCAAAAACAGTGATAATGTGCGAGTGTGGTGAAAGTGTTGAATGATGATGAAAGTATTTTCTTTTTGGGGATTTTCTTTCTTTTTTTGGGGTCACCCTGCCTCGGTGGGAGACGACCGACTTGTTGAAAAAAAAAAAAAAAAAATCTGTATATTTGATATTTTCACTTGTTCATTTTCTCTCCTCCACCAGTTTCTTCAAGAATTTCTTCTTCCATGCAATTTTCCTCCTCATCCAGTTTCTCCTCATGTTCTTTCAGTATTTCCTCGTCTCCGAATTCTTTCCTTTCATCCAATTTCTCTTTCATTTCCTCACTCAGTTCCTTATACTCCCATACTCTCTCAGTTCCTCTTACTCCCTCAATTCCTTCAATTCTATAGCTTCTTCTGCCATTGATTCCTACTCAGTTTCTCGAACTCCTTCAGTTGCTCTTCCTCCACCAATTATCCTTCATCAATTCTTTCTTCCCATCAGTTCCTCCTCCATTAATTCCTCTTATTCCGTACATTTCACCTGATCTTTCCCCAGTTTCTCTTCTTCCTCTTCCTTTCCTGCTGGTAGTTAATTCAGAGACTGGCTTTGTCCACCTGGAACATTAACCTCTCTCACACGGCTTCCAGCCAGGCAGAATTCCATGCAACCGTTCCAGGGAACTGTTCCAGGCAACCGTTCGAGTGCCGAGCAGCTCTATACATCCAGAAATTCCAAGCAGCAGCAAATTCCAAGACAGAGATTCTGACTTGAGAATTCCTTTCGGGAATTATATAGTTACCAGACATTTACCAACAATTCAACCTTTTTATCGCTAATTCCGAATGATCCATATTACAGGATCGTTTCGGGAATTAAATTCCTGGCTGGTGATGACTGTAAATTAGTTTCCTTCCACTTACTGCCTCCTGTGACCTGGCGATAAATAGGTACGTGGGTGTTAGTCGTCTCTTGCGGATGGCATCCTGTATCCTGAATACCGGATGGCATCCGGTATTCTCCCGACCCGGGTCTTTTCCAAGTAATGGTGACCCGGCCTTGGCTCCCTATCTGGGGAGTATCTCGAGACCTAAGTCTCCCATGGGAGGAGGTACAAGTACCCCCTCATCTTTGGGACCAAGTGTCCCCAGGCCTAGTCACAGTCCCCGCCCTCACGGGGCTCGTAGGGAGAAGCTAGGCCTCTGGTCTGCCATCTGCCCCGCCCCAAAGGGGCTCGTGGGGATGGCAGTCTTGTGAGCTGCAGGTGATAGCAAGCTCAAACCTTGGGAACATAGTATATCGTACGACTGGATGTCGAAATGACTTGAGGTAGGATAAGAGAGAGAGAGAGAGAGAGAGATAGTAGGTCATCATATGATCAAAAACTGGCAGGAGCGGCCTGCCAGACAGGTAAAGGACTTGGTGCTTCCTCATATCCGCTGGTAATATCCCGGTTCCATCCCCTGCCTTCCTCTCCCTCCATGTGAGAACAACACGGTCTTGCACCATCTGTGATGAACGTTCCCATCTGAATGTTGCGCATTATTTTCCCTGCCACCTTGTTCCCAAGCGTGTCACGATAGGTTTTTCTAATTTTGTTATTCTTGAATAAATAAATATTCTTATAGGTGTATGTAAGGTAATAAATAAATATTCTTATAGGTGTATGTAACTTAACGTAGTGAGAAATGAAGTAACTACAATTAGAGGAAAATTGTGAAGCGCTAAGAAATTGACGTTGAACACCACTTCAGAGCGTCATCATTTGAACGTTCCCTGCAATTTAGTAATAGTTAATAAGAGTTCAGTACTCCAAGGCACTGCCCTAGCACCCTTACTGTTTCTCATCCTTGCAACATAGACAGTAACACTGGTCACAGCTTATCACCTTTGGCAGACGATACAAAAGTATAAAAGGCATCTCAGTAGAAGACACAGAGAAACCAGAGAGAGATACTAACAAAGTCTTCCAGTGCACAGATATAAATAACATGATGTTCAGTGGTGACAAATTTCAACTACTTAGGTATGGGAGGAATGAAGACGTGAACACCAGCACAGTGTACAGAATACAGGCAGACCATATCACAAAACGTAGAGTATCAGGTGAAAGACTTCAGAATAATTATATCAAACCTTTCTGTCATTTGGAAGACACACCAAGGCAGATGAAGCAAAGGTTAGGAAAATGAGTGAGTGGATTACAAGAACTTGAACAACAAGAGAATCATTACCAACAATGTTAGCTTTGAAATCACTCGTGCGCTCGCACCTTGAATATTATTGTATGCTTACAGCACCTCTCAAATGGGCTAGCTGGAGCAGGAAAATATACAGAGGTCGTACACTACCCGCATGGAATCAGTAAAACATCTAAACTTTTACTAGAGACTCAAAACACTTGGTTTTTTCTCGCTCGAACGGAGAAAGAGAGAGAGAGAGAGAGAGAGAGAGAGAGAGAGAGAATGATAATATATACATGGAAGATACTTGAAAGGCCTGGTTTCTAACCAGCACACTGCTGAAACAACTGACTGGAGTGAATGATATGGGAAATAGTGTAGAGTGAACCCATTGTAGAACAGAAGTGCCATGGGTTAGTGGGCACAATAAGAGAACACTATGTCAACATTCGTGGTCCAAGACTATTAAGCATAATACCAGCAGGTAACACAAATAGTGCTGGAAGTAAGATAGAAATTTTCAAGAAGATGAAGAAGCTCAGCTAAGCAGAGTTCTTCAAGTGCTTGGTAAGCAAGGTTATGTAGGTATGACCTACTTCCACCTGTGGATTTGTCCAAGGTGACATCGTCTGCGACTGCTTCGCCTCACTTGTCTCCAGGATATAAGCCCTTTCGCGCATATCTTGTACTCTTTTCAAGACTGATGAACTGATTAAATCGATTCCAGGCTAAGGACTAATTACCTCAAACTCCTTCTGATCTTCATTCATTCTTCTTTTTATTGGACTGATGAAGCCACTGTGTGGCGAAAAGTTTCCACAATAAAGATACCTAAATGTTACATATGTGTGGGGCCGCTAGCACAGGCAACAACAGCCTGGTTGATTAGGTGATCAGCTGACCCCTCAAAACCGGTCGCAGGTAAATCAGATGGACGTTTAGGGAGAGAGAGGGTAGGAGTAAGTTGGGAAGGGAGGTAATAACAGGAGGTAGGGAGGGAGAGATGGATACAGTGAGGGAGTCGGGGAACTGGAGCAAGGAAGGGAGAGGGGAGGGAGAGATGGATACAGTGAGGGAGTCGGGGAACTGGAGCAAGGAAGGGAGAGGGGAGGGAGAGATGGATACAGTGAGGGAGTCAGGGAACTGGAGCAAGGAAGGGAGAGGGAGGGAGAGATGGATACAGTGAGGGAGTCAGGGAACTGGAGCAAGGAAGGGAGAGGGAGGGAGAGATGGATACAGTGAGGGAGTCGGGGAACTGGAGCAAGGAAGGGAGAGGGGAGGGAGAGATGGATACAGTGAGGGAGTCGGGGAACTGGAGCAAGGAAGGGAGAGGGGAGGGAGAGATGGATACAGTGAGGGAGTCGGGGAACTGGAGCAAGGAAGGGAGAGGGGGGAGAGATGGATACAGTGAGGGAGTCGGGGAACTGGAGCAAGGAAGGGAGAGGGGAGGGAGAGATGGATACAGTGAGGGAGTCGGGGAACTGGAGCAAGGAAGGGAGAGGGGAGGGAGAGATGGATACAGTGAGGGAGTCAGGGAACTGGAGCAAGGAAGGGAGAGGGGAGGGAGAGATGGATACAGTGAGGGAGTCGGGAACTGGAGCAAGGAAGGGAGAGGGGAGGGAGAGATGGATACAGTGAGGGAGTCGGGGAACTGGAGCAAGGAAGGGAGAGGGGAGGGAGAGATGGATACAGTGAGGGAGTCAGGGAACTGGAGCAAGGAAGGGAGAGGGGAGGGAGAGATGGATACAGTGAGGGAGTCAGGGAACTGGAGCAAGGAAGGGAGAGGGGAGGGAGAGATGGATACAGTGAGGGAGTCGGGGAACTGGAGCAAGGAAGGGAGAGGGGAGGGAGAGATGGATACAGTGAGGGAGTCGGGGAACTGGAGCAAGGAAGGGAGAGGGGAGGGAGAGATGGATACAGTGAGGGAGTCGGGGAACTGGAGCAAGGAAGGGAGAGGGAAGGGAGAGATGGATACAGTGAGGGAGTCGGGACTGGAGCAAGGAATTGCTAGCTCGGGTTAATAATTTATTTGATTGAACATTAGACGCGAGTGTGGTTAAATATTTGAATATTTCTTCGAGGCTAGCCAAGATTTTCCCTTACCCATTCCTCACTTCAACTTCAACTTCCCCATTCCTCACTTCAATTTCACCTTCCCCATTCCTCACTTCAACTTCACCATTCCTCACTTCAACTTCAACTTCACCATTCCTCACTTCAACTTCACCTTCCCCATTCCTCACTTCAACTTCACCTTCCCCATTCCTCACTTCAACTTCACCTTCCCCATTCCTCACTTCAACTCCACCTTTCCCATTCCTCACTTCAACTTCACCTTCCCCATTCCTCACTTCAATTTCACCTTCCCCATTCCTCACTTCAACTTCACCTTCCCCATTCCTCACTTCAACTCCACCTTTCCCATTCCTCACTTCAACTTCACAACTCCACCTTTCCCATTCCTCACTTCAACTTCACCTTCCCCATTCCTCACTTCAACTTCACCTTCCCCCTTCCTCACTTTGTTTAATATGGTTGACCATCTCCAGTAGATGTCTATCAATTGCCTGACCAACTCTGGCCTACCAGTATTTAATAATAATAATAAAAATCAATATTGATATATCCGGGTCAGCATATGGAGAAGACCCGGGCCGGAAGTACTGGCGAACCTCTGATGAATGAATATTATTGTTATTCCTGTTTTCTTGTTTTATTATTATTATTAATTACGAGTGACTAGTCTTATTTCTCTCTTCCTGAATTACTTTTTCAGGAATGTATGCCTTGATGCTGGAGAAGGGCTCTTGATCCAAGTATAGTGGAGTTACTTTCCCCTTCGTCTGATCAAACTTGATTTCCTCCCGCTCTCCATGCTCTGTATGGGCCACTCAGACAATACATGATAATCTCTGCCTTTTTATTTTATCTTTCCTTACATCATCGAAGTAGTCTTGAGGTGGTCAGTCCCGTGGCTCGGTTGGTAGCGCACAGGGCCCACGTATTGAGGGGTCCGTGGTTCGATCCCCGGCACTCGTGAAACCGTTGGGCATGTTTCCACACACCCGCTGCCCCTGCTCACCTAGTAGTAAGTAGGCACCCGGGTGTTCGTCGACTGTTGTGAGTCACATCTTGGGTACACCTTAGATTATTCCTTGGATAGATTATACCTTAGATAGAGCATTCATTAGATAATATACCCTAGATAGAGCATTCATTAAATAGAGTATACCCTAGATAGAGCATTGCTTAGAGTATACCTTATATAGAACATTCCTCACATAGAGTATACCTCAGAGCATTTCTTAGAGTATACCTTAGAACATTCCTTAGAGTATACCTTGGAGTATACTTTGGATATGGCATTCCTTAGATTATACCTTAGGGCATTCCTTAGAGTATACCTTAGGGCATTCCTTAGAGCATACCTTAGATAGAGCATTCCTTAGAGTATACCTTAGATAGGACATTCCTTAGAGTATACCTTAGGGCATTCCTTAGAGTATACCTTAGATAGGGCATTCCTTAGAGTATACCTTAGATAGAGCATTCCTTAGAGTATACCTTAGATAGGGTATTCCTTAGAGTATACCTTAGGGCATTCCTTAGAGTATACCTTAGATAGGGCATTCCTTAGAGTATACCTTAGATAGGGCATTCCTTAGAGTATACCTTAGATAGGGCATTCCTTAGAGTATACCTTAGATAGGGCATTCCTTAGAGTATACCTTAGATAGGGCATTCCTTAGAGTATACCTTAGGGCATTCCTTAGAGTATACCTTAGATAGGGCATTCCTTAGAGTATACCTTAGATAGGGCATTCCTTAGAGTATACCTTAGATAGGGCATTCCTTAGAGTATACCTTAGATAAGGCATTCCTTAGAGTATACCTTAGGGCATTCCTTAGAGTATACCTTAGGGCATTCCTTAGAGTATACCTTAGGGTTGGGCTGTGAAATAAGCAGAGGTTGGGTCACAATTCTTAACCTGTAAAATTAACGTATAAATATAAAAAGCGTTCATCACAGTGACCGAGTCTGTGTGGAGAACACACTACGTCTTTCTAACACTCTCCCTCTTCCTTATTTACTCTTCCTCTTCCTGCCTCCTCCTCATTTCCTCGCTACTTCCCTTCCCATCCCTCATTTTCCTCACATCACATCGCAGTTGCTTGAGTTTCATCTCAGTCTTGCTTGCCCAAGCTTCTGTCTAACTCATTATCTAATCAATTCACACATTTTCCACTTAGTGCCTCTCATATTTGAAGCCTGCCTGCCTTCCTTCCTGCCTGCCTGCCTTCCTGCCTGCCTGCCTTCCTTCCTTCCTTCCTGCCTGCCTGCCTTCCTGCCTGCCTGCCTTCTTCCTTCCTCCTGCCTGCTGTCTGCCTGCTTCTGATTGCCTCCTGCCCTTCCCTGCCTGCCTGCTGCTTTGCTTCCTGCTCGCCTGGCTTCCTGCTGTGCTGCCTGCCTGCGTGCTGCCTGCCTGCATGTCTGCCTGCCTTCTGTTGCTGCCTTCCTGCCTGCTTGTCTGCCTGCATGTCTGCCTGTTGCCTGCTGTTCTCCTCTCCTTGCCTACCTTCCTGCTTGCCTGCCTTCCTGGCCTGCTTGCCTGCCTGCCTGCTTTGCCTATCCTGCCTGCTATGCCTGCCTGTTTGCCTCGCGTGTCCTGCCGTCCTTGCCTGCCTTCCTGCTTGCCTGCCTGCTGCTTGCCTTTCTCTGCCCCTGTTGGCCTTGCGTCTCTGCCTTCCTGCTGCCTGCTGCTTGCTTGCCTGCCTTCTCCATGCTTGCCTCTGCTCCACCCCCTGCCTGCTGTCTGCCTCTCCAGCCTGCTTCCTTTCGGCCGCCTCCTAATGGCTTCACCCTCTTATTCCTCACCACTTTTTTCCTCTGAATTTTCCCTCCTCTCCTCCTGCACTCCTCCTTTTGTGCCTCTTGCCTCCTCCTCTCTTTCTTCCTGCCCCTGCTGTTTGCTCCTCTCTCTTCATTCTTCTTCATCCTCCTGCTCTTTCACTTCTTCCCACCTACCCACTTCACCTCCTCTTCCACCTCCTCTCTCTTCCACCTCCTCCTCTTCCACCTCCTCCTCTTCACCTCCTCCTCCTCTTCCACCTCCTCTTCACCTCCTCCTTCTCTCACCTCCCTCCTCTCTTCCACTCCTCCTCCTCTCTTCACCTCCTCCTTCTCTTCTACCTCCTCCTTCTCTTCTACCTCCTCCTCGTCTTCCACCACCACCTTCTCCTCTTCCTCTACTTCAACTTGGGTTTACCTGGAGAACAAGAAAATCTTTTTCTTCTTACTAACCCAGGATAACCCAAGAAAGCCAACCAGTGTGGCTTAGTTCCATGCGAAGCTCAGCACTCACTGACTACTGAGTACCTACTCACTGCACTACTAAGTACCTACTCACTGCACTACTAAGTACCTACTCACTGCACTACTAAGTACCTACTCACTGCACTACTAAGTACCTACTCACTGCACTACTAAGTACCTACTCACTGCACTACTAAGTACCTACTCACTGCACTACTAAGTACCTACTCACTGCACTACTAAGTACCTACTCACTGCACTGAGTACCTACTCACTGCACTACTAAGTACCTACTCACTGCACTGAGTACCTACTCACTGCACTACTAAGTACCTACTCACTGCACTACTAAGTACCTACTCACTGCACTACTAGTATACCTACTCACTGCACTACTAAGTACCTACTCACTGCACTACTGAGTACCTACTCACTGCACTACTGAGTACCTACTCACTGCACTACTGAGTACCTACTCACTGCACTACTGAGTACCTACTCACAGCTAGGTGAGCAGCAGCAGCAGCAGGAGATGTGAAGTGACTTGGCCATAAGCAGATATCATCACTCTTCAGAGAGGGCGCCTTGGTGCCTGCGAAGAGCTCTTGATCCAGGGCAGTGAATCTATCCCTCTACTCGGATCAGACTTGGTTACCTCCCATTGCCCACGCGCTGTATGACCCCCTACGTGTTTAGTGTTTCTGCAGTAAAATATGATCAACGCTGGTCACTGTTATACACCAATAATGTTGTGTATAATACCAGTAATGTTGTGTATAATACCAGTAATGTTGTGTATAATACCAGTAATGTTGTGTATAATACCAGTAATGTGTATAATACCAGTAATGTTCGAATATTTACACTGTACGAAAAACATTTTGTAGAATAATTTAATGTGAATAAACATCGATTAAAGAATCAAGTGAGTTAATGTTTAATTTAGAGAAGAATGTTAGTAAGTTAACTTGTAAGATTTATAAACATTAATACGAACCTTTATGTTATACAACATTTTAAATTATACAAACTTTAAGTTATGCAAATTTTATGTTAAAATGTTTTAAGGGACATATAGGTGTTATGAGAACTCAGGTATATTGATGACACAGGTGCTACGGGCACTCAGGTGTTATGATGACATAGGTGTTATGCAGCTCTAAGCTAGGATAACTCCGTAACTCGACTCACGAAATCGTAATGACACGATTGCAAACAAACCATACCCCGGCCGGGATTGAACCCGCGGTCAGAGAGTCTCAAAACTCCAGACCGTCGCGTTAGCCACTAGACCAGCTAGCGCACTCGGCTGTCACACTGAGGTCCGGAGTTTGAATCTCTGGTTCGGCTGGATAACATAAGGACGTGTTTCCGTAAGACACCTGTTGTCCTTGTTCACTCATCAGTATAAACTGGGTACCTGGGTGTTAGTCGACTGGCGTGGGTCGCATCCTGGGATAAAACTGACCTAATTTGCCAGAAATGTTCTGTATAATGTCATTGATGGCAGCTAGGTATGTATACCTTGTATTTGTAGAAACAAAGATATTATTAAGCAAAGGTTCTTAAATCCAAGGAGTATTTGCTTCTGGTTTGAGATATATGTGCTTTAATATTTTTTACCGTGTGCTGCACATGAGTGTGACGTCTGCACTGGTGCAAGCATAAGATAAAATGTTGTTGGGATTTTAACCCGGGAGGGTTAACTACTCTGGATAACCCAAGAAAGTCAGTGCGTCATCGAGGACTGTCTAACAACATAAGCAACACACACACACACACACACACACCACACACACACACACACACACACACACACACACACACACACACACACACACACGTACGTTCAAGACACTGTACACTGTGTACGTCAGGCCCATACAGGAGTATGCAGCACCAGTTTTGAACCCACACCTGGTCAAGCACGTCAAGAAGTTAGAGAACGTACAAAGATTTGCAACAAGGCTAGTCCCAGAGCTCCGGGAAATGTCCTACGATGAAAGGTTGAGGGAAATTGGACTGACGAAACTGGAGGACAGGAGGGTCAGGGGAGACATGATAACGGCATACAAAATACTGCGTGGAATAGATAAGGTGGACAGAGACAGGATGTTCCAGAGAGGGGACACACAAACAAGGGGTCACAATTGGAAGCTGAAGACTCAGATAAGTCACAGGGATGTTAGGAAGTATTTCTTCAGTCATAGAGTCGTCAGGAAGTGGAATAGTCTAGCAAGTGATGTAGTGGAGGCAGGAACCCATACATAGCTTTAAGACGAGGTATGACTAAACTCAGGAAGCAGAGAGATCCTAGTAGCGATCAGTGAAGAGGTGGGGCCACGAGCTGAGTCTCGACCCCTGCAACCACAATTAGGTGAGTATACACACACTCACATCCACACGCACGCACGCGCACACAGTGAAGAGGCGGGGCCAGGAGCTAGAACTCGACCCCTGCAACCTCAACTGGGTGAGTACACACACACACACAAATATATTATATATATATATATATATATATATATATATATATATATAATATATATATATATATATATATATATATATATATATATAGTAAACTCGTTTGGTTTTCATTAAGGAAATGCTAGCAAACAAACCATACCACTGGCGGGATTTGAACCCGCGGTCAGAGAGTCTAAAACTCCAGACCGTAGCGTTAGCCACTGGACCAGCTAGCTTCATAAGATTCGTCCAACTAGGTATATTTCTACACCATAGGAAGGTTAGCATAGGCACCACTGTGTCCACAAATGCAAGTTTTTACAGACGAATCTCCCGCTAGCATGGCAGCGACGAACTCTAGCTCAAGTCCCCTCAAAACGTCTGGCCCCTCAAAGCTAGCTGGCCCAGTGGCTAACGCGACGGTATGAAGTTCTGAAATTCTCTGACCGCGGTTTCAAATCCCGCCCGTGGTATGTTTTGAAATGCGAACATTTGTCCCAGCGAGTATACTATAGTTGACCCTGAGCTCACTGTACTGACCTACCCATTTTCTCTCATGGCTGAGTTGTGACGTCAGAGACTCGTATTGAGTGGTAACTTCAATATTCCTTTTGCTCTTTTTAATAATAATAATCTTTATTTCCATAAGTACAAATTCAAGGTATACAAGCCGAGCTGACATCAATGACATACTGGTATATAGAAAGCTCCATGTTATGCTTAGCATTTCCAGCAAATTAGGTCAATTTTTGTCCCAGGATGCGACCCACACTAGTCGACTAACACCCAGGTACCCGTTGGGTGAACATTGAACAGCAGGTGACTTATGGAAACAAGTATTAATGTTTTCTAGCCGTACTGGGGAAGCAATCCCCGGACCTCAGTGTGTAAGTTGAGTGAGCTAGAGATCGTGCTACAGCAAGACATTTACACATAAGTACAGTTATGCAAGTTACAATTGTCTTGCTTAGTAACGTGTGAATTACGTAGGATAACCCAAATTAGTGACTTATTTCCATTGGGTTCCTTGACTAAGTGTACTTAAAATCTTGCTTAGCTTAAGGACTCCAGTGATAATAAGTCACTTGGTGTGACTTATGGGTTGTCCTAGGTAATTTACACTATGTATGATAATCGTACTTGTGTGTACCTTGTAACGCTCTAAGTTTTTAATGGCAGAATATGAATTAGTCTTGAGTTATCACAGTTTACTGAGTGATAATGACCTATGAAACAGCTTATTATATGTTTTGAATTTATTCGAGAAAAACAGGTTTCAACTCCGGGACACGAGGCTGCTAGAATGACAGGTTTCAACCCCGGGGCACAGGCACGAGGCTGCTAGAATGACAGGTTTCAACCCCGGGGCACAGGCACGAGGCTGCTAGAATGACAGGTTTCAACCCCGGGGCACAGGCACGAGGCTGCTAGAATGACAGGTTTCAACCCCGGGGCACAGGCACGAGGCTGCTAGAATGACAGGTTTCAACCCCGGGGCACAGGCACGAGGCTGCGAGAATGACAGGTTTCAACCCCGGGGCACAGGCACGAGGCTGCTAGAATGATAGGTTTCAACCCCGGGGCACAGGCACGAGGCTGCTAGAATGACAGGTTTCAACCCCGGGGCACAGGCACGAGGCTGCTAGAATGACAGGTTTCAACCCCGGGGCACAGGCACGAGGGCTGCTAGAATGACAGGTTTCAACCCCGGGGCACAGGCACGAGGCTGCAGAATGACAGGTTTCAACCCCGGGGCACAGGCACGAGGCTGCAGAATGACAGGTTTCAACCCCGGGGCACAGGCACGAGGCTGCTAGAATGACAGGTTTCAACCCCGGGGCACAGGCACGAGGCTGCGAGAATGACAGGTTTCAACCCCGGGGCACAGGCACGAGGCTGCTAGAATGACAGGTTTCAACCCCGGGGCACGGGCACGAGGGTGCTAGAATGACAGGTTTCAATCCAGGGGCACGGGCACGATACTGCTAGAATGACAGGTTACAACCCCGGGGCACAGGCACGATACTGCTAGAATGACAGGTTACAACCCCGGGGCACGGGCACGAGGCTGCTAGAATGACAGGTGTCAACCCTGGAGCACGAGCTACACTTGCTGGCACGGGCTACACGGGCTGACACATGTGCCAGTAAAGCTACCCAGGTGTTGTACATGTGTCTTATTCATCTGAATAATGTTTCTGCTTACTGATTGACGTTATTAGAGTTTGTATTGCGCTGAAATAGTGTGAAAATTGGTTTTTATGGCAATGTAATAATGGTTTGAGGGCACATAGGAGTACATGTTATGGATACATATATATAGTACATTATGCAAAAATCGCGAACAAGCGATACAAGATGCAAAACAACCACGGGGGGAGAAACTAAAGAGATTGATCTGTATATTTCGATCCCGTTCTTGGATCCTCTGCTGAAGGTGATCGATACATGAAGATTAGTCTCCTGAGTTTATGTCTCCATGTGGATTATTATTGAGCATAGTACATTATGTAGATTTTCCTAGCATAACCCAGTAAAACCAGACACCGTGGATTATGTCCATTGCCACTCAGTGCATGTGTTGTGACTGTGTGAACCTCGATCACTACGCCGTGATTGGTGGCTTACAACAGATGCTGACTGATTGGCTGAACAATATATGTTAGTTAGCAGTAAATAACATATCGAACCATCTCTAGCAGCACACACACTTACCGCAACTACAACCAGCACTCTCACATCCCACTACCACTACCAACACACTCACATACCGCTACCACTACCAGCACACTCGCATCCCACTACCACTACCATCACTCTCACATCCCGCTACCACTACCAATACACTTGCATCCTGCTACCACTACCAGCACACTCACATCCCGCTACCACTACAGCCTACTCACATCCCGCTACCACTACCAACACACACACATCCTACTACCACTACCAACACACACACATCCTACTACCACTACCAACACACACACATCCTACTACCACTACCAACACACACACATCCTGCTACCACTACCAACACACACACATCCTGCTACCACTACCAGCATACTCGCATCCCGCTACCACTACCAGCACACTCACATCCCGCTACCACTACCAGCACACTCACATCCCGCTACCACTACCAGCACACTCACATCCCGCTACCACTACCAGCACACTCACATCCCGCTACCACTACCAGCACACTCACATCCCGCTACCACTACCAGCACACTCACATCCCGCTACCACTACCAATCACATCCCGCTACCACTACCAGCATACTCACATCCCGCTACCACTACCAGCATACTCACATCCCGCTACCACTACCAGCATACTCACATCCCGCTACCACTACCGGCATACTCACATCCCGCTACCACTACCAGCACAATCACATCCCGCTACCACTACCAATCACATCCCGCTACCACTACCAGCATACTCACATCCCGCTACCAGCATACTCACATCCCGCTACCACTACCAGCACACTCACATCCCGCTACCACTACCTGCACACTCACATCCCGCTACCACTACCTGCACACTCACATCCCGCTACCACTACCAGCACACTCACATCCCGCTACCACTACCAGCACACTCACATCCCGCTACCACTACCAGCACACTCACATCCCGCTACCACTACCAGCACACTCACATCCCGCTACCACTACCAGCACACTCACATCCCGCTACCACTACCAGCACACTCACATCCCGCTACCACTACCAGCACACTCACATCCCGCTACCACTACCGGCACACTCACATCCCGCTACCACTACCAGCACACTCACATCCCGCTACCACTACCAGCATACTCACATCCCGCTACCACTACCAGCATACTCACATCCCGCTACCACTACCAGCACACTCACATCCCGCTACCACTACCAGCACACTCACATCCCGTACCACTACCAGCACACTCACATCCCGCTACCACTACCAGCACACTCACATCCTGCTACCACTACCAGCACATTTACCTACCACAGCTACCAACATAGTTACCACCTCTCTCAACTCACAGCTACTACCAATATAAACACACGTAAGAAACACCAGTCCTGGAAGTATATCCAATATAAGACAGTCCTGGAAGTATATACAGTGTAAGACAGTCCTGGAAGTATATACAGTGTAAGACAGTCCTGGAAGTATATACAGTGTAAGACAGTCCTGGAAGTATATACAGTGTAAGACAGTCCTGGAAGTATATACAGTGTAAGACAGTCCTGGAAGTATATACAGTGTAAGACAGTCCTGGAAGTATATACAGTGTAAGACAGTCCTGGAAGTATATACAGTGTAAGACAGTCCTGGAAGTATATACAGTGTAAGACAGTCCTGGAAGTATATACAGTGTAAGACAGTCCTGGAAGTATATACAGTGTAAGACAGTCCTGGAAGTATATACAGTGTAAGACAGTCCTGGAAGTATATACAGTGTAAGACAGTCCTGGAAGTATATACAGTGTAAGACAGTCCTGGAAGTATACAGTGTAAGACAGTCCTGGAAGTGTATACAGTGTAAGACAGTCCTGGAAGTATATACAGTGTAAGACAGTCCTGGAAGTATATACAGTGTAAGACAGTCCTGGAAGTGTATCATCCTTCCATTCTTTCCTTATGATATTTCTGCTAATCCTTCTTATTCTTCTCCTACTTGTTATACAATCTTCTTCTTCTTCTTCTTCTTCTTCTTCTTCTTCTTCTTCTTCTTCTTCTTCTTCTTCTTCTTCTTCTTCTTCTTCTTCTTCTTCTTCTTCTTCTTCTTCTTCTTCTTCTTCTTCTTCTTCTTCTTGGTTGGGCGTTAATCAGTTGATGACTCGATTAGGGACTCCGTCGATGGGTCGTAAATATTTATATGGTAATTGCCTTGGGTCTATAGCCGAGTGGTGGTGTTGAACGTGTGTGAGGAATAGTGAGTGGTGGTGTTGAACCTGTGAGACAGACAGTGAGTGGTGGTGTTGAACCTATGAGAGACAGTGAGTGGTGTTGAAAAAAACCATACCCCGGCTGGGATTGAACCCGCGGTCAGTCTCAAAACTCCAGCCCGTCGCGTTAGCCACTAGACCAGCTAGTTTGTTTGCAATCGTGTCATTACGATTTCGTGAGTCAGTGGTGTTGAATCTGTGAGAGAGACAGTGAGTGGTGTTGTTGGACGTATGAGACAGTGAGTGGTGTTGAACCTGTGAGAGAGACAGTGAGTGGTGTTGTCGAACCTGTGAGAGAGATTGTGAGTGGTGTTGAACCTGTGAGAGAGACAGTGAGTGGTGTTGTTGAACCTGTGAGACAGTGAGTGGTGGTGTTGAACCTGTGAGAGACAGTGGTGTTGTTGAACCTGTGAGACAGTGAGTGGTGGTGTTGAACCTGTGAGAGACAGTGGTGTTGTTGAACCTGTGAGACAGTGAGTGGTGGTGTTGAACCTGTGAGAGGGATCAGGTGATGAAGGTAGGTGTGTTGAACCTGTGAGAAGGACAGCGAGTGGTGGTGATGTTGAACCTGTGAGAGGGAAGGTGAGTGGTGGTGGTGTTGAATCTATGGCAGGGGCCGGGCAGGAAGCAGGAACTGTAGTGTCCGCTCTATGCGGTGCAGAAGTGATGTAATTAATGATATAAAAAGTGAAGGGTGTGCAAGAAATTGCAACGTTTGCAATAACAGTGGTCAGAAAATCAACCGTCACCCTGGGCCTTGCACCTGAATTAGGGTCAGCCTTGTTATAGGCTCTTAATGTCCTCCCTCCCCCACCACTGGTTGGGTTGACACGACAGTTCAAGACGTAGTTTGACAGGCGCCAGTATAACTATAATTAACCTAGATAACGTGAATGTAGGAATTTGCTACAAACATTGTCAGAAACGCATCAAAAATTTGCGACTATTGGTTAATACCACTATACCAGCACCAATCCATTGCCTGGAGGGTGTTCCCGGGGTCAGCGCCCCCGCGGCCCGGTCCATGACCAGGCCTCGATGTCTCTTACTAAACCCACAGTGGAATGTCGTTTTATCTCAATTGAAGTCTCCCATCTCAGGCTGATAGATTTCAATACTTCCTGTTTGTAACCCAACCCGTGTGATGGAATATGATAGGAAAGCATAATTAACTTGTGTTTCCACAGTGTAACATGTCATATATGATGCGGTAGGTGCACACTGCTGATGTACCCATTTTTTCAATTAAAAAACAAACATGCCATATGGTGCTCTCCCCACCCTGCTACGTCTCGTGCAGTTGACAGCAGAGGAACGAAGAATGTGCAGCCTGGATTGATCTGTTGATTGATTAGACATAATGGCTGTTTAATGAAGCATGATCATTATCTTGTTTGTATTTGTGAAACTGTTATCTCCATCAAAATTATCAAAAATAGCGTGACCGCTACATGACGTATAGCTGACGCGGCGGTAGCACACCTCCACCCGACCAACACACAGTCCTCCATCACTGTGTCACAATTACTGTCACTGAGGTCAACGGTGGTGCTGTCGTGGCCACGGTCAGCCTGCTCATCTCTAACACTGATCATTCCGAAAATGTGTTGTATTAAAACCTCTGAAAACTTTAACACTGTTCTATGTAAATGGTCAGAAAACTTTTATTATTATTATTATTATTATTATTATTATTATTATTGTTGTTGTTGGTTAGAGTTAAACTCATAGGCGTCATATAGTTCTTGTTTAAGTGTAGGTAATCAGTTGGATTCATGGATGAGGAAAGCAAGCTTCACCTCTTTCTTGAAGAGCACGAAGGAGGCACCCTACTTGAAGGACCACACTGGGTTATGCTAAGAGAAATACCACTTGCACTAACATCGTCCAGTATACTCTGAACAGTTTGATCAAGTTGCCTCCTCCTCCTCTTCCTCCTGTGCTGTGTCATCACAACTCTCGCCTTAGTTACAAAGTTTAGCCTTCACAAATATTTTTACTCATGACCACCCTTGTCCGTCAGTCTATGTTTGTCTGTCTTCTCCGTTGTAGGAACCACTGTGTACATCCTTATGTATCATGTTTTATTAGACTTGTAAGGTCATTCTCCGTGTTATATCACGTGTGCGTGCGCAGTCCAAACACTTCTGCTTCTTGTTGTATAATCTTGTTCTCGCTTCAGTTTGCAGTTATATATCTCATACACAGCAACTATTTTTTGCTCCTAACCATGCTGTAACACTGGCATTTCCAGTAATATTATTATTTTTTGTCGTATTATAGTTATCCAGCTAAAGGCCGTATGAACGCTTCCATCGAACCTTGAACCCAGAGTGTGTGCGCTGCTCTCTGAGAGTGGAAGAAAAGTTTGTTTGAAAGCTACGAGCACCAAACTCGGGAGTGTGTGTGATAAGGACACGGAAACATTAAACTTTAAGAGCCAGGTGATAAGGACACAAGAGAGAGAAAGAGAGAAACATTCAACGTTTACATGGCTCCTGAATATATCTCGTAAGAGATATATTCAGAAAATCTTCATATGATTTTACAGTGTGGTAAATTTGTAATGTGGTTCTAGAAATACTGAATCACTGTAGACGTGTACGTATGGTAAATAACGCAGATATAATGTAGAATATTCCAACAAAATCTTAGTGAATTATTTCCATATTTAGTCTTTGTCAAAGCTGTAGGTGCCACAACAGGTTGGTGTCGTATATAATTTATGCCCTACGTGAGTGGTTGTATTGCGGGGTTATGTCATTACTGCTCTGCATCATAAAAGGCAAGTTGACATACCCGGAACAAGAGAAACATCAACGGCACCTCTCTCTCCCTCCCTCCCTCCCTCCTGTTTCAGCTCAGTCCTTGACATGTGGAGACAGATAGAAGACAAAGTGTGTGTGCGTCGTGAAGGAAACTCAGGCAGCAGGAGGCGGGGTAGAGACGAGGGAGAGGTGAGAGCATGTGGTTCACGTGTGGTGGGTGTGTGGGTGATGCCAGGGAGGCCGTGAGGCGGTGAGCCTACCTCTTGCCCACCGCCTTCACATCTCTGATCCCAGTCATGCTAGGCTCACTCCGAAGGAGGAAGAGGGCCAAGAAGGTGTGTGTATGTACGCGCAGTATGTATGTGTGTGTGTGTGTGTGTGTGTGTGTGTGTGTGTGTGTGTGTGTGTCAAAACAACCACGGGGGAAGTTGAATGATAGCTCCTGATGATAGTTCATCAGGAGCTTGCAGTGTTGGAGAAAAGAGGAAGAAGTCCAAGCAGATACGATCACAAGGAGCGCCTTTGCAACGATCATAGGGAGCGCCTTTGCAAAGGCGCTCCCTGTGGTCGTATTTGCTTGGATCTCCTCTTCTCTGCAACATTGCAAGCTCCTGATGTGTTGATTGAAACACGAAAGTTTCAGAGCTATCTTTTAACTCCCCCTTATTGTTTTGCGCACGTGTGTGTGTGTGTGTGTGTGTGTGTGTGTGTGTGTGTGTGTGTGTGTGTGTGTGTGTGTGTGTGTGTTTGTATATATATATATATATATATATATATATATATATATATATATATATATGCAAAACAATCACTGTGAGAGAATAGAGAAATTCTAAGCACTTTCGTGACTGCTCACATTATCAAGGAACAATGTTCCTTGATAATGTGAGTAGTCACGAAAGCGCTTGGAATTTCTCTATTCTTTCACAGTGGTTGTTTTGCATATTCTGAAATCACCTGTTTACTGTGATCTTATTGCATATATATATATATATATATATATATATATATATATATATATATATATATATATATATATATATATATATATATATATATATATATATATTGCAAACAATCACAGGCGATCTTAACTATGCAAGACAAGCCACGGGGTGTGAAAATCTTTAGCTCAAATACTCTCACACTTCTGAGTGCGTCATCAGGAACCATGCAGTGTTGCAAGGCAGTAACTGAAACAGGGGAATTTTTTTTCAGATTAGCATAACGCAGGTGTATCACCGGCCGCAGCTTCGCTCAGAATGTGGGACCAACGGTCGGGGTTGGCACCGACCGTTGGCCCCACATTCTGAGAGAAGCTGCGGCCGGTGACACACCCGCACTACGCTACTATGTGTGTGTGTGTGTGTGTGTGTGTGTGTGTGTGTGTGTGTAAATGTTGATGTCACACTGAGTATTTTCATTGAGGTTCTTAAGAGTCACTAGATTTATGTTGTATGTGTCCAGGTAATGTGGCACCAGCTTTTATTAGTGAGGTGCCCCTGCCTGCCCACGCCCTGGCTGAGGTGAGGCCTCTAGGACGTGGGTGGGCACCACCCTTTGGGTAGTCGGGGTATTAGCAGTGTTCTTCTCTGTAGGAGGCGGCGAAGGAGGGGTCTCCTGCTCGCTCCTTCACGGATCCCGCCCGCCAGATCTTTCATGAGCTGCGTGCGGCGTCCCCAGTGGGTGTCCTTCGGGGGACGTCTGCTTCAGGGGGTGTCCTCCGAGGGGCGTCATGCTCCCTCCAGGGGTCCCCGCGCTCCCCCCGCCGCAATTCACCCGGGGGCACAGCCCCCCCTTCTCTCCAGCCGAGTCCCTCCATCAGCCGTCGTGACGGGAATCGTCAGGACGCCGGGGGCGGCGCCCCCGGCCACCCAGGCCACCGACCCAATGACGAGTGCCCAGGGGCATCGCCCAGGGCATCTCCGGCCCTCAGGAGGAGGTCGGGGTTGAGTGGCAGCGAGGATAGGGGCGCCGCCCCCCGGGACGCTGCGGGCTTCAGTCATGCAGAGACGCAACACCTCCCGGTAAGACGTGGGCAAAGTTTTTAGGTGGATCCACGACCGCACGCCCATACCCGCACGCCCATACCCGCACGCTCATGTTTACATCACCCATACCACAGGATATCACACGCCCACACCACTTTCGAATCATCTACGCCATATCGCCTGTAAATGAAAAAGCAACTTAATGTCGCTTTTTTTGGGTGAGCGTGGTGGGTAGACGTGCAGGAATGGGCGTGGGAAAGTGGGCGTGGCACAGTGGGTGGTGGTGGAGCACAGAGCACGGCACTGATTGTTGTTGGGTGTTTACTGCATGAATTTCTTACTCTATATACACCCACTGTTGAGTGTAAACACTGCATATACACCTGTTGTTGAGTGTAAACAGTGTATATACACCTGTGGTTGAGTGTAAACACTGCATATACACCTGTTGTTGAGTGTAAACACTGCATATACACCTGTTGTTGAGTGTAAACACTGCATATACACCTGTTGTTGAGTGTAAACACTGCATATACACCTGTTGATGAGTGTAAACACTGCATATACACATAGTGTAAACACTGCATGTACTGCTGATGCTGCTGAGTGTAAACATTGCATATACGCCTGTTGAGTATAAACACTGCATATACCCCTGTGTGTTGAGTGTGTAAACACTGCATATACACCTGTTGCTGAGTGTAAACATTGCATATACGCCTGTTGAGTATAAACACTGCATATACCCCTGTTGTTGAGTGTAAACATTGTATATACACTGTGGTTGAGTGTAAACACTGCATATACACCTGTTGCTGAGTGTAAACATTGCATATACGCCTGTTGAGTGTAAACACTGCATATACACATAGTGTAAACACTGCATGTACTGCTGATGCTGCTGAGTGTAAACACTGCATGTGCTGTTCCTGAGTGTAAACACTGCATGTGGTGCTGCTGAGTGTAAACACTGCATGTGGTGCTGTGAGTGTAAACACTGCATGTGGTGCTGCTGAGTGTAAACACTGCATGTTGGTGCTGCTGAGTGTAAACACTGCATGTGGTGCTGCTGAGTGTAAACACTGCATGTGGTGCTGCTGAGTGTAAACACTGCATGTGGTGCTGCTGTGTGTAAACACTGCATGTGGTGCTGCTGAGTGTAAACACTGCATGTGGTGCTGCTGAGTGTAAACACTGCATGTGGTGCTGCTGAGTGTAAACACTGCATGTGGTGCTGCTGTGTGTAAACACTGCATGTGGTGCTGCTGTGTGTAAACACTGCATGTGGTGCTGCTGAGTGTAAACACTGCATGTGGTGCTGCTGAGTGTAAACACTGCATGTGGTGCTGCTGTGTGTAAACACTGCATGTGGTGCTGTGTAACTGCATGGGTGTGTGTAAACACTGCATGTGGTGCTGCTGAGTGTAAACACTGCAGTGCTCATGTACCGCTGTGCTGCTGCTGTGTGTAAACACTGCATGTGGTGCTGCTGTGTGTAAACACTGCAGTGGTGCTGCTGTGTGTAAACACTGCATGTGCTGCTGCTGTGTGTAAACACTGCATGTGTGCTCTGCTGTGTGTAAACACTGCATGTGGTGCTGCTGAGTGTAAACACTGCATGTGTGCTCTGAGTGTAAACACTGCATGTGCTGCTGCTGAGTGTAAACACTGCATGTGGCTGCTCTGAGTGTAAACACTGCATGTGGTGCTGCTGAGTGTAAACACTGCATGTGGTGCTGCTGAGTGTAAACACTGCATGTGGTGCTGCTGAGTGTAAACACTGCATGTGGTGCTGCTGAGTGTAAACACTGCATGTGGTGCTGCTGTGTTAAACACTGCATGTGGCTGCTGCTGAGTGTAAACACTGCATGTGGTGCTGCTGAGTGTAAACACTGCATGTGGTGCTGCTGAGTGTAAACACTGCATGTGGTGCTGCTGAGTGTAAACACTGCATGTGGTGCTG
The DNA here is from genome assembly GCF_026875155.1 of Cherax quadricarinatus. Taxonomy (NCBI): domain Eukaryota; kingdom Metazoa; phylum Arthropoda; class Malacostraca; order Decapoda; family Parastacidae; genus Cherax; species Cherax quadricarinatus. The sequence continues at coordinate 16,484,371 of NC_069423.1, read as the reverse complement.
CTGAGTGTAAACACTGCATGTGGTGCTGCTGAGTGTAAACACTGCATGTGGTGCTGCTGAGTGTAAACACTGCATGTGGTGCTGCTGAGTGTAAACACTGCATGTGGTGCTGCTGAGTGTAAACACTGCATGTGGTGCTGCTGAGTGTAAACACTGCATGTGGTGCTGCTGAGTGTAAACACTGCATGTGGTGCTGCTGAGTGTAAACACTGCATGTGGTGCTGCTGAGTGTAAACACTGCATGTGGTGCTGCTGAGTGTAAACACTGCATGTGGTGCTGCTGAGTGTAAACACTGCATGTGGTGCTGCTGAGTGTAAACACTGCATGTGGTGCTGCTGAGTGTAAACACTGCATGTGGTGCTGCTGAGTGTAAACACTGCATGTGGTGCTGCTGAGTGTAAACACTGCATGTGGTGTGCTGTAAACTGCATGTGGTCGGAGTGTAAACACTGCATGTGGTGCTGCTGAGTGTAAACACTGCATGTGGTGCTGCTGAGTGTAAACACTGCATGTGGTGCTGCTGGTGTAAACACTGCATGTGGTGCTGCTGAGTGTAAACACTGCATGTGGTGCTGCTGAGTGTAAAACACTGCATGTGGTGCTGCTGAGTGTAAACACTGCATGTGGTGCTGCTGTGTGTAAACACTGCATGTGGTGCTGCTGAGTGTAAACACTGCATGTGGTGCTGCTGAGTGTAAACACTGCATGTGGTGCTGCTGAGTGTAAACACTGCATGTGGTGCTGCTGAGTGTAAACACTGCATGTGCTGCTGCTGAGTGTAAACACTGCATGTGCTGCTGCTGTGTGTAAACACTGCATGTGCTGCTGCTGTGTGTAAACACACTGATTCAGAGCACTGTAATAACCTCAATGGGAACACTGCTTGTGGATGGCTCTCTCTGCACATTAACACAGTTGTAGACATAGAACACATGTGCTTAATCAAGACATTTATTGAAGGGAACGTTTCGCCACTTTTGGTGTTGCCAGCCTTCGTAATGATATAGCCAAAGCTCCGAAACGTCTCCATTAGTAAATGCCTTGATTGAGCACATGTCTTATTCCCACAGTCTATGGATATTAAATTATTTGTATTTTTACACACCAGTATGTGTGAACTAACACACCTGTATTTGTCACCTAGCATTTATGTATGTGTAAATTAACAGACCTGTACTAGTACATTAACAGTTAGGCTAATGAAGTCTGGTTTGATTTTTTGTGTGATTTATAGTTTCGGAATCCTACTGAATTACTTAAGAACACACAATTCTCATTCTCTCTCTCTCTCTCTCTCTCTCTCTCTCTCTCTCTCTCTCTCTCTCTCTCTCTCTCTCTCTCTCTCTCTCTCTCTCTCTCTCTCTCTCTCCTCTCCACACACACACACACACACACACACACACACACACACACACACACACCTTTTCAAGGTAAGTGCTTTTCAGCTTCGTTATTCTGCAGTTGCTCTCATTACCCTGCAATAAGCACCACTTGCTGGACTACTACTGCAGTTTGTCTGAGTCTTCCTACTGCTTCCTGTATCAGTCATGCATCCTTAACAACCTCCATCCTCCTTCCTGATGCTGGTTAGAGAATAGGGTTTGGGGGAAAGAAGATGTTTAAGATGGTGGATTTGTTGCTGTGGGAAATATGTTAGTTGTTGGAGGTGAGGATGTTCCAAAGAATTGTGGAAGATTGTGTAAAGCTGGAGATGGGGATCGTTGGTTTGTGTGGGAGTAGCGGTTGGGGAGGATATAAGTAGGTAAGAGGAGAGCATTCTCCTATCCCTTTCAGGGATAGTCATCCCCTAGAGAAAGACATCCTCTGCCTCGTCTGTCTCATATTTACTATCCTCCCTTTCCGCTTGTCTTTTACTACCAAAAAGTCCTTCATGTTAAAGCCTTTAGTGGTATATATTCCTTTATGTACATCCTCTTAAATATTAGGAATCCTCTTGTGTGTACACTCTTAAATATTAGGAATCCTCTTGTGTGTACACTCTTAAATATTAGGAATCCTCTTGTGTGTACACCCTCTTAAATATTAGGAATCTTCTTGTGTGTACACCCTCTTAAATATTAGGAATCCTCTTGTGTGTACACCCTCTTAAATATTAGGAATCCTCTTGTGTGTACATCCTCCTGAATATTAGGTTGTGGTAGATTAGGATCCTCTTGTGTGTACACCCTCTTAAATATTAGAAATTATCTTATGTGTACACCCTCTTAAATATTAGGGATCCTCTTGTGTGTACACCCTCTTAAATATTAGGGATTCTCTTGTGTGTACACCCTCTTGAATATTAGGAATTCTCTTGTGTGTACACCCTATTAAATATTAGAAATTATCTTATGTGTACACCCTCTTAAATATTAGGGATCCTCTTGATGTGTGGTACACCCTCTTGAATATTAGGAATTCTCTTGTTTGTACACCCTCTTAAATATTAGGAGTCCTCTTGTGTGTACACCCTGTTGAATATTTAGGATCCTCTTAGGTAGGATCTCTACATGTAAACCTTGGCCGTGTTTGTTGTCGACTGGTCTATATAGAAATACCTTCCTGCACAGAAGTATCTTCCTCCCATCATTGAATGTTCTTACAAACAAGCGCAAATATTTTCCACTACTTGTGTACACATCTCGTATTTTTTTTTAATTTCTCTTTGTGGATCATTTATATATTGTTTTTATAGTGTGTTTATTTCCTCTAGATCGTAAACCACAGTAGATCTGTCCCTGGGATCTTCTTCCTCATAGTCTTGCTGATTATTCCCCAGTTCAATAATTTTTGGTGTGTGACTAAAAGTTCCTGTTTTTTTTATCTGTTAATTGAGTTTTTAACTGATGCTGGTTATCGTAACTTGGTAAGATGGTGTTTATTTGTGTTGAGTATTTATCTTCTTAGCTGTTATTGTTTGTAAAGTTTTTGCCTTGTTTTTATTGTTTGTGTTTATTGTATATAATGTTTATTGGTAAGAGTTTTGAGTGACATACACGGTCAGTGTGTTATGTAAATAAAGAATGAAAGTCACAATACCATGGCTGCAATAATTCATTAGAAGTCTACACTTAAGAGAGGAATTTTATGACGACGTTTTGGTCTGTGCTGGACCACTGTCAAGTCAGAACAGTGGTCCAATACTGACCTAAACGTCGTGCATTAGTGTTCGCAATAAAGCTAGCAGAATTCTTGGCTTTATATCTAGAAGTATAAATAATAGAAGTCCTCAGGTTGTTCTTCATCTCTATATATCCTTGGTCAGGCCTCATTTAGACTATGCTGCTCAGTTCTGGTCACCGTATTACAGAATGGATATATAAAGTAAAGGACACAGGGGAACTAAGTGACCATTTATGGCAACGTTTCGCTCTAGGAGCTTAAGCTGATAAAGCTCCTGAGAGCGAACGTTGCACATGAAATGCGAATTAGGGGATTGTCGGTTTTATTAATAAATCGGAATCTACCAATTATACAGGGATTAAAAGCTGCTGGAAAGGTTCCAGAAGAGATGGACCCGAGATCCATGGTTTCAGATTTCCTATGAGGTAGCAATGAGGGTTGATTGCAGTTCTCGGGGTAGATTAGGGGATTTGACGAGGTGTATAAAGAAAACAGATATAATAAAGGGGATGTAATAGCGTGCTGAAATTTCAGCAGACAGACTCGCAGCAATGTTTAAGTTTTAACATTATAGGTTACAATTATGGTTTAAGGCTATTTTGGTATATGTTGTGGTTTACATGTTATAAAATACTAATTCGGTTGGGGCCACTAGGACACTAGCATGGCTAGGCATTTCGAGCAGACTTAGATTAATTCTTAACATTAAATCCTTACAGATTATGGTATTAAGGCTAAGTGACTACATAATTTGTGAGTTTAGCAATGTGAATGCTTTTGTTTTGGCACAATACAAGGTGTCTATATTGGAGTATCATAGGCAAACTTATGACTAGTTAGGATTTATTATTTTAAGATTAAGATTAGTATTTCTGGGTTTATAGTCAGTGGGTGAGTGAGTGTAATTGTGAACCACCAGGTGGTTATCATGTAGTTAGTTGTCGGGGCGGATCAAGGAGATAAGATGTTTTCTAACTGTAGTTTTGAAAGTGATGAATGTGTCTGCAGTTCTAGAGTTTTCAGGTAGGGTGTTCCAGATTTTAGGTCCTTTGAAATACATTGAATTTTTGTAAAGGTTTAGTCGAACACGGGGAATGTCATAGAGATGTTTGTGTCTGGTGTTATGCCTGTGGATCCTGTCACAACTATCAAGAAAGCGTTTTAGGTCAAGGTTAATATTGGAATTTAAGGTCCTGTAGATATAGATTGCACAGTAGTAAGTGTGGATATTCTGAACAGGGAGTAAGTTTAGATCTATGAAGAGTGGGGGGGGGGTGTTGCCAGGGATGGGATTTAGTGATTATTCTTACGGCGGCTTTTTGTTGGGTTATTATTGGCTTTAGGTGTGTTGCTGCAGTTGAACCCCAAGCACAGATAGCATAGGTGAGGTATGGATATATAAGTGAATGGTATAGTGTGAGAAGGGCAGTTTGCGGCACGTAGTATCGTATCTTGGAGAGGATCCCCACCGTTTTGGATACTTTTTTTGTTGTGTTGGATATGGGTGCTGAAATTTAGGTTGTTGTCGAGGTATAGGCCAAGGAATTTGCCCTCATTATGTCTGGCAATTAGAGTGTTGTCGATCTTAATATTAAGTTGCGCAACACCTGCTCTGCTACCAAACATAATATAGTAGGTTTTGCCAGTGTTAAGTGTAAGTTTATTGGCTGTCATCCAGGTCGATATTTTGAGCAGCTCCTCGTTAACAATGGTGTTGAGGGTGGCAAGATTAGGGTGGGAGATGACACAAGTCGTGTCGTCAGCAAAGAGAATGGGTTTCAGGTGTTGGGATATGTTTGGAAGATCATTGATGTAAATGAGGAAGAGCAGGGGTCCAAGGACACTTCCCTGCGGAACTCCAGTATCAAGTGGCCGTATTGATGAGGCTGTGTCTTTAATGGTGACATACTGATACCTATTAGAAAGGTAGGATTTAAAATATGCAAGCGCATGGCCTCTTATATCATAGTGGTTAAGTTTGTGGAGTAGGATGCCGTGGTCTACTGTGTCAAACGCTTTTCTTAGGTCAATAAAAATTCCTAGCGGATATTCCTTATTTTCCAATGCTGTGTAAAGCAGGTCTAGCATTTTTGTAATTGCCTCATTAGTGTTTTTATTTTTCCTGAATCCAAATTGGCAGGGGTTGAGAATGTTTTGTGACGTTATAAATGAATATAGTCTCCTGTACACGAGTTTCTCGAAGATTTTGGATAGCAATGGTAAGTTTGATATTGGCCTATAGTTGTTTACGTCTGTAGGGTCACCACCTTTATGTATTGGTGTAACCCTTGCTGTCTTGAGTAGTGTCGGGAAAGTGCTAGTTTCTAGTGACTTATTAAAAAGTAATGTAATAGCATGCGAAAGGACATGGGCCGCTCACTTGTACAATGACTTTATGATCGCTGTGACTTCCGTGGGCTCAGTTGGTACAAGATAGAAGGAATTTGGAAAATTCCCATCTAGGTAGTCCCCGGCACGGGCAATGGTACGTGGGATTTTACTGGCGAGATTAGATCCTATGTTTGAGAAGAAGTCGTTTATCTTGTTAGCTGTATCAGTGGGATGCTGTTGGAAAAATTCAGATTCAGGAAGGATATAGGAAAGCACTGGTTTGGTAATAGAGTCGTGGATGAGTGGAACAAACTCCCGAGTACAGTTATTGAGGCTGAAACGTTGTGTAGTTTTAAAAATAGGTTAGATAAATACATGAGTGGGTGTGGGTGGGTGTGAGTTGGACCTGACTAGCTTGTGCTGCTGGGTCTGGTGCCGTGCTCCTTCCTTGAGTGGAGGTGATCAGACTGGGTGGGTCATTGGGTTAATCGCGGGGGGGGGGGTCATTGGGCTATTCTGGGGGGGGACACGGACCTGCTCCGCATGGGTCAGGCCTGTTGCAGTGTTCCTTTTTTCTTATGTTCGTATAAGTTTCTCTCCTCTATGCGAAGTTTTTGGAGAAGTAATCTGTAAGTTGCACAAGAAGAGCTACTGCTGGGCTTGATCTGCTATGCAAGTGTCAGTCTTCCGTTCCATTCCTGGTATTTTTCGTCTCTGTTTTCCTTGTATTTCTCAGGTTCATTGCCTCATTCTTCCTTCATCCAATCTCAGGAGGGATTTTGCTTCATTCATCATTACTTTTTTTTCCCATTTGCTTCTTACCTCTATTTTATTAAAATTTCTGTTAGGTCTCTTTCTTGTTCTTCTGTTTCTTTCCCTTTCCCCACCCTCTACTGCACATCCCTTTCCTGTTGCCCTTTTGAAATATTAAAATTCTCCGACCATTCTAATTCATTCGTCCAACGCCACCCTCTCAGTGTTGTCGTTCGTAGTCCCATTCATCTCACTAATCTGTCGTAATTGGTTCCTTGCCCCCATATCCCTCTGCTTCCCCTCTGTCTGTCTGTCTCTCTCTCCCTCCCTCTATCGCCTATTACGATAGAGGCGAGTCCTCCATACCCTGCGTAGCTGTCATTATCTTGACATAACTGGGGAGATGTTCGTCTTCCACCCTTGGTCTAACTCAGGACTTATTACCTTCATAGGAAAGCTCTTCGTCCGTCTTCACCTCTCTTGTTTCATCTGTCTTCCTGTCTCATCTCTTCTTCTGGTTCATCTCTCCTGTATCTTTCCTGTATCATCTCTCCTGTATCTTTCCTGTATCATCTCTCCTATATCATCTCTTCTGTCCCATCTCTCCATGTTGAATTCATTTGTTATATATTTGTGCAGATCTGGCTGCGTACAGACGTTAGGAGTGGTGGTGGTGGTGGTGGTGGTGGTGGTGGTGGTGGTGGTGGTGGTGGTGGTGGTCAAATTTGATTTAAAATTATGATCATGTATGTGTTTGTGCACAATATGACCTAACCTCTGTTACTTATCATGCACATTGTAGCCAAGTATTGCACATGTCAAAAAGGTTTGCCCCTCACCCCCTTGACCCCGCTGGAAAACCTCGAGACTGGCAGTGAGAACACAAGTTTCCTCTGACCAAACCGGTTCTCGGTAGACAGAATTTTGTGTAAATGAAACTGCGGATTTTGGTTCTACATATTTACAATGTATTAACACTGGTGGCACCAACACTTGTTAGTGGCACTTGCAACAATGGTGACACCTTCTTTATTATGACACTTGCACAGTGGTGCACCTTTTTAAAGACACTTGCAGCAGTGGTCACCTATACTTTTTATGGACCTTAGCGGGGGATAGAAGTTTTTTTACACTCCCTTAAATATACTTGGAAAGGACACTTCACATGTTTAAAACTTACTGTTTAACACTTCACTTGTTTAAACCTTTGATGGAAAACTCAATTGGTATACAAACTCGGATGGTACTAGATGGGAACACTGTACTTGTTATGACACTTGCAGAAAAAATGTAACCACTCGGACCGTTTATGACTTTTGGGAATTTGGGGAACACTTCTTGTTTATGACACTTGCAGCAGTGGTAACACTCATACTTGTTTATGACACTTGCAGCAGTGGTAACACTCATACTTGTTTATGACACTTGCAGCAGTGGTAACACTCGTACTTGTTTATGACACTTGCAGCAGTGGTAACACCTCGTTTCTGTTATTCACTTTAAAAGGGGGTTTTTAAAACCCCTACCTTTGTAAATTCCCCAAAATTTGGACATTTCAACTTGTTTGAATTTCTTTTGGTCACATCCCGTTTATGCATTTAAGTTTCCCCTCTGTTTATACTTATTTGGCACCCCTATTTACATCTGTAGAGGGTAACATTATTTTTTATAAAACCTAGGGAAAAGAGGGTTTAAAAATACTTTGTTTTATTACAATTGCCCCGTGGAACAAATTTTTTATTTGCCTTGCAATAGGGTTCTTAGTTTTTAAAGAATGGTAACAATTTTTAATTTTCTTTTTATTCCCCTTGTGGATGGTTAACACCTAATTTAAATGGGCTGTTACTTTAAATTTTGCACCCTTTTTTCCCAAATTGCCATTTAAAACGCCCGATGTTTGTCTTTCTTTAAGTTTCCCCAAACAAATTAATCAATATTTAATTTTTTGTTAATGTTAATTTCCATTCCTCCCGATTAATATGATTTAAAAGGTAGTAAAAATTTTAAAGGTAATTTTTAAGCTTACAATACCCCCCAACAAATTAAAAAACCAACAACAACAAAAAACCCCAACATAAAAACCCTAATACCCTCAAAAACTTAACACCATATTAAAACATAACCCAAATTTAACATCTTTCGGAACTTTTTTTGGAAGTAATTAAACACTACGGATTATCCAATGGAAGGGTTTTCCCTAAAAACTTTACATTAATTCCCTTTGGAAAAATTTTTTATTATAGGCTTCTAATGATTTTAAATTTTTTTCATTTGGGGTTTTTAAATTTAAATGCTTGACCCCCCCACACACAACACACAAAAAAACACACACACAACCACCACACACACAATTTTTTTTTAAAAAAGGGTCCCAAAGGGAGGGGGGGTTTTTTCATTTTTGGCTCAAAACTTTAAGTTTTTGACAAGAGATTATGCAGAAGCTAGAGCTCGGGCGCTTATAACAGGAAGGGACTGCAATGATCAGAGAATACCTAAGGGAGCAACAACGAGTCTGGTCTAAGATGTTCACAGTGGGCACCGTGACGAGGGGGGTCCCACAGGGGTCGGCCCTTGGACCAGTGCTATTTTTTGGATTGAAGGGAATGACGGGGGGGTTAACTCAGAAGTGTCCCTGTTTGCAGATGATGTGAATTAATGAGGAAAATTTAATCTGATAAAGGACCAGGCAGGACTTCAAGAGACCTGACGACTGGAACCTGTCAGCAAATGGTTTTCTACGATTTACCCTGCCAAATGCAAAGTCATGAAGATAAGGGAAGGGCAAGAAGCCACAGGCAGAGTATACTAGGTGGCCAAACTGCAAACCTCATAAAGGAGAAAAAATTCTTGGGGGAGTATAACACCGAGCTTTGTCTCCGGAAGCACACATCAATCAATAACTGTTGCAGCATATGGCGCCTGCAAACCTGAAACAGCATTCCGATACCTTAGTAAGAATCTTTCCCAAGACACGACAGATATGTCAGGCCCATCCCTGGAATTATGCAGCACCTTTGGAAACCCGACTTGATAAGCACGCCCAAGAAACTAGAGAAAGTTAAAGTTTGCGACAAGGTTAGTTCCAGAGCTAGGGAATGTCCAAATGAGGAAAGATTTAAGGGAAATCGGCCCTGACAACTGGAGGACGGGAGGGTCAGGGAACATGATAACGACATATAAAATAATGCGTGAATAGACAAGGTGGACAAAGACAGGATTTCCAGGGAGGGGACACAGAAACAAGAGCCAAAATTTGGAAGTTGAAGACACAAATGAGTCAGAGAGATAGTAGGAATTATTTTTCAGTCATAGAATTGAAGGCAGTGGAATAGCCTAGAAATGACGTAGTGGAGCGGAACCATACACAGTTTTAAGCGAGGTTTGATAAAGCTCATGGAGCGGGAGAGGAAAGGCCAGTAGCAACCGTGAAGAGGCGGGGCCAGGAGCTAGGACTCGACCCCTGCAACCACAAATAGGTGAGTACAAATAGGTGAGTAAACACACACACACAACACACACACACACACACAGTTGGAAGTTGAAGACTCAAATGAATCACAGGTATGGTAGGAAGTATTTTTTCAGTCACAGAGTAATCAGGAAGTGGAATAGTTTGGGAAGCGATGTAGTGGAGGCAAGATCCATTCATAGTTTTAAGCAGAGGTATGATAAAGCTCATGGTGCAGGGAGAGTGACCCAGTAGCGGCCAGTGAAGAGGCGGGGCCAGGAGCTATGAATCGACCCCTGCAACCACAACTAGGTGAGTACACACACACACATCTATCAGACCCACGTGGGGCCCTGGAAAAGACGGAAGCACATCAAGAACAAATGAGGGGCTAAGCTATGTGCGGAGGCTCTAAGAGACAACTGCAGTTCCCAGGAACAGATGAGCAGGAAAAAAAGACAGCCCACTGAGCACAAGGATTGAAGGAAGGAACGTTTCAGTAGCAGGAAATAAATCGTCTCAGGGGATGCTAAGGGAAATACAGTGGGAGCACGAAAGGGAGAGGTCACTTTTTGTCTACGGGCTTCTGGAAGTTGAAGGGGAAACTTATGAAGCAAGAAAACAGGAGAAAAAAATGATTGAAAGTATCATGAAAGCAATAGGAGAGGACGACATGACACAATTGACAAATTTTCGGAGAATTGGATGGTTTGCAAGAGGAAAAAAAACGGCCAAAGTGATTTTCAAGACAGAATCGGCTTGAAACAGGATCCTGCAGGAGAAAGCACGACTAAAGGACAAACTGGACTACTGGAGAGTGTACCTCGACCGAGGGAGCCCCCCCCCCCCCCCCCCCCCCCCCCCCCCCCCCCCCCCCCCCCCCCCCCCCCCCCCCCCCTTGGGGGGCCCCCCCCCCCCCCCCCCCCCCACCCCGTGGGGGGGGGGGGGGGGGGGGGGTGTGGTATATGGGGGGGGGGATAGAACACAAGAAAGGATGCTGAAAGAGAGGGTACACACGCAAGGAGACACGAGAGGCAATGATGGAAATAAGCAGCAGAACCCAGACCCAGGTGGAAGAGCAAACACGACCTCCTCCAGAACCACCCACAGAAGGAATCCAACCACTTCAACCCCAATGCAACCAATCTAAACCAAAACCCCCACACTGTACCCTCTGCCCCACCCCTCATCAAAACCCCACCCCACCCCTACACCCCCCATATGCCCCACCAGGGCTCCCAATCCCCCAACCCCACCATTCTCCCCAGATCACAGTTTTAGAAAAGTTGAAGGTTTGGTACATGAATGTGGATGGGATAACGAATAAATGTGAGGAGTGGTATGAAAGAATCAAGGAGACGTCGCCAGACATCATAGCAGTCACAGAAACGAAACTTACCGGGATGATAACAGATGCAATCTTCCCACCTGGATATCTGTTCCTGTGGAAAGATTGGAACAGAGGGGGAGGAGGGGTTGCACTGCTCGTTAAAAACCGATGGGGATTTGAGGAAATAGAAGGAATGAACGAGATTGGAGAAAGGGATTACATAGGTACAGTGCAGTCTGGGGGACAAAAGGTAGTCATTGCAATGATGCATAACCCACAGAACTGCAGGAGGCCAAGAGGAATATGAAGAGAGCAGCAACAGAGCAATGGTAGACACTAGCTGAGGTGGCCAGAAGAGCTCACTTGAGTAGAACAAAGTTACTGGTTATGGGCAATTTCAACCACATGGAGGTGCCGAAACTTGGAGAGCCAAGATGATGGATGTGGTACTGGAAAACCTCATGCATCAACATGTTAGGGACACTACCAGAGATAGAGGGGAGGATGAACCAGCAAGACTGGACCTCGTTGTTCACCCTGAGTAGCCTCGGACATTGAGGGACATCACTTTGAAAGGCCTTTAGAGTAGTGATCACGTGGTTTCTGAGCTTTGAACTGCACAGGAAGTTACAAGGGAAGAGGGTAACAGGAGTAGAATGGGTATAAACAGTTAAAATACAAAAAGGGGGGGTTACAAGTTTGAGGAATTCCTGCACGGGTGTTCATTGTGAAAAGAAAAATTCGTAGGAAAAGTCAGTAAGTAAATGTTGGACTATGTAACAACAAAATGCAAGGAGGCAGAGGAGAGGTTTGTTCCCAAGGGCAACAGAAATAATGGGAAGACCAAAACGAGCCCTTGGGTTACCCGAAGGTGTAGGGAGGCAAAAACTAAGTACACTTGAGAATGGAAAAAGTACAGAAAACAAAGGACCCAGGAAAATAAAGAGATTAATCGAAGATCCAGAAACGAGTATGCACAGATAAGGAGGGAGGCCCAGCGGCAGTACGAAAACAACATAGCATTAAAAGTCGAATCTGACCTGAAACTGCTGTATAGCCACGTCAGGAGGAAGACAACAGTCAAGGACCAGGTAATCAGGCTGAGGAAAGAAAGTGGGAAGCTCAGAAGAAACGACCAAGAAGTAAGGACCTCAACACAAGATTAAAGGAAGTATTTAAAGTGGAGACAGTAGGGACTCTGGGAAGACAGAACAGAGGGGTACATCAACAAGGGATATACCAACAAGTGTTGGATGAAATACACACAGCTGAAGAGGAGGTGAAGAAGCTGCTAAGTGACCTTGATACCTCAAAGGCGATGGGACCGGACATCTCTCCATGGGTCCTTAGAGAGGGAGAAGAGACGCTGTGTCTGCCACTAACGACAATTTTCAATACATCCCTTGAAACTGCGCAACTACCTGAGGTATAGAAGACGGCAAATGTAGTTTCCATCTATAAGAAAGGAGACAGAAGCGAGGCACTAAACTATAGACCAGTGTTACTAACGTGTATAGTATACACGTTAGTGTATACTATACACGTTAGTGTATAGTATACACTAACAGGAGGAGAGTGGTAGAGCACCTGGAATGGAACGAGATTAAAAACGACAACCAGCACGGATTCATGGAAGGCAAATCCTGTGTCACAAACTAATTGGAGTTTTATGACAAGGTAAGAGAAGTAAGACACGAGAGGGTGGGTTGATTGCATTTTCTTGGACTGCAAGAAGGCCTTCGACACAGTTCGTCACAGGAGATTAGTGCAGAAGCTAGAGGATCAGGCACGTATAGCAAGGGCACTGCAGATAGATCAGAGAATACCTCACAGGAAGGCAGCGAGTCATGGTATGTGATGAGGTATCAGAGTGGGTACCTGTGATAAGCGGGGTCCCACAGGGGTCAATCCTAGGACCACTGCTCTTCTTGGTATATGTGAATGACATGGTGAAAGGGATAGACTCAGAAGTGTCTCTGTTCGCAGATGATGTGAAGTTAATGAGGAGAATTAAATTAGATGAGGATCAGACAGGACTATAGAGAGACCTGGACAGGCTGGACGTGTGGCCCAGCAACTGGCTCCTCGAATTTAACCCTGCCATATGCAAAGTCATGAAGATTGGGGAAGGGCAAAGAAGACCACAGACAGAGTATAGGCTAGGCGGCCAAAGACTGCAAACCTCACTCAAGGAGAACGATCTTGGGGCGAGTATAATACCGAACACATCTCCGGAAGCACACATTAGCCAAGTAACTGCTGCAGCATATGGGCGTCTTGCAAACATGAGAATAGCGTTCCGATGCCTTAGTAAGGAATCGTTCAGGACTCGGTACACCGTGTACATCAGGCCCATACTGGAGTATGCAGCACCTGTTTGGAACCCACACCTGGTCAAGCACGTGAAGAAATTATAGAAAGTGCAAAGGTTTGCAACAAGGCTAGTTCCAGAGCTAAAGGGAATGTCCTGCGAAGAAAGGTTGAAGGTAATCGACCTGACAACACTGGAGGACAGGAGGGTTAGGGGAGATGATGATAACATACAAAATACTGCAAGGAAAATATAAGGTGGACAGAGACAGGATGTTCCAAAGAGTGGGCACAGAAACAAGGGGTCACAATTGAAGTTGAAGACTCAGATAAGTCAAAGGGATGTTAGGAAGTATTTCTTCAGTCATAGAGTTGTCAGGAAGTTTAAAAGTCTGGCAAGTGATGTAGTGGAGGCAGGAACCATACATAGTTTTAAGATGAGGTATGATAAAGCTCATGGAGCAGGGAGAGAGAGGACCTAGTAGCGACCGGTGGAGAGGCGGAGCCAGGAGCTGAGTCTCGATCCCTGCAGCCACAATTAGGTGAGTACACACACACGCATATACAATAGGCCTAGTGTCTAATCGACATGTGCCTAGGACAAAATGGTAACTAACACACACACACACACACACACACAGAGACAGAACAAAATCAGAACGACAGCAGCTGAGGGAGAGGACAAAAAAACGAAAGGAGCTAGGAAAAGAGACAAGGAGGGAATCAGCAGAGGTCAGTCAGAGCAGGACAGAACAGCAAGGGCAAGCACACACACAACTACTCTCAGAACCATACAACCTATCACAACATCCCAACACACACTACAATCCATACCCACAGCCTCCACCCAACATCGAGCTATAGAATCCCACAGTATGCCACCAGGTCTCCCACCCCCACAGGCCCCCCAAACCACAGTGTTGGAAAGGAAACTGAAGGTATGGTACACAAACGTTTATGGATTAACAAATAAGTGGGAGGAGTGGCACGAAAGAGTCAAAGAAGCATCACCGGACATCATAGCTCTTAAAGAAACCAAGCTTACAGGTATGATAACAGATGCCATCTTTCCAACGGGATACCCAAAACCTGAGGAAAGACAGAGGGAACAGGGGGGGTGGAGGAGTGGCGTTGCTGATCAAAAATCGCTGGAATTTTGATGAGCTGGAGAGAGGAGATAGCGGAGAAGAAAGTGATTACATAGTGGGAACACTTCACTCTGGAGGTCCCAAGGTGGTAATAGCAGTGATGTATAACCCACCACAGAACAGCAGGAGGCCAAGGCAAGAGTACGACGAGAGCAATAGAGCGATGGTTGACACAATGGCTAGAGTGGCCAGGGAAAAGCTCATGCATGCAGGGCAAAGCTCCTGATCATGGGTGACTTTAACCACAAGGAGATCGATTGGGAGAACTTGGGACCCACATGGGGCCAAGATACATGGAGGGCTAAGATGATGGAGGTGGTACTGGAGAACTTTATGTACCAACACGTAAGGGACACTACAAGAGAGAGAGGAGAGGAGTAACCAGCAAGGCTGGACTTAGTATTCACCTTCAGTAGTGCAGATATCGAGGACATCACATATGAAAGACCCCTTGGGGGCCCAGTGACCATGTGGTTTTAAGCTTCGAATACACAGTAGAGCTACAAGTGGAGGGAGAAGCAGGAAGGCCAGGACGAATGAAGCCAAACTACAAGAAAGGGGACTACACAGGAATGAGAACTACCTGAACGGGGTTCAGTGGGACAGAGAACTGGCAGGGAACCAGTAATGAGATGATGGAATATGTAGCAAAAAAATCAAGGAGGCTGAGGAGAGGTTTGTACCCAAGGGTAACAGGAGTAATGAAAAAGCCAGGATGAGCCCATGGTTTACCCAAAGGTGCAGGGAGGCAAAAACCAAGTGTGCTAGGGAATGGAAGAAATATAGAAGGCAAAGGACCCAGGAGAATAAGGAGAACAGTCGTAGAGCCAGAAACGAATATGCACAGATAAGAAGGGAGGCCCAAAGACAATATGAAAATGCATAGCAGCGAAAGCCAAATCTGACCCGAAACTTGTTGTACAGCCACAACAGGAGGAAAACAACAGTCAAGGACCAGGTAATCAGGCTAAGGAAGGAAGGAGGAGGGGACAACAGGAAATGACCGTGAAGTATGTGAAGAACTCAACAAGAGTTTCAAAGAAGTGTTCACAGAGGAGACAGAAGGGACCCCAGAAAGACGAGAGGTGGGCACACCCCCAAAGTGCTGGACACAGTGCAAAACAACCGGGGAAAGAAGTGAAGAGGCTTCTGAGTGAGTTTAGATACTCAAAGGCAATGGGGCCAGATAACATCTCCCCATGGGTATTGAGAGAGGGAGCAGAGGCGCTATGGTACCCCTAACAACAATATTCAATACATCTATCGAAACAGGGAGATTGCCTGAGGCATGGAAGACAGCAAATGTAGTCCCAATCTTTAAAAAAAGGAGACAGACATGAAAGCATTAAACTACAGACCAGTGTCACTGACATGTTATAGTATGCAAAATCATGGAGAAGATTATCAGGAGAAAGTGGGAACACCTAGAAAGGAATGATCTCATCAACAGCAGCCAGCATGGTTTCAGGGACGGGAAATCCTGTGGGCACAAAACCCACTGGAGTTCTATGACATGGTGGGCAGCAGTAAGACAAGAGAGAGAGGGTGGGTGGATGCATTTTCTTGGACTGCTAGCATAGAAGGCGTTTGACACAGTGTTAACACAAGAGATTGGTGCTAAGACTGGAGGACCAAGCAGGGATAAACAGGAAGGCACTACAATGGATCAGGGACTACTTGTTCAGGAGACAGTCAGCGAGTCACGGTTACGTGGCGAGGTGTCAGAGTGGGACCTGTGACCAGCGGTGGTCCCGCAGGGTGTCAGTCCTAGGGACTGTGCGTTTCTGGTATTTGTGACCGACATGACGGAAGGAATAGACATCTGAGGTGTTCCCTGTTTGCAGATGACGTGAAGTTGATGAGAAGAATACACACGATCTAAGACAAGGCAGAATACAATGGATCGGACAGGGCAGAAGGACCTGGTCCAGCAATTGGCTCCTGGAGTTCAATCCCACCAAGTGCCAAAGTCATGATGATTTGGGGAAGGGCCATAGAAGGCCGCCTGACGGAGTACAGTCGTGGGGGTCAGAGACTACAAAACATCACTCAAGGAAAAAGTTCTTGGGGTGAGTATAACACCAGGCACATCTCCTGAGCGCACATCAACCCAAATAACTGCTGACAGCATTGGGGCGCCTAGTCAAAACTCAGAACAGCATCCGACATCTTTAATAAGGAATCGTTCAGGAACCTAGTACACCGTATACGTTAGGCCCATAGTGAGTATTGCGGCACCTGTTTGGAACCCACTCCTAGCCAAGGCACGTAAGAACTAGAGAAAGTGGCAAATGTTTGCAACAAGACTAGTCCCAGTGCTAAGAGTGTATGTCTCTACGAGGAGAGGTTAAGGGGAAATCAACTGCGACACTGGAGGACAGGAGAGATAGGGGGGACAGATAATACGACATACAAATACTG
Organism: Cherax quadricarinatus; assembly: GCF_026875155.1. Lineage (NCBI taxonomy): Eukaryota > Metazoa > Arthropoda > Malacostraca > Decapoda > Parastacidae > Cherax > Cherax quadricarinatus. The sequence continues at coordinate 16,467,506 of NC_069423.1, read as the reverse complement.
AGGGAATTGACAAGGTGGACAAAAGACAGGATGTTCCAGAGTTTGGACTCCAGGTAGTAACAAGGGGACACAGTTGGGAAGCTAAAGACAAGATGAATCACAAGGGATGTTTGGAAGTATTTCTTCAGCCACAGAGTAGTCAGTTAAGTGGAATAGTTTGGGAAGCGATGTAGTGGAGGCAGGGATACATACATAGCTTTAAGCAGAGGTATGATAAGCTCACGGCTCGGGGAGAGTGAACCTAGTAGCGATCAGTGAAGAGGCGGGGCCAGGAGCTCGGACTCGACCCCCGCAACCTCAACTAGGTGAGTACAACTAGGTGAGTACACACACACACACACACACACACACACACACACACACACACACACACACACACACACACCACCCAGTCACCTGCTTGCGGGTGCTTCTGCCCCTCTCTGTCACTTGTGCTGTTCACAGTGGAACACATTCGAGCTGTGTGGCCACAGCTTCAACCATATCGCTTACGTCGCGGTTTTTAAGAATTACCTGAGTGCCTGTAGTGACCTCTGGGAGCTTTTAAGAAAATATTTTGACTTCGCTAAATTTTATGGTGTGTTTAAGTGAATCTCAAGTTTTTAACACGTGACGGTGTTTATGTTGTGTTTATATTTATGTTGTGTGTTTCGTTCGTGCTCTTAGTCTTTATTCTTGTCCGTTAGAACGGTAGAGAAGGAGATACAGGACTGTAGAAATTACAGAACACACAACAAAACATTAAATAATATGTTTTGTTGTGTGCTCTGTAATTTCTACAGTCCTGTCTTTCCTTCTCTACCGTTCTTCCTTTCTCTCTTCCCCACCATTCTTCTAGTTTCCCCTCTCCCCTTCCCAGCCATTCTTCCCGTTATCCTTTCCTCATCACCACCATTCTCCCAGTTCCCCTCTCTTCCCCACCATCCTCCTCTTCTCCTCTCCCCTTCTCCCTCATTCATTAACTTCCGTGTGTTGTTTTCCTGTAATCACTAGTCAGGTATACTCGACAAAGGGTGACATTCACCACGATTAATGATGAGCCTGTTGAGGATTAGCTAATTTTTTAGGAGATTAGTTGTGGTTGCGAGTTTTTGTGTCGGCATATGTTTGTGTGGATACATGTGTGGGTATATGTTTGTGTGGGTATATGTTTATATGGATATATGTTTGTGAGGGGTATATGATTGTGTGGCTTTGTTTGTTTTGGTATATATGCATGTGGCTGTAGGGGAGTCGAGTCTCCGCTCCTGGCTCCCCCACACTGTTACTGATCTTATGAGTCGCTGTTAAATCTGCTCTTGAAACTGTGTATTAGTGTGTGTGTGCAGGTGAGATGTTTTAGCGTTTGTATGTGACTGTGATCGTTAAGTGTTTATAAGAGCTAATTGAGTACCTGCCTAGGCACCTGCCTTGGTACTTGCCTTGACACCTGCTTTGATACCTGCCTAGGTACCTAACTTAAACAAGTGAGCCAGGTTATAATGGCTGTGTAGTACTTTTAGACTGTGGCCACAACCTGGTTAACCATGCAGTTAAACCTCTAGCTTAACCTTAGGCCAGGTTAAGTGTGTAGGGAAGGGTATTAGAAGTTTGTGTTTGAGAAGTATGTGTTAGAGGGAGGTATAAGTGTGTTGGAGGAAGGTGTAAGTGTGTTGCAGGGAGGCATAAGTGTGTCGAAGGGAAGTATAAGTGTGTTGGAGGGGAATATTAATAAGTTGAGAAGTATAAGTGTGTTGAAGGGAGGTGTATGTGTTGGAGGAAGGTATAAGTGACTTGGAAGGAGGTATAAGTGTGTTGGAGGAAGGTGTAAGTGTGTTGTAGGAAAGTATAAGTGTGTTGACAATGTGGCCCTTGTTAGGTGGCAGGGTGACCCCTGACAGGTGACAGGGTGGCGCCTGCTAGGTGACAAGGTGGCTGGGTGGCCACCTTGTCCTACACTCACCTATATTGATCCCGCGGGAATTTGGTCCTTTAAATATCATGGCAGAAGCGACTTCGATCCTGAGGAGGAGGAGAAGCAGGAGGAGGATAAGGAGGAAGAGGAGGAACGGAGTAAAGGGATTACAGGTCAGGTCGTGGGAACGAACAGAACAGGTGGTGGGAACAGACAAGACAGGTGATAGGAACAGACAGGACAGGTGATGGGTACAGACAGGACAGGTGGTGGGAACAGACAGGACAGGTGGTGGGAACACAGGACAGGTGGTGGGAAACAGGGCAGGACAGTGGTGGGAACAGACAGGACGGGTGGTGGGAACAGACAGGACAGGTGGTGGGAACAGACAGGACGGGTGGTGGGAACAGACAGGACGGGTGGTGGGAACAGACAGGACAGGTGGTGGGAACAGACAGGACGGGTGGTGGGAACAGACAGGACGGGTAGTGGAAACAGGACGGGTGGTGGGAACAGACAGGACGGGTGGTGGGAACAGACAGGACGGGTAGTGGAAACAGGACGGGTGGTGGGAACAGACAAGACGGGTAGTGGAAACAGGACGGGTGGTGGGAACAGACAGGACGGGTGGTGGGAACAGACAAGACAGGTGGGGGAACAGACAGGAGGGTAGTGGAAACGGACGGGTAGTGGAAAAAGGACGGGTGGTGGGAAAAAGACAGGATGGGTAGTGAAAACAGGACGGGTAGTGGAAACAGGAGGGTGGTGGGAACAGACAGGACGGTGGTGGGAACAGACAAGACAGGTGGTGGGAACATACAGGACGGGTGGTGGAAAAAGACAGGACGGGTGGTGGGAACAGACAGGACTGGTGGTGGGAACAGACAAGACAGGTGGTGGGAACAGACAGGACGGGTGGTGGGAACAGACAGGAGGGTGGTGGAAACGACAGACGGGTGGTGGGAACAACAGGACGGGTGGTGGGAACAGACAAGAAGGTGGTGGGAACAGACAGGACGGGGGGTGGGAACAGACAGGACGGGTGGTTTGGGGAACGACAAGACAGGGTGGTGGGAACAGACAGGACGGGTGGTGGGGAAAAGACAGGACGGTTTGGGGGGGAAACAGACAAGACAGGTGGTGGGAACAGACAGGACGGGTGGTGGGAACAGACAGGACGGGTGGGGGGGAAACAGACAGGACGGGTGGTGGGAACAGACAGGACGGGTGGTGGGAAACAGACAAGACAGGTGGTGGGAACAGACAGGACGGGTGGTGGGAACAGACAGGACGGGTGGGGGGGAACAGACAAGACAGGTGGTGGGAACAGACAGGACGGGTGGTGGGAACAGAAGGACGGGTGGTGGAAACAGACAGGACGGGTGGTGGGAACAGGGCAGGACGGTGGTGGAAACAGACAGGACGGGTGGTGGGAAACAGACAGGACGGGTGGGGGGAACAGACAGGACGGGTGGTGGGAACAGACAGGACGGGTGTGGGAACAGACAGTACGGGCGGTGGGAACAGACAGGACGGGCGGTGGGAACAGACAGGACGGGTGTGGGAAAAAGACAGGACGGGTGTGGGAAACAGACAGGACGGGCGGTGGGAACAGACAGGACGGGCGGGGAACAGACAGGACGGGCGATGGAAACAGACAGGACGGGTGGTGGAAACAGGGCAGGACGGGCGGTGGGAACAGACAGGAACGGGCGGTGGGAACAGACAGGACGGGCGGTGGGAACAGACAGGACGGGTGGGGGGAAAAAGACAGGAGTGGCGGTGGGAACAGACAGGGGCGGGTGGTGGGAACAGACAGGACGGGCGGTGGGAACAGACAGGACGGGTGTGGGAACAGACAGGACGGGTGTGGAACAGACAGGACGGGCGGTGGGAACAGACAGGACGGGCGATGGAAAAAAAGACAGGACGGGTGGTGGGAAGAGACAGGGGGGTGGTGGAAACAGACAGGACGGGTGGTGGGAACAGACAGGACGGGGGGTGGGAACAGACAGGACGGGCGGTGGGAACAGACAGACGGGCGGTGGGAACAGACAGGGGCGGGCGGTGGGGGAAAGACAGGACGGGGCGGTGGGAACAGACAGGACGGCGGTGGGAACAGGACAGGACGGGTTTTGGGAACAGACAGGACGGGTGGTGGAACAGACAGGACGGTGGTGGGAACAGACAGGAAGGGTGGTGATAACAGACAGGACGGGTTGGTGGGAACAGACAGGACGGGTGGTGGGAACAGACAGGACGGGCGGTGATAACAGACAGGACGGGCGGTGATAACAGACAGGACGGGCGGTGGGAACAGACAGGACGGGCGGTGATAACAGACAGGACGGGCGGTGATAACAGGGCAGGACGGGTGGGGGGAACAGACAGAACGGGTGGTGGGAACAGACAGGACGGGTGTGGGAACAGAAGGACGGGCGGTGGGAACAGACAGGACGGGCGGTGGGAACAGACAGGACGGGCGATGGAAACAGGACGGGTGGTGGAAACAGACAGGACGGGCGGTGGGAACAGACAGGACGGGCGGTGGGAACAGACAGGACGGGCGGTGGGAACAGACAGGACGGGTGGTGGGAACAGACAGGACGGGCGGTTGGGGAAAAGACAGGACGGGTGGTGGAACAGACAGGACGGGCGGTGGGACAGACAGGACGGGTGTGGGAACAGACAGGACGGGTGTGGGAACAGACAGGACTGGCGGTGGGAACAGACAGGACGGGCGATGGAAACAGACAGGACGGGTGGTGGGAACAGACAGGACGGGTGGTGGAAACAGACAGGACGGGTGGTGGGAACAGACAGGACGGGTGGTGGGAACAGACAGGACGGGCGGTGGGAACAGACAGGACGGGTGGTGGGAACAGACAGGACGGGCGGTGGGAACAGACAGGACGGGCGGTGGGAACAGACAGGACGGGCGGTGGGAACAGACAGGACGGGTGGTGGGAACAGGGGCCCGGACGGCGGTGGGAACAGACAGGACGGGCGGTGGGAACAGACAGGACGGGCGGTGGGAACAGACAGGACGGGTGTGGGAACAGACAGGACGGGTGGTGGGAACAGACAGGAGGGTGGTGATAACAGACAGGGCGGGTGGTGGGAACAGACAGGACGGGTGGTGGGAACAGACAGGACGGGCGGTGATAACAGACAGGACGGGCGGTGATAACAGAAAAGGACGGGCGGTGGGAACAAGACAGGACGGGCGGTGATAACAGACAGGACGGGTGGTGGGAACGCAGGACGGGTGGTGGGAACAGACAGACGGGCGGTGGGAACAGACAGGACGGGCGGTGGGAACAGGACGGGCGGTGGGAACAGACAGGACGGGCGGTGGGAACAGACAGGACGGGCGGTGGGAACAGGACGGGTGGTGGGACTGATGACCCTAGATCAACTTTTCAAAGGCTGACCGAGGAACTGATGCACTGAATGACACAAACATAAGTTGGGACACACACGCACACAGGTGTTGGACACACGGGTGTTGGAACACACACAGGTGTTGGACACACGGGTGTTGGGACATATAGAGGTATTGGACACACACACATACGTGTTTGACATATACGGGTGTTAGAACACACACACACAAACAGGTGTTTGATACACACAGGGGTTGGATACACACACACACAGGTGTTTGATACACACACAGGGGTTTGATACACACACAGGGGTTTGATACACACACAGGGGTTTGATACACACATAGGGGTTGGATACACACACAGGTGTTTGATACACACACATAGCGGTTGGATACACACACACACAGGTGATAAGCAAACGGCGAGCACAAGCATCCCTATCCCCCCGCGCGCGCGCGCACCCACACACACACACACACACAACACACACACACACACACACACACACACACACACACACATACACAGGTGTTTGATACACACAAGGGTTGGATACACACACACAGGTGTTTGATACACACAAGGGTTGCATACACACACACACAGGTGTTTGATACACACAAGGGTTGGATACATACACCCCACACACACACACACACACAGGTGTTGGACACACACACAAAGGGGAGAGGGTGCACACTCACAGGGGTTGGATACACACACACACACACACACACACACACACACACACACACACACACACACACACACACACACACACACACACAGGTGTTGGACACACACACACGGGGAGAGATGCACACTCACAGGGGTTTTATACACACACACACACACACACACATACACACACACACAAACGTTTGTTAGCCAGCATTCGAGAATACACTGGGAACTAAGAAATTTGAGAGGACTCTTAGCGTTTGTATGTGTACTCACCCTTATTCTCGCTTAATTGTGGTTGCAGGGGTCGAGTCATAGCTCCTGGCCCCGCTTCTTCACTGGTCGCTACTAGGTCCACTCTCTCCCTGCTCCCTGAGCTCTTTCGAGCAGAAAACGTTCTCCTGAACGAATTTACTTGGATTTCCGACTCATTTTTACAACATTGCAAGCTCCTAATGATGTGTTAATTGCAACACGAAAGGCCCAGAGCTATCACCGAACTCCCGTTGTGAGTGTTTTGCATCTTGTATCACTTATTCGCGATTATTGCATTACAGCCTATATCATGTTACACAGTCTATATCATGTTACACAGTCTATATCATGTTACACAGTCTATATCATGTTACACAGTCTATATCATGTTACACAGTCTATATCTTTTTACACAGTCTATATTTATGTTACACAGTCTATATCATGTTACACAGTCTATATCATGTTACACAGTCTATATCATGTTACACAGTCTATATCATGTTACACAGTCTATATCATGTTACACAGTCTATATTATGTTACACAGCCTATATCATGTTACACGTCTATATCTGTTACACGTCTATTTCATGTTTTCACAGCCTATATCATGTTACACAGCCTATATCATGTTACACAGTCTATATCATGTTACACAGTCTATATCATGTTACACAGTCTATATGTTACACAGTCTATATCATGTTACACAGCCTATATCATGTTACACAGTCTATATCATGTTAAAACAGTCTATATCATGTTACACAGTCTTATCCCTGTTACACAGTCTACATCATGTTACACAGTCTATATCATGTTACACAGTCTATATCATGTTACACAGTCTATATCATGTTAGACAGTCTATATCATGTAACACAGTCTATATCATGTTACACAGTCTATATTATGTTACACAGTCTATATTATGTTACACGGTCTATATTATGTTACACGGTCTATATTATGTTACACGGTCTATATTATGTTACACAGTCTATATTATGTTACACAGTCTATATTATGTTACACGGTCTATATTATGTTACCTGGAGGTTACCTGGAGGTTATTCCGGGGATCAACGCCCCCGCGGCCCGGTCCATGACCAGGCCTCCCGATGGATCAGGGCCTGATCAACTAGGCTGTTACTGCTGGCCGCACGCAGTCCAACGTACGAGCCACAGCCCGGCTGATCCGGCACTGACTTTAGGTATCTGTCCAGCTCTCTCTTGAAGGCAGCCAGGGGTTTATTGGCAATTCCCCTAATGCTTGATGGGAGGCTGTTGAACAGTTTGGGCCCGGACACTCATGGTGTTTTCCCCTTAGTGTACCAATGGCGCCCCCCTACTTTTTATTGGCGGCATTTTGCATCGCCTGCCCAGTCTTTTACTTTCGTAGGGAGTGATTTCTGTGTGTAGATTTGGGACCATTCCTTCCAAGATTTTCCAAGTGTAGATTATGATATATCTCTCCCTCCTGCGTTCCAACGAGTACAAGTTTAAGTGCTTCCAAGCGTTCCCAGTAGTTTTAAGGTGCTTGACAGAACTTATACGTGCAGTAAAGGATCTCTGTACACTCTCTAGATCTGCGATTTCACCTGCTTTGAATGGAGATGTTAATGTACAGCAGTATTCCAGCCTAGAGAGAACAAGTGATTTGGGAAAAAGGGTCATCATGGCTTGGCATCTCTCGTTTGAAAGTTCTCATTATCCATCCTATCATTTTCTTTGCACGTGCGATTTGTGGCACTGTTGTGATCCTTGAAAGTGAAATCCTCAGACATTACTACTCTCAGGTCCCTTAAAATTATTTTTCCGCTCTATTGTATGGCCGGAGTCAGTAGTATACTCTGTTCTAGTTATTATCTCCTCCAGTTTTCCATAAACGGGGTAGTTTTGGGAAATTTTTTTCCCCATTGAACATCATATTGTTTACCGTTGCCCACTGGAAAACTTTGGGTTTTTATCTTCTTGGAGGTTAACCGCGTCCTCAGCAGATGACAGCCTCGTGCAGATCCTAGTATCACCGCAAAGGATGATACGGTGCTGTGGTGTATATCTCTGTTTATGTCTGATATGAGGATAAGGAATAAGATGGGGGCGAGTACTGTGCCTTGTGGAACAGAGCTCTTCACTATGGCAGCCTCCGATTTAACTCTGTTGACCACTACTCTTTGTGTTCGATTTTTTAGGAAGTTGAAGATCCATCTCCCCACTTTCCCAGTTATTCCTTTAGCACGTATTTTTTTGGGGCTATTACGCCATGATCGCATTTGTCAATGCTTTTGCAAAGTCTGTGTATATTACATCTGCATTCTGATTTTCCCTTCCAGTGCATCCAAGGCCATGTCATAGTGATCCATATTGTGAGAGGCAGGAGCGACCTGCCCTGAACCCATTTGCCCGGGATTGTGCAGATTTTGGGAATCCAGGTGATTTGCAATCCTGCTTCTTACACTCTTTCCAAGATTTTTATGATGTGGGACGTCAGAGCTATTGGTCTATAGTTCTTAGCTAATGCTTTGCTGCCACCTTTATGGAGTGGGGCTAAATCCTTTGGTTTTTAAGTGACTGGAATTTCACCCCATGTCCAAGCTCCCCTCCATAGTGTACTTAGGGGCACGCGAGGGGGGTTTTCTTGCAGTTCTTAATGAAAACAGAGTTCCCAGTCTGGGCCCGGGGCTGAGTGCATAGGCATGTTGTCAATGGCTTTTTCGAAATCTATCGGAGTTAGGGTAATGCCCGGAAATCTGGCATACATTTATGGAGTTTTGAGGCTCATTCATGAAGAAATCATTTGGGTCGTCGATCCTCAGACCAAATTAGGGGTTCACTAAACACAGAGTCGTACTGGGATTTCAATATTTCACTCATTTCCTTGTTGTCGTCTGTGTAAGTCCCATCCTGTCTGAGTAAGGGCCCGATGCTAGATGGGGTTATTTGCCTTGTTTTTGGCATATGAAAAGAAATATTTTGAATTTTTCAATTTCACTAATAGCTTTAAGCCCCTCCTGCCTCTCCTGGTTCCTGAAGAGTCATTTAGCTTAAGTTCGATAGTTTCCACTTCCCTGGTCAGCGCCTCCTTTCGTGTATCAGATTCTAGCACTCCTGAGGAGCTCAGTGACTCTTCGTCGTCTTCTGTAAGGGAGCGTCTTTTTCTCTCCATTTACTCCTGCTCTTCTTCTTTCTTAGGGGAATATGCCTAGAACATGCTTCGGCTACCGGGAAAAGTTGATCCTTTCAAGGCACTGGTTTGGATCCATGTCATTTAAGACAACTCCGAACATGTTCGTTTAGGACATGGTTTACCTGGGCCCAGTTGATGTTCTTGTTGTTGAAATTGTAAATTTTTTGAAGACACCTTCACAGGTACATTGCATTTTGCTGTTCAGGACCCTATGCATGTACGTCTGGACTTCGATTTTGATTGTGATCGGAATTAGTTGTTTTTGATATTCTTATGTCTCTTAAACAGGTCCTCATTATTTTGTGAAGAATAAGGTCAAGTGTGTTTTCTAGTCTTGTTTGGGTCCACTTTCTGCTGGCTTAAGGTGTGTTTTTCGCAGAGACTTAGTAGCTCATGTAGTGTGACCTTTCATCTGCGCTACCTCCCGGGATTGTTCAGCTAAAACATTATTTGCTACCCTTCTTCCATTTTGTATGCTCTTAGGTTTGAAATTTACCAAAGCAGTAAGAAAGTTTGGGGATGGAGCTGGAAGGTTTCCAAACATAATCGATTTTCAGTAGCTGTTCCTTGAACTGTTGGGAGTTGCATCTGGTGGCTTGTATACAACCACAATGACTAGGTTTTGGTTCTCGATTTTTATTGATAGAACTTCACTACCTCATTTGTGGTGTTCAGCAACTCCGTGCAGATAAGGGACCTTTGACATAAAAGGCCAACCCCCCCCTTGTTTTCCTGTTTTTTTCTGTCGCCTCTAAAAAGGTTGTAACCACTTTTTCCATATTTCACTGTCAAAGTGATCTTTTGTGTGAGTCTCTGTGAAGGCTGCAAACATTGCATTAGACTCCACTAGAAGTCCACTGATAAAAGGTATTTAGTTGTTGGTGGATGGCTTAAGGCCCTGTATATTAGCAAATATGAACGAGGTTGTATTCTGTGTTTGTTGGGGGGATTTTGCTATTGGCATCAGTAGTTGTAATTCTGGAGGGCCATGGGTGGCCACTGGCTGCTCTTCCAGTCCAACAAGGCTCCAAGGTGGTGGACTATTTTTATTTCCTTCCATTTTCTTTTTTCGTTTCCTGCCACTAAAAAATCACCTGGAGTTGGGTTGTCGTAGCTACTATTGTTTGTCTTGTGGGGTCTGTGCCTCCTGGTCCCTTTT
>NC_069423.1:16411932-16451932 GCF_026875155.1 Cherax quadricarinatus | reverse complement strand
ACGGCCCATGCATCAATGCCGGTCTACCAGCCACCACCAGCCGCTAGTAGGCCTGTGTCTGGGTTTTACTCTCTCCCTAGACACAACAGACCTGGTCACTTGAGCAGAGCCCTGGGTGTGGGGTTCCACTTGCTGGCCAGGACGTCTCCAGCAGGGTCCTCTGGGCCAACAGCAGCAGAGCAGTTAGGAATCAACTCCCCTTCTCTCCCCAAATCACACCGGCGAAACCTGAGTGAGGGGAGCACTGGGGAACCCGTCACAACCCTCCCTATAACACTTGGGTCGTTGTCTCGAGGTAAAGGAGTCACGAAGGAGGCGACACTGCAGACGATATCCTCCGGTGGGGAACCCAAGCTCAAATCTACAACTAAGCGGAGTGGGAGGGATGGAGAGAGCAAACCCCGGCGGAGGGACCAGGATTACCAATCATTGCCTCGCCGCTCCACCAAGGACCAGCCTGCCAAGCGCTCACCCAAAGATGGAGATTCAAAGAGTCAGAGCGCAGCGAAAAGACATGACACAGAACCTAAATTCCGGTCACTTCCCAGAAGGCATGAGGGAGAAGCGAGGTACCAGGCAGTGAGCAGGAAGAGTGAGGGTGACCCCAAGTACCAGTCACTGCCCAAGAGACAAAGCACGGAGCCCAGGTATCAAACCTTTCCTAAAAGACGTGATGGCGAGTCGTCATATTCGCACCATCCTTCATCTCCCAAGAGACGTAGCATGGATCCTGGCCAACAGTTATCATCGCCCAAGAAGCGCGATGTAGGACCAACAGCTCTTCCCTCCTCACCAAAAAGACGAGATATGGGGCCTGGTCTTCTTCCTGGATCCCCTAAGCGACGTGACACAGAGTCCGGAGCTCAGCAATCGCTCTCTCCGAAGCGGAGAGGCGCCGACCCCAAATTTCTGCCGCCACCGCCCAAAAAGTATGATATTGATCCCAAATACGAGCAGCTACCTCCAAAGAGACCAGAGGTTGACCTGAAGTACCAAACATTTCCCCAGAAGAGGCACGATCAAGTATCCAGATACCAGTCTGTACAACCAAGGGTCTATGATATAGATCCAAAATATCAAGCTCTACCACCCAAGAGACCAGAAATTGACCTGCGATATTATCCCTTACCACCTCCCAGGTATGAGGCAGAACCAAAGTATCAAACTGTGCCACCTAAACGACGGGATATAGATCAAAGGTATCCCACAGTGCCTCCCAAGAAATTTGGCATTGACGTGAAATATCAGCCAATACCACCACCCAAAAGATATGACGTCGGTCCCAGATACCAGACAATACCCCCGAAGAGACATGATATTGATCACAGATATCATTATATCCCCCCACCGCGCCCTGATATCGACCCTAGATACCAACAACTTCCACCAAGAAGACCTGACCTGGATCCTAAGTACCAGCAACTTCCCCCTAAGAGACCTGATATTGAACCCAAATATCAACAGCTTCCTTCCAGGAGACCCGATATTGAGCCCAAGTATCAACATCTTCCACCAAGAAGACCAGATATCGAGCCCAGGTATCAGCATCTACCCCCAAGACCCGATATTGAACCCAAATACCAACCCTTGCCACCAAGACCCGATATTGAACCTAAATATACGCAGTTACCACCAAGACGGCTGGATGTTGATTCCAGATCCCAACCAATACCTCCAAGGCCTGATATCGAACCCAGATATCAATCGCTGCCACCAAGACCTGACGTGGAACCTAAGTACCAGTCGCTACCACCCAGACCCGACATTGAACCCAAATATCAACCGTTACCCCCAAGGCCTGATATTGAACCCAAATACCATCCACTTCCACCCAGACCGGATATCGAACCCAAATACCAACCACTGCCACCGAGGCCTGATATCGAACCCAAGTATCAACAGCTGCCACCGAGGCGACAAGACGGTGAACCTAAGTACCAGGTATTGCCACCAAGACACCCTAATGGAGAGCCCAAGTATCAGTCTTCACCACCAGACAGCGAGCTCAGGTACCAACATCAGCAGCGGAGACCTGATATTGAGCCCAAGTACCACCCAATGCCACAAAGGCCCGACATTGAACCCAAGTACCAGCAGTTACCTCTGCGACGCCTGGATGGAGAGTCGAAGTATCATCCATTGCCACCCAGACGATCTGAGGGTGATCCTAAGTACCAAGCCTTGCCCCCCAGAAGATCCGATGTTGATCCTAAGTACCAAGTCTTGCCACTGAGGAGGCCCGAGGCTGATCCTAAGTATCAACCCTTACCACCGAGGCGGCCTGAAGTTGATCCTAAGTATCAACCCTTACCTCCTAGACGGACTGATATTGATCCCAAATACCAACCCTTACCACCTAGACGGTCAGAAGGAGATGCAAAATATCAGCCAATTCCACCTAAACGAACAGATGGGGATGCCAAGTATCAGGCACTACCACCCAGACGACCAGAAGGAGAGAGCAAATACCAGCCACTGCCAGCTAAGATGGCTGATTACGAATTTCATCCTATTCCAATACATCTGGACTCTGAACACAAATTCCAGCCACCGTTCCCTATGTTTGATTACGAATTCCAACCCATTCCAACGATAAAACCCAACTACGAGCAAGTTTATCCGTCAATGCCCTTAAGAAAACCCGATGGGGAGAGCCGTCCATTGCCGCCATTGAGTGGGGATGTCCAGGGCATATCCAGTCAACCAAAAGTGCAGCCGCTGTCGCCACGAACTCAGACAAGCGACGTGCCTTATCAGGCAGCGCCTCCGGCACCAGTTGCCACTGACCAGGCTATACCTCCGAAGGCGTATCAAGGCAATGAAGTGTATCTGCCACATGCTCCTAAGACGCCGGGAAGTATACCACTGTATGAGACTATTCCTGCTAAACATCCAGGAACCGAACCTATTCCTGCGAAGGTACCTGGAGTTATACCTTTGTATGAAGGAATTCCTCCCAAGATAAAGATGCCTGACCTACCTTACCAGTCCATTGCTCCTAAAGTAAGTGAGATTGACACACTGTATCAGACGATGCCTTCTCCCATGTCTCCTCTCAAGGCTGACGAAGCTGAGCCCTTGTACCAGACATCGCCTCCCAAGATGAGCGCCAGCGAGCCTCTGTATCAGTCATCTCCAGACGGCCTGGAATCTGATCCTGTCTACCAGGCTGTGACACCGCAGATGATCCAAGATGTCAAGTGCAATTACCAGTTGCTGCAACAGAGGAAACTGGAGCAGGAGGCTAAAGCCCTAGCAGGGCCTAAAAGAACGATTAAGGGAGACAAGTATCACTCTCCAACAAAACGAACCTTTAGAGAGCGAGACGGTGAATCAAAGTCTCAGTCATCTAAGAAAAGCTCTAAAGGCGAGCCCAAGTACCAGTCTCTTCCCAAGAGGAGAGAGAAAGATAACGATGGCAAATATCAATCATTGCCACGCCGAGGAGGGCGACGAGATCCCCCGGCGCCTCCACAGTTTCGCTGGACACCTGGGGACGACGATGGAATATATTCTAGTCTAGAGTACCCTAGTGAAGAAGGTCGTAGTGGCGGGCCTAGCGAGGATGAGATATATTCCAGCCTGACGACTACTGATGATCCTGTGTATCAGAGTGTAAGTGAAGCCTCATACTCTCGTCCAGTCCCACCTTTACCTGCACCTCTCAGGTATCGCCGGCGTGTGGACGACGCTCCTCCACCATTACCTCCCCCACGCCTCACAACTGGACCCGTAGGACCACACAACCCACTGGTCTCTCCTGGGACTGTGGTCTCCCCTCCCGTCCTTCCCATTCGGGCTCCTCGAGTCTCTTCAACGTCTAACGTAAGGATGTTATACCCAGGGGGAAGTAGCACTAGCCCGAGTCCCAGCCCAGAGAACCTTTTGACGCAGTCGGCGCCGTCCTGGCCGCAGCGACAACACCGACATGACAACGAAGAAGTCTACTCCTCCATACCCTCCTTGATCAGCTCCACGCCTGAATCTCCACCAGCCACACTCCCTCGAGCGGCGCAGATCGGCCGTGTGGCTCCTTCGGCGTCGTGGAACTCTTTGGGATCCTCCTGCAGGTCCTCGTGGGATTCGCTGGGATCTTCGGTGAGATCTGAAGGCAGCAATAATGCTCGTCAGCGTCGCCGCCGGGCGCGGTCTGATCCCAGGATGGACGCTGGGGTACTACACCGACTTGCCTTCACTATATGGCACACCGCCTTACACATCGAGAAAGAGGTCAGGAGCGCCGGCTGACCCGACGCCACCACCCTCAGTGCTCGCATGATCTCACCCTCACCCTTGTCCTGCCTGGCGGAGCTCTCCGGTATGCGCATGACATAACCCTGGATGTGTGGCGTCAGTGCTCTGTAACAGCAGTGTGTCCCTGGTCGTACGGCGTCCGTGAGAGACCGTTGCATGCTGCTGCTGCTGCAACTGCCTTGGATACTGTTGCATGCTCTTGCTGCCTTGATTGTGGCGTCCGGAAGTGAGAACGTTGCATGCTGCTACCTTGGTCGTGGCGTTCGTGAAAGAGGTCTTTGCATGTTGTCCTTCTATTCATGGTAATGCATCCCTCTACATTTGCTCATTATTAGTCTATATGCTGCATGTACACATGTTTGGGTTATATGCTTCAAGAACCGCTTCATCAACGTTATGTGACCACAAAACTTACATTGTTATATGTGTCTTTAAAGCATGAACCTCTGACAAATAAAGACACACACACACATACACACACACTCACACATTCACACACACACACACACACACACACACACACACAC
This sequence comes from Cherax quadricarinatus, assembly GCF_026875155.1. Classification (NCBI taxonomy): domain Eukaryota; kingdom Metazoa; phylum Arthropoda; class Malacostraca; order Decapoda; family Parastacidae; genus Cherax; species Cherax quadricarinatus. The sequence goes on along the minus strand of NC_069423.1, from coordinate 16,447,151 downwards.
ACACACACACACACACACACACACACACACACACACACATTCACACATTCACACACACACACACACACATTCACACATACACACACACATACACATCACACACACACATACACATACACACACACACACATACACACACACACACATACATACACACATACATACATACACACACCACACACACACATACACACACACATACACACACATACACACACTCATACACACTCATACACACACACACATAAATACACACACACACGCACACGCGCGCGCGCGGAATAGACAAGATGGACAAAGACAAGATGTTCCAGGGAGTGGACACAGAAACAAGAGGTCACAGTTGGAAGTTGAAGACACAGATGAGTCAGAGAGATATTAGGAAGTATTTCTTCAGTCATAGAGTTGTCAGGCAGTGGAATAGCCTAGAAAGTGATGTAGTGGAGGCAGGAACCATACATAGTTTTAAGACGAAGTTTGATAAAGCTCATGGAGTGGGGAATGAGAGGGCCCAGTAGCAACCGGTGAAGAGGCGGGGCCAGGAGCTAAGACTCGACCCCTGCAACCACAAATAGGTGAGAAATAGGCGAGTACACACACACACACACACACACACACACACACACACACACACACACACACACACACACACACACACACACACACACACACACACACACACACATACACACATACACACACACACACACACCACACACACATACACACAACACACACACACACAACACACACACACACACACACACACACACACACACGCATACACACACACATACAAATACAGTCACACACACACACATACATACACACATACACATAAACACACATACATACACACACACACATACACATACGCACACATACCTACATATATATATATATACACACACACACACACACACAACATTGGCCGTCTTCCACCGATGCAGGGTGACCCGAAAAAGAACTTTCACCATCATTCACTCTATCACTGCCTTGCCAGAGGCATGCCAATACTACGTTTCAGATGCTCCTCCAAACTCCATATATCCCCACCGCTCCTTCATAGTGCAGACACTGCCCTTCCGACCTGTAGGACTCGAATCCGGCTAACCAGTTTTCCTGAATTCCTTCAGAAATATTACCTTGCTCACACTCCAACAGCTCGTCAGAATCTTAAAAACCACTTATCTCCATTCCTATCTAACGTGCTCACACATGCTTGCTGGATGTTTAACCCACTCACAAACAAAACGTTTAACCCCCTCCAACCTTTCCTAGGGCGACCCCTATCCCATTTTCCCTGTACTACAGATTTATACACCCACTTAGTCATCCTATTTTATCTATCTAAATGTCCAAACCACGTCAACAACCTCTCCTCAGCCCTCTGGATAATACTTTTAACACTTCTAATCTCCAAGCTACGAATTTTCTGCATAATATTTACACCTCACATTGCTCTCAGACACGACATCTCCACTATCTTCAGGCTTCTCGCTGCAGCAGTCACAACCCATTCTTCACATCTGTATACGAGTGTTGGTACCACTGTATTCTCATACATTCTCCTTTTTGCCACCATGAATAACATTCTTTGTCTACAGATGCCTTAATGCACTACCCACCTTTTCGCCTCATCAGTTTTATGGTTTACCTTGTCTTTCATAGACCCATCTGCCGACAAGTCACACTCAAATATCTGAACACATTCACTTCCTCCAATCTCCCCTTCTTCCAATCTGATATACAGTCTTTAATTACCTAAATCGTTTATCCTTACTACCTTGCTCTTTCCTATGTTCACTTTTAATTTCTTTTACATACCCATCCAAATTCGTCCACCAATTATTGCAACTTCTTTTTAGAATCTCCCAAAAGCAGTGTCATCGGCGAAAAGCAAATGTGACAACTCTCATTTTGTATTGGATTTTTCATACTCTAATCCCACACCTCTCCCCAACACCCTAGCATTCACTACTTTTACAAACTCATCTATAATTATGTTAAACAGCCATGGTGACATCATGTTTACGTGTCTAAAGCTTACTTTTAGTGGAAAATAATCTCCCATCTCTTCTACATACCCTAACATGAGCCTCATAAAAACTTAACTGCTCTCAGTAACCTCCCACCTATTCCATACATTTGCAGCATCTGCTACATTGCTTCCCTATGCACCCTAGCATATGCCTTTTCTAAATCTATGAATGCAAAGAAAACTTCCTTACCTTTACCTAAATATTGTTCAGTTACATGCCACTGTGTAAACACTTGGTATTTACAACGTGTACACTCCCTAAAGCTTTCTTGTTCATCTGCGTTCCTGCTCTCCATCTGCCTTACCTTTAATTATTTCAATAATAACTCCATACACTTTATCTGGTATGCTCAGCAGATTTATTCCCCTATAATTTTTATACCCTTTTGTTCCCCTATTCTTTATACAAAGGAACTATGCACGTTCTCTGCCAATCCCTAGGTACCTTCCCCTCTTTCATACATTTACTTAACAAAACTATATCTCTACCTGCTCTTAATTTTTCTATCTTGAGCCTGTCAATCCCAGCTGCTTTACCGTCCCTTTCATTTTACCCACAGCCTCACACACCCTCACCACTCTCACATCTGGCTCTTCCTTACTCCTAATGGATGTTATACCTCCCTGACCAATGAATACAGTCACTTGTTCCCTTTCTTCATCAACATTAAAAACTCAAAATATTCCCGTCATCTTCCCAGTACTTTTAACTCCCCATCTAATAACCCCTTTCTTCTGCCTTTAACTGTCAAATCCATTCTTTCCCTTAGCTTTCTCAAACTTCTTAATCTCACTCCAAAACTTTCTCTTATTCTCAGCAAAATTTGTTGACAGAACCTCACCCACTCTCTCATTTACTCTCCTTTTACACTCCCTTACCACTCTTTTAACCTGTCATTTACTCTCCATATACTCCACCCTCCTTACATCACTTCTGCTTTGTAAAAAAACTTTCAGATACTAACCTTTTCTCCCTTACCACAACTTTTACCTCATCAAACCATACTCGCGGTCAAAGAGTCTCCAAACTCCAGACCGTCGCGTTAGCCACTGGGGCAGCTAACGCGACGGTCTGAAGTTTTGAGACTCTCTGACTGCGGGTTCAAACCCCACCCGTGGTATGGTTTACAGTCATGTCATTACGATTTCGTGAGTCGTGTTTGCCTCATCATTCCACTAATTACTCCTTTTCCCTCCCACAAATTTCTGTTGCACACACTAACACAGTATTCCTCTTCAGCTTCCTCATTACCTATATTCTCACTAATCCACCTTTCTCCCAATAGTTGCTTATAATAATACAGTATTGGCTTCTAGGAAAAATCTAGAGGTAACGACTAAAAGCCATTTGCATATACAGTATTTCTTCTGTTACCACGCAGTTTTGTTATAATTTGTGTATTTGTGCATTATTGTTGATGACCTTAAACACATTCTCAGCGTTGTGGAGCTCCTCAAACGCCAGCAGGTATTCTCTTGGGTCACCACACTGGGACACACACAAATAAAAGTTGCAGTCTTCGAGTCTGATATTTTGATGAGTCTGGGCCCCTAGCTCTCTTAAGAAACCTATTGCTCCCTATCCCTAGGGTAATGAAAGGATACTGGTGGACCAAGTCTATTTGTCGTGCTTGGGTTTTTCCTATGATCAGCAGCACCACTCTGTTGACCAGTAATGTAGGTGTCGGCTAGGTAGGTGCAACAGCTGTATTCAGGGTGGCAGCAGTATTCAGGGTGCTTGACTATTAAAGATCCAAGTTCTTTCTCGGCTGGGAACTGGGCAAGAGCAAGATTCCTCTTGATGATTCCACTGGCTTCGTTGTGTCTGACATGCTATTCTCTAGAACTTGCAAAACTGAGGGCATATTATCCAGCTACCATGTTGCCACAAATGCACTTGCACTCAGTGTGAATATGGGCAACAAAATAGAGATCACTGCAATGGGAACTGCGAGAAGAATCATTCATTGTGTTGTGCGCTCTGCTTTTCTTTCGCAGCTTACACCCTCTAACAGCTGTAATTCTTTTTCACGATGAGCTGTCCCATCTGAATTGTTTATGGGCCATAGTTTCAACTGGTTTTGTTGTCCGGGTTGAAATGGTAGCCCACTCACTGGTTAGGGTCATCCACCTCCCACAGAATTACATGTATGCTCTGGATACATTGTAAGAGAGTAAGATGTCTAACAAAGCAATCTGAGAGGAGACGGAGAGCATCGTAAAAAGTAGGTTATTTCAGGGAGGGATAGACACCTGGCCAAGCGATAGAAGACACGGGTATCTACGTTTCCGATCGTGATTTGCATTCTTGTGCAGTTAGCTATTTTTTTCCTAGAATTTCACGAATAGGTTAGACCCAAGGAGATTAGTGTCAGTGGGATTAATTACTTACACTCCTTGCAGGACAGCTGTGAGTTGCTTATTTGTGTGTTGACCGGAAGACCAGACTCTTTGCTTTATGGATTAGATGGTTCTTGCCAGAGTGATATCTTCCAAGAAGCAGATGTGAGCTCACTGCGTTTTTGATGGCTAACAGAGAAATGAGAGGTTGGGGGGGGGGAAGAGGGTCTTATTTATTGAAGAGAAGTTTCTAACCACTGATGAAACAAGATTAGATAAAAGGTAGGGAAAGGGTCATGCATAGCTCATAGTACATCCCTTTTGACTGAAAGGCATTTGCCATATTTAATTTGATCAGAGATTGCAAACATTAGAGCTTAGTGATGTATGCACATGCTACATAGACTGTTGCTTCAAACCTTTTTGAGTCCTGGACTTCAGCTGAGCTGGTTTAGCATGAGGGCTGCATCATGCCTGACTATTTTCCTGGCTCTCCTGACAAAGAGATGCACCAAAAAAAGGCCTATTAGTCTCAGGAACACCACCGGCGAGACAAATATTGGGGAATCTTGTAAGTTGGGATTGGGTATCCTTTTCAACATCTTCAACTGCTGCATTGAACTCAAGTTTGATTTGTTGTGGTCCTAGCCCTGTGAACCCTTCTTCAGATCCTGGTTGGAAGTACCCGGTAGCTTTGTTTACTTCTGATTCTTGGACTGTCAACAGTTCTATTCTGGTGGTATTGTCGAAAGGTCATTGTTGTTAGGAGCTCGAGCGGGTTTTTTCCCTGTAGAGCCCGGATTGTGGTCGATTCTCTGGAGCCATTTTCTCTCATCGCTGGTAATTAGTCTGATTGCTCTTGCAATATTTCCCTCCTATTTTTTTTTATTTTATTTTATTTTTTTTGCTGATTTATGTTTTAATTTGGAGATATTGGGGAGGTTTGGTTTTCACTTCTTTGGCGAGTGCTTCTTATACCGTGAGGAAGGCGGGCGAGATAATTGCATCTGGGGAATTCATTTATTGGATGTGGCTAAAGTCTTGTTTCTCCTGGGAAAACATGCAAGCAGGCCGTACTATACAGGCAGAGGTTGGGCAGTGCTCCGCTGCTTGGTACGTCATCTTTAACTAGTTTTTTTTTTTTTTCAAAATGTTAAATAGTTTGGCAGCACTTTGAGTGCATGTTGCTATAGGGATGTGTGACAAAGTCCTGACAGATGTTACTTAGATTGCTTCTTTGAAGTTATCTGTTGTTGCGAAGCCTGGAGGGTTGCTTTTTCTGGGTACTGGGGAGGGACTATTGGTGTTGGTTGTCCAGACGAAGCGACTGGAAGCCTAAACATCGACTAGAATTGTAATTGTGTTGGATGAAGTCAGTTCTGTTGTTGTGACTCCACTCTTTATTTCATACCAGACATCATCCAATGTAGCTTTGAAGGTTCTTGGCTTGCAGGAAGCTGGCAGTTCGATCGAACTTGTGCCACTGATATTTTACAGGATGAAGAGGTTTTGCTAGGAGACACTGGGGAGGAAGTCTAGGATTTTTTGTTATATAGCAACATGGATATATTAGTAGTGTGCTGCTACCCTATTCGTTGTGGTAGTTACACAATGGGAACAAAGTTAACCATTTTTTTTTCATATTCCATCAAGCAGGATGAGGCTGTTAACAGGATATTGAAATCTGTTAGCCTGAGGTGGGAGACTTCAGTAGGGCAATGAGGATATCGTCAAGAATTTCACCAAGGTTTCCTTCCGGCATAACAGGAATTACTGTCACTTGGGAAATGCCATCTTTCAGGATTGCCTGTCCCATGGATGGAGAAATGGAATTTGTATGAAGATGTCTCCATATCTCCATCATCCCAGAGCGTGGGGGGGGGGGGACCAAGAGAAATCATACACAGGAGGCAGTGGAAAGATAAAGGGGTAGAGGAAGAGAAAGATGGAAGTCACAGGATAATATTCCACTAAGGGCTCGTCAGCTACACCAGCTGGGTTGGATGTTGAGGTGAGCAGGGGAAAAGTGCAGTATCGCATACTGTGATATGCTGGCGGGGTAGTTGGGGGATCACTTCTCCACTGGGGCCAAAAGTTATGACTCAAACCCTGCAAAGGCAGCTAGGTGTGTACACGCCCACTCTCAATTAGCGAGAGAAGGGAAGAATCGAGGTTGAAATTTATGATTCCACAATGGTTGGTGTCCTCTAGTAATCATCATTCAACCACTCGTGTGTTTCTGAAGTTGAAGAAAACGAGGGATTGGGTCCCCGAGGCTGACCCCTTGCTGGGAGATATGTGGGAAGAGAAGGGGGGATGTAGGAAGGAGGTCTCTGAAGGGTACTGAGAGAGAGAATTTAATTTCAGAAATATATAATTGTTACAAAATTAGGTGTTAATACATTTCGAGAAGCCCTTGGTTATGCAGAGAATAAATTTCACGTTACGTGAAATGGAGTTTGAGTGGAAGAGGCTTCTGTTGGACTGTGGGGAGGGGAGAGGCTTCTTTTGGGCTGTGAGGGAAAGAGGCTTTTTCTGGGATTTGGGGAAGGGAAGAGGTTTCTGTTGGGCCGTGAAGGGGTAATGAAGTTTATGTTGTGCTTAAGGGACTTTTGTTGGGCACTACATAGTTTGCAAGGCAATGAGTCACAAACTGGTCTATGGTACATCACAGCTCTATGAACACCTGCCAGCTTGAAGCCTCGTCGTAGTCTCACCATTCGTGGGATGTTGAAGCCTTTTGATAGTCTTTCCTTACAGTACCAGAGATTTAAAGCCTCATGACAGTCTTTCCTTATAGTGAGGTATGCTTTAATGAATTTAATTGGTTCTAGAACCTCTTTCTTTATAGAGTTCGTTATAGGAGTAATCTGTTCCAGGCCCCTAAATACAACCACTTAACACTGAAAAATGTAATATAAAATGTAAAAAATGCATAAATGCGCATTTAAATAAAGAATATCATTAATAGTAACAAAAATATAAATTAGCACAAAAAAATAATACTTATCCTAGCTTAGTGTTGAGCATGTAGGACAGAAGGCAGCGGAGGAGAGACTTACTGTTCCTTATGTAAATATTCGTTAAATAAACCGTTCGTTATAGCATACCCTACTGTACTATCATCTGCCGCGGAAACTTGACAGGGCTGAGTAAGACTTGTAGGGTTCCCAGTCTAACAACATGCGGAGGGGAAGGGATCCCTGCCACAAAAACTTAATTATTAAATTATAATGTGACATGATATAGCATGTCAACCATTACTGTTTGTTTGTTATTTGCTTTTTCTCACCGATGATATAAATTTATCTTTAAATTATTATAATTTGTTTTGTACATAGATTGACAAAATTCTTGCTTTGTGGAGGAGGGGGATGTCTCCTCGTTTTGTATGGAGAGTCACCAGGGGCAGCGCCAGGAGCAGCGCCTCCTGCTGCCTCTGTCTTTAATCTGGTGCTGAGTCTTGAATCTTCGTAGTATTCTGAAACACAACACTAATTACCATGGCTTGCTAACAACCCTGCGTGTGTAGGTTCCCTTTCTTTAGTGTTTATCTTATAAAATACCTGCCCTCACATGTTGAACCCTTGTGTTTAGTTCCACCCCTTCACATGTTCAACCCCTGTGTTCCACCCCTTCACTCTGTTACGAAGTAAATTCAATTAGGAATGTAGATACCGGGAAGATCTCTCTCTCTCTCTCTCTCTCTCTCTCTCTCTCTCTCTCTCTCTCTCTCTCTCTCTCTCTCTCTCTCTCTCTCTCTCTCTCTCTCTCTCTCTCTCTCTCTCTGTCTGTCTGTCTGTCTGTCTTCCCTTATCCACCTCCCCTACTGATTGGAACGTTTGATAACTAAACCTAACTGTCAGTTCATTCTGCCCCCGGAGTTCTTTTACTACCAGGTATTGACCTGGTACTTCCTGGAGTTCTTTTACTACCAGGTATTGACCTGGTACTTCCCAGAGTTCTCTTACAACCAGGTATTGACCTGGTACTTCCCAGAGTTCTCTTACAACCAGGTATTGACCTGGTACTTCCCAGAGTTCTCTTACAACCATGTATTGACCTGGTACTTCCCAGAGTTCTCTTACAACCAGGTATTGACCTGGTACTTCCCAGAGTTCTCTTACCAGGTATTGACCTGGTACTTCCCAGAGTTCTCTTACAACCATGTATTGACCTGGTACTTCCCAGAGTTCTCTTACAACCAGGTATTGACCTGGTACTTCCCAGAGTTCTCTTACAACCATGTATTGACCTGGTACTTCCCAGAGTTCTCTTACAACCATGTATTGACCTGGTACTTCCCAGAGTTCTCTTACAACCAGGTATTGACCTGGTACTTCCCAGAGTTCTCTTACAACCAGGTATTGACCTGGTACTTCCCAGAGTTCTCTTACAACCAGGTATTGACCTGGTACTTCCCAGAGTTCTCTTACAACCAGGTATTGACCTGGTACTTCCCAGAGTTCTCTTACAACCAGGTATTGACCTGGTATTCATTACCTTGTATCTCTTGTTTTGAAGTTGTCCTTCTCTTGTTGTTCACTCATGCTTTTTTTTTTTTGTTTTAATCAGCAATTACTTCTTCTTTTTCTTCTGAATCTTTCTTTTGTCTTTTTCTTCCTTTTTCCCGCTGCATGGAAGTGCTTACACACACACACACACACACACACACACACACACACACACACACACACACACACACACCACACATATACACACACACACGTACACGTGTGGATCTGTCTCGAAGTCTCACATAGGTGATTTATTTTTCTTTTCCTATCTCTCCTGGGATACAATTGGTAAAGCTCTGTGGAGAGCGATACAAGATAAAGCTCTTTTCAAGGTGAACATGACTTAATATAGCTCTACACAGAGCGAAACATGATTTAATAAAGCTTTACACAAGGGTAAACATGCATTGATAAAGCACCCCACAGAGGGAAACAACCTGACAAGGCTCTATACACAGAGCGAAGCATGACCTGACAAGGCTCTATACACAGAGCGAAGCATGACCTGACAAGGCTCTATACACAGAGCGAAGCATGACCTGACAAGGCTCTATACACAGAGCGAATCGTTTTCACGTGACAATCTTTCTCGTCAACCTGTATTCTTCTTTTTAAGATAATTTCTGGTGATTTGTTCTACTCTTAAGGTAGTTTTGTTGTTGTTGTTGTTGTTGCCTGCATTAATGTTGCCATAGCTTGTTATGTGTTTGTTACAGTGACAGTGTTGCATAGTTTATTGTGTTGTTATAGTGACAGTGTTGCCATAGTTTGTTACTGAGTGACAGTGTTGCCATAGTTTGTGTACTAGTGAACAGTTTGCCATAGTTTGTACATGACAGTGTTGCACAGTTTATGTGTTTGTTACTAGTGACAGTGTTGCCATAGTTTATTGGTTTGTTACAAGTGACAGTGTTGCATGTTTGTTACTAGTGACAATGTTGTTGCCAAGTTTTGTTCTATGACAGTGTTGCCAAGTTTTGTGATTTGTTACTAGTGCATGTTGCATAGTTTTGTTTACTAGTGACAGTGTTGCCATGTTTGTTACTGTGAAGTGTTGTCAGTTTGTGTTACTAGTGACAGTGTTGCCATAGCTTGTTATTGTGTTTGTTACAAGTGACAGTGTTGCCATAGTTTGTTACTAGTGACAGTGTTGCCATAGTTTGTGTTACTAGTGACAGTGTTGCCATAGTTTGTGTTTGTTACTAGTGACAGTGTTGCCATAGTTTGTGTTTACTAGTGACAGTGTTGCCATAGTTTGTTGTTTGTTACTAGTGACAGTGTTGCCATTGTTACTAGTGACAGTGTTGCCATAGTTTGTGTTACTAGTGACAGTGTTGCCATAGTTTATTGTGTTTGTTACTAGTGACAGTGTTGCCATAGTTTGTTTACTAGTGACAGTGTTGCCATAGTTTGTTATTGTGTTTGTTACTAGTGACAGTGTTGCCATAGTTTGTGTTTACTAGTGACAGTGTTGCCATAGTTTGTTATTGTGTTTGTTACTAGTGACAGTGTTGCCATTGTTTACTAGTGACAGTGTTGCCATTGTTTACTAGTGACAGTGTTGCCATAGCTTGTTATTGTGTTTGTTACAAGTGACAGTGTTGCCATAGTTTGTTACTAGTGACAGTGTTGCCATAGTTTGTTATTGTGTTTGTTACTAGTGACAGTGTTGCCATTGTTACTAGTGACAGTGTTGCCATAGTTTGTGTTACTAGTGACAGTGTTGCCATAGTTTATTGTGTTTGTTACTAGTGACAGTGTTGCCATAGTTTATTGTGTTTGTTACTAGTGACAGTGTTGCCATAGTTTGTGTTACTAGTGACAGTGTTGCCATAGTTTGTGTTACTAGTGACAGTGTTGCCATAGGTTGTTTGTTACTAGTGACAGTGTTGCCATAGTTTGTTAGTGTTTGTTACTAGTGACAGTGTTGCCATAGTTTGTGTTACTAGTGACAGTGTTGCCATAGTTTATTGTGTTACTAGTGACAGTGTTGCCATAGCTTATTGTGTTACTAGCGACAGTGTTGCAATAGCTTATTGTGTTTGTTGCTAGTGACAGTGTTACCATAGCTTGTTATTGTGTTTGTTACTAGCGACAGTGTTACCATAGTTTATTGTGTTTGTTACTAGTGACAGTGTTGCCATAGTTTGTGTTTGTTACTAGTGACAGTGTTGCCATAGTTTGTGTTTGTTACTAGTGACAGTGTTGCCATAGCTTGTTATTGTGTTTGCTACTAGTAACAGTGTTGCCATAGTTTGTTATTGTTTGTTACTAGTGACAGTGTTGCCATAGTTTGTGTTTGTTACTAGTGACAGTGTTGCCATAGCTTGTTATTGTGTTTGCTACTAGTGACATTGTTGCCATAGTTTGTTTGTTACTAGTGACATTATTGCCATAGCTTGTTATTGTGTTTGTTACTAGCGACAGTGTTACCATAGTTTGTGTTTGTTACTAGTGACAGTGTTGCCATAGTTTGTGTTTATTACTAGTGAGTGTTGCCATAGTTTGTTACTAGTGACATTGTTGCCATAGCTTGTTATTGTATTTGTTACTAGTGACAGTGTTGCCATAGTTTGTGTTTGTTACTAGTGACATGTTGCCATAGTTTGTTACTTGTGACATTGTTGCCATAGCTTGTTATTGTGTTTGTTACTAGTAACAGTGTTGCCATAGTTATTGTGCTTGTTACTAGTGGCAGTGTTGCCATAGTTATTGTGCTTGTTACTAGTGACAGTGTTGCCATAGTTATTGTGTTTGTTACTAGTGACAGTGTTGCCATAGCTTGTGTTTGCTGCTAGTGACATTGTTGCCAAAGTTTATTGTGTTTGTTACTAGTGACATTGTTGCCATAGTTTATTGTGTTTATTACTAGTGACAATGTTGCCATAGTTTGTGTTTATTACTAGTGACAGTGTTGCCAAAGTTTGTTATTGTGTTTGTTACTAATGACAGTGTTGCCATGGCTTGTTATTGTTTGCTGCTAGTGACATTGTTGCCATAGTTTGTTGTGTTTGTTACTAGTGAGTGTTGCCATAGTTTGTTATTAGTGACAGTGTTGCCATAGTTTGTGTTTGTTACTAGTGATATTGTTGCCATAGCTTGTTATTGTGTTTGTTACTAGTGACATTGTTGCCATAGCTTGTTATTGTGTTTACTAGTGACATTGTTGCCATAGCTTGTTATTGTGTTTGTTACTAGTGACAGTGTTGCCATAGCTTGTGTTTGTTACAAGTGACAGTGTTGCCATAGTTTGTTACTAGTGACAGTGTTGCCATAGTTTGTGTTTGTTACTAGTGATATTGTTGCCATAGCTTGTGTTACTAGTGACATTGTTGCCATAGTTATTGTGTTACTAGTGACAGTGTTGCCATAGTTTGTTGTTTGTTATTAGTGACAGTGTTGCCATAGTTTGTGTTTGTTACAAGTGACAGTGTTGCCATAGTTTGTTATTGTGCTTGTTACTAGTGAGTGTTGCCATAGTTTTTGTTACTAGTGACATTGTTGCCATAGCTTGTTATTGTGTTACTAGTGACATTGCCATAGTTTGTTACTAGTGACATTGTTGCCATAGTTTGTTATTGTGTTTGTTACTAGTGACATTGTTGCCATAGCTTATTGTGTTTGTTACTAGTGACAATGTTGCCATAGTTTATTATGTTTGTTACTAGTGACATTGATGCCATAACTTGTTATTGTGTTTGTTACTAGTGACATTGTTGCCATAGCTTGTTATTGTGTTTACTAGTGACATTGTTGCCATAGCTTGTTATTGTGTTTGTTACTAGTGACATTGTTGCCATAGCTTGTTATTGTGTTTGTTACTAGTGACAGTGTTGCCATAGCTTGTTTGTTACTAGTGACATTGATGCCATAGTTTATTGTTACTAGTGACATTGTTGCCATAGTTTGTTATTGTTTGTTACTAGTGACATTGTTACCGTAGTTTGTGTTTGTTACTAGTGACAGTGTCGCCATAACTTGTGTTTGTTACTAGTGACAGTGTTGCCATAGCTTGTTATTGTGCTTGTTACTAGTGACATTGATGCCATAGTTTGTGTGTTAGTGACATTGTTGCCATAGTTTGTGTTTGTTACTAGTGACATTGTTGCCATAGTTTGTGTTACTAGTGACAGTGTTGCCATAGTTATTGTTACTAGTGACAGTGTTGCCATAGTTTACCAGTGACAGTGTTGCCATAGCTTGTTATTGTATTTGTTACTAGTGACATTGTTTCCATAGTTTGTTACTAGTGACAGTGTTGCCATATTTTGTTACTAGTGAGTGTTACCATAGTTTGTTACTAGTGACATTGTTGCCATAGTTTGTTACTAGTGACAGTGTTGCCATATTTTGTTACTAGTGACAGTGTTACCATAGTTTACCAGTGACAGTGTTGCCATAGCTTATTGTATTTGTTACTAGTGACAGTGTTGTCATAGCTTGTTATTGTGTTACTAGTGACAGTGTTGCCACAGCTTTTTGTGTTTGTTACTAGTGACAGTGTTGCCATAGTTTGTTACTAACAGTGTTGCCATATCTTATTGTTACTAGTGACAGTGTTGCCATAGCTTCTAATTGTGTTACTAGTGACAATGTTGCCATAGCTTTGTGTTTGTTACTAGTGAGTGTCGCCACAGTTTGTTACTAGTGACAGTGTTGCCATAGCTTAATGTTTCTAGTGACAGTGTTGCCATAGCTTGTTAATATATTTGTTTCTAGTGACAGTGTTGCCATAGCTTGTTATCGTGTTTGCTACAAGTGACAGTCTTGCCATAGCTTCTTTTTGTTAAAGTTACTAGTGATGTGTCCATAACTTATTGTATTTATTAGTGACAATGTTGCCATAGCAATACTTGTAATACTAAGTGTTGCCATAGTAATACTGTCAGTGTTGCCAGTAATAGTGTAATTTATCACCAGATATTTTCTTCAAATTTTCCTGTTATCTCTTCTTTTGTTTTTTATTTTGTGTGGTTATTGTTTTGTTTGTGTAGTTATTGTTCTATTGTTTGTGTGGTTATTGTTCTGTTTGTGTGGTTATTCTGTTTGTGGTTATTATTCTGTTTGTGTAGTCATTATTCTGTTTGTGTGGTTATTATTCTGTTGAGTTTTTATTCTGTTTTGTTGGTTATTATTCTGTTTGTGTGGTTATAATTGGTGTAGTTATTATTCTTGTGTTTGTGTCGTTATTTTTTGTGTAATTATTGTTGTTTTGTGTGGTTATTCTGTTTGGGGTTTTTATTCTGTTGTTTGTGTGGTTATTGTTTTCTGTGTGGTTATTGTTCTGTTGTTTGTGTAGTTATTATTCTCTTGTTTGTGTGGTTATTCTGTGTGTGGTTATTGTTCTGTTGTTTGTGTGGTTATTTCTGTTTGTGTGGTTATTGTTTCTGTTGTTTGTGGTTATTGTTCTTTTGTTTGTGCGGATATTCTGTTGTGTGGTTGTTTTGTTTGTGGTTATTGTTCTGTTTGTGTAGTTACTGTTCTGTTGTTGGTGTTGTTCTGTTTGAGTGGTTATTCTGTTTGTGTGGTTATTGTTTTGTTGTTTGTGTGGTTATTCTTTGTTTGTGTGTTTTGTTCTGTTTTGTTTTTATTGTTCTGTTGTTTTTTGTGGTTATTCTGTTCTTTGTGTGGTTATTGTTCTGTTTGTGTGGTTATTGTTCTGTTTGTGGTTATTGTTCTGTTTGTGTGGTTATTGTTCTGTTTGTGTGGTTATTGTTCTGTTAGTTGTGTGGTTATTGTTCTCTTTGTGTGGTTATTGTTATTTGTGTGGTTTGTTCTGTTTGAGTGGTTATTTTTGTTTGTGTGGTTATTTGTTTGTTTGTGGTTATTGTTCTGTTTGTGTGGTTATTGTTTGTTTGTGTTATTGTTCTGTGTGTGGTTATTGTTCTGTTGTTTGTGTGGTTATTGTTTGTTTTGTGTGGTTATTGTTCTGTTTGTGTGGTTATTATGTTTGTGTGGTATTATGTTTGGTGTGGTTATTCTGTTTGTGTGGTTATTGTTCTGTTTGTGTGGTTGTTTGTGTGGTTATTGTTCTGTTGTTTGTGTGGTTATTGTTCTGTTTGTGTGGTTATTGTTCTGTTTGTGTGGTTATTGTTCTGTTTGTGTGGTTATTGTTCTGTTTGTGTGGGTATTCTGTTTGTGTGATTATTGTTCTGTTGTTTGTGTGGTTATTCTGTTTGTGTGGTTATTCTGTTTGTGTGGTTATTGTTCTGTTTGTGTGGTTATTGTTCTGTTTGTGTGGTTATTGTTCTGTTGTTTGTGTGGTTATTCTGTTTGTGTGGTTATTGTTCTGTTTGCGTGATTATTGTTCTGTTTGTGTGGTTATTGTTTGTGTGGTTTTTGTTCTGTTTTGTGTGGTTATGTTTGTGTGAGTTTCTGTTTGTTTGTGTGGTTATTCTGTTGTTTTTGGTTATTGTTATGTTTGTGTGGTTATTGTTCTGTTGTTTGCGTGGTATTCTTCTGTTTGTGTGGTTATTGTTCTGTTTGTGTGGTTATTCTGTTTGTGTGGTTTATTTCGTTTGTGTGGTTATTCTGTTTGAGTGGTTATTGTTCTGTTTTTTGTGGTTATTGTTCTGTTTGTGTGGTTATTGTTCTGTTTGTGTGGTTATTGTTCTGTCTGTGTGGGTATTGTTCTGTTTGTGGGTTATTCTGTTTGTGTGGTTATTGTTTGGTGGTTATTGTTCTGTTTGTGTGGTTATTCTGTTTGTGTGGTTATTGTCTGTTTGTGTGGTTATTGTTCTGTTTGTGTGGTTATTGTTCTGTTTTGTGTGGTTATTGTTCTGTTGTTTGTGTGGGTATTGTTCTGTTGTTTGTGTGGTATTGTTCTGTTATTTGTGGTGGGTATTGTTTGTTATTTTGTGTGGGTATTGTTTGTTGTTTGTGTGGTTATTGTTCTGTTTGTGTGGTTATTGTTCTGTTGTGTGGTTATTGTTCTGTTGTTTGTGTGGGTATTCTGTTGTTTGTGTGGGTATTTTTCTGTTTGTGTGGGTATTCTGTTGTTTGTGTGGGTATTGTTCTGTTTGTGTGGGTATTCTGTTTGTGTGGGTATTCTGATTGTGTGGGTATTGTTCTGTTGTTTGTGTGGGTATTGTTCTATTGTTTTGTGTGGTTATTGTTCTGTTGTTTGTGTGGGGTTATTCTGTTGTTTGTGTGGGTATCTGTTGTTTGTGTGGGTATTGTTCTGTTGTTTGTGTGAGTATTCTGTTGTGTGGGTATTGTTCTGTTTGTGTGGGTATTGTTCTGTTGTTTGTGTGGGTATTCTGTTGTTTGTGTGGGTATTCTGTTTGTGTGGGTATTCTGTTGTTTGTGTGGGTATTCTGTTTGTGTGGGTATTCTGTTGTTTGTGTGGGTATTGTTC
Organism: Cherax quadricarinatus; assembly: GCF_026875155.1. Classification (NCBI taxonomy): domain Eukaryota; kingdom Metazoa; phylum Arthropoda; class Malacostraca; order Decapoda; family Parastacidae; genus Cherax; species Cherax quadricarinatus. The sequence goes on along the minus strand of NC_069423.1, from coordinate 16,430,896 downwards.
TGTTGTTGTGTGGGTATTGTTCTGTTGTTTGTGTGGGATTGTTGTTGTTGTGTGGGTATTGTTCTGTTGTTTGTGTGGGTATTGTTCTGTTTGTGTGGGTATTGTTCTGTTTGTGTGGGTATTTCTGTTGTTTGTGTGGGTATTGTTCTGTTGTTTGTGTGGGTATTGTTCTGTTGTTTGTGTGGGTATTCTGTTGTTTGTGTGGGTATTGTTCTGTTGTTTGTGTGGGTATTCTGTGTTTGTGTGGGTATTCTGTTGTTTGTGTGGGTATTCTGTTTGTGTGGGTATTGTTCTGTTGTTTGTGTGGGTATTGTTCTGTTTGTGTGGGTATTGTTCTGTTGTTTGTGTGGGTATTCTGTTTGTGTGGGTATTGTTGTTGTTTGTGTGGGTATTCTGTTTGTGTGGGTATTGTTGTTTGTGTGGGTATTCTGTTGTTTGTGTGGGTATTCTGTTGTTTGTGTGGGTATTCTGTTGTTTGTGTGGGTATTCTGTTTGTGTGGGTATTCTGTTGTTTGTGTGGGTATTCTGTTGTTTGTGTGGGTATTCTGTTTGTGTGGGTATTCTGTTGTTTGTGTGGGTATTCTGTTGTTTGTGTGGGTATTGTTCTGTTGTTTGTGTGGGTATTGTTCTGTTGTTTGTGTGGGTATTGTTCTGTTGTTTGTGTGGGTATTGTGTTGTTTGTGTGGGTATTGTTCTGTTGTTTGTGGGTTATTCTGTTGTTTGTGTGGTTATTCTGTTGTTTGTGTGGGTATTGTTCTGTTGTTTGTGTGGGTATTGTTCTGTTGTTTGTGTGGGTATTCTGTTTGTGTGGGGGATTCTGTTGTTTGTGTGGGTATTCTGTTGATTGTGTGGGTATTCTGTTGTTTTGTGTGGGTATTCTGTTGTGTGGGTATTCTGTTTGTGGTGGGTATTCTGTTGTTTGTGTGGGTATTCTGTTGTTTGTGTGGGTATTGTTCTGTTGTGTGGGTATTGTTCTGTTGTTTGTGTGGGTATTGTCTGTTGTTTGTGTGGGTATTATTTCTGTTTGTGTGGGTATTGTTCTGTTGTGTGTGGGTATTGTTCTGTTTGTGTGGGTATTCTGTTGTTTGTGTGGGTATTGTTCTGTTGTTTGTGTGGTTATTCTGTTGTTTGTGTGGGTATTGTTCTGTTGTTTGTTGGGTATTGTTCTGTTGTTTGTGTGGGTATTGTTCTGTTGTTTGTGTGGGTATTGTTCTGTTTGTGTGGGTATTCGTTTTTTGTGTGGGTATTCTGTTGTTTGTGGGTATTCTGTTTGTGTGGGTATTCTGTTGTTTGTGTGGGTATTTCTGTTTGTGTGGGTATTCTGTTGATTGTGTGGGTATTCTGTTGTTTGTGTGGGTATTCTGTTGTTTGTGTGGGTATTCTGTTGTTTGTGTGGGTATTCTGTTGTTTGTGTGGTATTCTGTTGTTTGTGTGGGTATTCTGTTTGTGTGGGTATTCTGTTGTTTGTGTGGGTATTCTGTTGTTGTGTGGGTATTCTGTTGTGTTGTGTGGGTATTCTGTTGTTTGTGTGGGTATTCTGTTGTTTGTGTGGGTATTCTGTTGTTTGTGTGGGTATTCTGTTGTTTGTGTGGGTATTCTGTTGTTTGTGTGGGTATTCTGTTTTGTGTGGGTATTCTGTTGTTTGTGTGGGTATTCTGTTTGTGTGGGTATTGTTTGTGTGGGTATTCTGTTGTTTGTGTGGGTATTCTGTTGTTTGTGTGGGTATTCTGTTTGTTTGTGTGGGTATTCTGCTTTTGTTTGTGTGGGTATTCTGTTGTTTGTGTGGGTATTGTTGTTTGTTAAGACTTTTTCAGCGTTTTTTATTTTTAACTTTTTTATCATATATTTATAATAAGTTTATTATTAAGTAGATGAATCATTACCACAACTACCACCATCACCACCACAACTACCACCATCACCACCACAACTACCACCATCACCACCACAACTACCACCATCACCACCACAACTACCACCATCTACCACAACTACCACCATCACCCCACAACTACCACCATCACCACCACAACTACCACCATCCCACCACAACTACCACCATCACAACTACACCATCACCACACAACTACCACCTATCACTACCACCATCACCACCACAACTACCACCATCACCACAACTACCACCTCACCACCACAACTACCACCATCACCACAACTACCACCATCACCACCACAACTACCACCATCACCACCACAACTACCACCATCACTACCACATCATACCACAACTACCACCATCACCACCACAACTACCACCATCACCACCACAACTACCACCATCACTACCACACTACCACCATCCACCACAACTACCACCATCACCACCACAACTACCACTATCACCACCACAACTACACCATCACCACCACAACTACCACCATCACCACCACAACTACCACCATCACCACCACAACTACCACCATCACCACCACAACTACCACCATCACCACCACAACTACCACCATCACCACCACAACTACCACCATCACCACCACAACTACCACCATCACCCACAACTACCCCATCACCACCACAACTACCGCATCACCACCACAACTACCCCATCACACCACAACTACCCCCATCACCACCACAAACTACCACCATCACCACCACAACTACCACCATCACCACCACAACTACCACCATCACCACCACAACTACACCATCACCACCAAACTACCACCATCACCACCACAACTACCACCATCACCACCACAACTACCACCATCACCACCACAACTACCACCATCACCACCACAACTACCACCATCACCACCACAACTACCACCATCACCACCACAACTACCACCATCACACATCACCACCACAACTACCACCATCACCACCACATACCACCATCACACAAACTACCACCATCACAACTACCACACCAAACTACCACCATCACTACCACAACTACCACCATCACCACCACAACTACCACCATCACCACCACAACTACCACCATCACCACAACAACTACCACCATCACTACCACCATCACCTACCACAACTACCACCATCACCACTACAAATACCACCACCACTACCTACTACACCTACACTCAATTGCCACCACCACTACCTAACTACCACCACTACCTCAATTACCACCATCACTACCACAACTTCCACCATCACTACCACAACTACCACCATCATTACAACAACTACTACCATCATTACAACAACTACTACCATCATTACAACAACTACTACCATCATTACAACAGCTACTACCATCACCACCACCACCATCACTACCACTACCACAACTACCACAATTACTTCTACCATCACCATCATCACCACCACCACCACCCACACTCACCATCAGGAGCAGTAGCCTCAGAATTAGTTGTGGTAGTAACAAATATGTTTGTTCTCTCCTACAGAACAACAATGAGGCGCTGGCGTCACAGAAACAACCCACTATAAGCAGCAGGAACGTGAGTACCACTGTATATGTATTGTATTTGTGTGTGTGTGTGTGTGTGTTGTGTGTTGTGTGTTGTGTGTGTGTTGTGTGTTGTCTGTGTGTTGTGTGTGCCTGTGTGTGTGCTCACCTATATATAGTTGCAGGGGTCGAGTAAATGCATAGTCATGAAAATATGGAAGCGGCAGAAAAGTCTAGTGAATACAAACTCGGTGGATAAAAGCTTTAAGCTCGCTCAGAGAAAGACCTCGGGGTGAGCATAGCACCTAGCTTATCACCTTAAGCACACCTGTTAACCATGAACATCAGCCACGCGTCTTGCTAAGCTAAGTTTAGCTTTCAGGACTTTCAACAAAGTCATATATATCAGGATCATCGTTGAGTCTGCAGCACCAGTGTGGAGCCCTCATCAGGGAGGTGACTACAGGAACTAGATCTAATGACACAAGAGGACACGACAGCGACTTTAAGTTATCAGAGGTATAAACAGGATGGATAGATCACAGGAGTGGACTGCTCGGGAGGGACGAAACAGGTACACAAGGGCACAGTTGGGGACACATGAGTCACAGGGACGTCAGGAAGTGTGTCATCCATCTCAGAATGGTCAGGAAGTGGAATAACCAGGACTATACCTGTTAGGTACATGTGACTGGTTTCACGAGTTTTACGCTCGCAGCCCGGGCTAGCACCAGGACTTTCGTTGACTCTTCAACTAGGCTGCTGTTATTGGTGGACTGCTGGCCTGCATAGCAGTGACAGTCTGGTTGATTTGGCACCTAACAGAGGTAGCGGTCCAGTTTCCTCTTGAAAACAGGCACTGTACATAGCTTGGCATACTAAATACTACTAGCATCGACCAGTAGCACTAGCACTCATTCCTTGGAGAAAGAACAGTCATTCAGAAATGTTGAGATAGGCCTGATCATGGACCGGATCTCGGGGGCGTTGACCCCCGAAACACCTTCCAGGTAGGTAACTCCTCTGCACAAGAAAGCAATAGAGCTCTGGCAAAGCAATTGTAGACCAGTAGCACTAATATCACACATTAAATTTCTTGAGAAGTTGATAAGACGCCAAATTAAAACAAAATATAGAAACAATGACCTGCATAACCCAGGTCAATATGAATAGAAAGTCAAAAATACCGTGACTGGAACAAAACGCAAATTACCCGCACATAAGAGAATGAAACTTGTGACGACGTTGCGGTCCGTCATTAGTTTCATTCTCCTGTGTGTGGGTTGTGTGTATGTGCAAGTCAGCAAGGATATAGAGTGGGAAGATCGTACTTGTAACAACTGCTTGACCATTATCACAAAATTACGGAGGCTCTGGAAGAAAACCAGAACGAAGATGTGGTTTACACGGTCTTCACTAAGACGTTTGACAAATTCTCTCATGGAGTGAGAGGGCATTAAAGATAGCCAGTACATATAATAGAAGAGTGGGACAGATTATCCTTAATTTGCTAACGAATGAAACACAACATGTAGTCTTAGCAAAGGTAAAAGTTCAATGCCCAAAGGCACGGTCCTGGCAACTTTACTGTTTCTCATCCTCATAGCAGATAGGTAAATACATCAGTCACGGCTTCGCATCATCCTTTTCGAATGATATCAAAATAAACATGAAAGTTGACTCGGTAAATGACACGGACAAATTGCAAGCAGATGTCAACAAGTGGACACTAAAAAATTACACGATGTTAACTGGTGAAGAATTCCGACTGCTCAGGTATGGAAAGAAATAAAAAAAAATCTCAGAAGGAACAGTGGATACAAAACACAGGAGGACCATCTCAGAACGGAAGATGTGTAAAAGACTCATTATAATAATGTCAGCTGACCTATCACTTGAGTACAATAAGGCCAATGCCAGGAAGGCCAGACAAAATACTAGGCGGATAATGAGAATTTTCAGAGGGAAATAATAGCAATGGTAACACTATTCAAATCACTTATGGTCCCTCGTTTATAATATTGTTCGATGTTGAGGTCTCCGTTCAAGGCAAGAGAGAGATATATCAGCGAGCAGTAATTGCCCTTATAGCCAATACATCATTTAAACTACTGGAAATGCCTCAGAGAACAGGGAATGTGAACGTACTCTCTGGAGGGAAGTTGAGAGATGTCTGATAATATCTACATGGAAGTAACTTGTAAGCCTAGTACCGAATTATACACTGTATAACGGAACTAGAAGGTGTAGATATGGAGGAAGTGTTAAATTAGACTCAGAGAAAAAATAGGTTACAATGGGCACAAGTGAAGTGGTTTCAAGGAACTCTTGACCATGGTACCAACAGCGTATTAGGAAATATTACTGGAGCAAATGTTGAAGTTTCACGAGTGGAAAATGAACTCTGCAAGTGCAATCCAACAACAGGCTGTGATGGCTAGTGGGCTAGTGGCAAAAAAAGCTAAAACTGTTTTGAAGGACAATGAACAGAAAGTCCGGTCCAGAGGGTAAGCAAAACTCTTGAAAGTGATCGCAGGCATTGACAGGTATATGGTCTCACGTGTTGAACACTGTCGCAGAAAAAAGTTTAAAGATGGGAAATGCGAAAATGAAAGAACACGCATCACCATCACTAAAGTAGGCCCATTTAAATCCTTTATTGTATCAGCCTAAATATGTGTGTAGTCGAGTCCATAAGCTCTTGGCCCGCCACATTTAATGGTCGCTTCTACACCAGGCGAGAGAAAAATGTGTGTTGGCTCGATTCCAGTGTGGGAATGTGCAGACAGAAGCTGTAGTGTAGCAGCCAGGCTGCACCAACACTAAATGCAAGTAGTAAATGTTATAATAAAATATTTTATCGGCACCAACAATAAAATTAAATGTAGCGGTAATGTTGGTGGAGGGCAGCACTGCCATCCCCAGGCCGCTAGTCTGCCATCCCCAGGCCGCTGCTGGTCTGCCATCCCCACGCTACTGGTCTTCCATCCCTACGCTGCTGGTCTCAAATCCCAAGGCTGCTGGTGTCCCATCCCCAGGCAGCTGGTCTGCCATCCCCACACTGCTGGTCTACCTTCCCCAGGCTGCTGGTCTGCCGTCACTACACTCTGCACACTTTCAGCCCTCTCTTGCCCTTATAAACTTTCTAGACTCATAAAATTAATTTACTCTGCCTATCTAACTGGCTTGGTCCCAAATCTGCGCACCGAAATCACTCCCTAAGAGATCCGGAGGCTTGGCAGACATACAAAACTTCTCCAATGGGAAGCAGGGGATGCTTTGCGTGCTCAGTGCTAGACGGCGTTAGTATGAGCAGGATATATGGAGGAGAGTAGAATACATGGCATGTAGTGGGATGCTCTGAAGAGGGTGGGATACATATAATAGAAGGGATGCATGCAAGGTGGGATACATTGAGGAAGGTAGGATACATGGAAAGGATGGGATATTCATGTTGAGGATACATTGTTTAAGTTGGATACATGAAGGGAACCAACCACCAGGACTCATTCATGAGGAATGGTGGTTGATAGTGTGTGCTGAGTGCTGACCTCATCCCTGAGGATCAGTGTGTGCTGAGTGTTGGTTCTCACCTCAGCACTGAGGATACAGTGTGTGCTGAGTGGTGCTCACCTCAGCGCTGAGGATACAGTGTATGCTGAGTGCTGGTGTTGACCTCAGCACTGAGAATACAGTGTGTGCTGACCTCAGCACTTAGGATATAGTGTGTGCGGAGTGCTGACCTCAGCACTGAGGATGTAGTGTGTGCTGAGTGTTGGTGCTGACCTCAGCACTGATGATACAGTGTGTACTGGTGCTGACTTCAGCACCGAGGATACAGTATGTACTGGTGCTGACTTCAGCACCGAGGATACAGTATGTACTGGTGCTGACCTCAGCACTGAGGATACAGTGTGTACTGGTGCTGACCTCAGCACTGAGGATACAGTGTGTACTGGTAATAACCTCAACATTGAGGATACAGTGAGTGATGGTGCTGACCTCAGCACTGAGGATACAGTGTATGCTGAGTGCTGGTGTGGACCTCAGCACTGAGGATAGTGTGTGCCGAGTGTTGCTGACCTCAGCACTGAGGATATAGTGTGCTGAGTACTGACCTCAGCACTGAGGATACAGTGTGTACTGGTGCTGACATCAGCACTGAGGATACAGTGTGTACTGGTGTTAACCTCAGCACTGAGGATACAGTGTGTACTGGTGCTAACCTCAGCACTGAGGATACAGTGAGTGATGATGCTGACCTCAGCACTGAGGATATAGTGTGTGCTGAGTGATGACCTCATCACTGAAGATAGTGTGCTGAGTGCTGACCTCAGCGCTGAGGATACATTGTGTACTGGTGCTGACATCAGCACTGAGGATATAGTGTGTGTTGAGTGTTGCTGACCTCAGCACTGAGGATACAATGTGTGCTGAGTGCTGGTGCTGACCTCAGCACTGAAGGCAACTCAAGTTGGGATTACTGACACTCAAGTTGGCGGGAGGAAGGTCTGGGCAGGAGAAAATATTTGGCGGGATGAGGGCTCTTGCGGGAGGATAATTTTCTGCGGGGAAAATATTTCGGCGGGAGGAGGATTTTGACGGCAGAAGAATCCTGGCAAAAGGTGCGTTTTTTGGCGGGAGAAAGATTTTTAGCTGGGGAAAGATTTTTGGCGGGAGAAAGATTTCTGACAAGATTAGCATTTTTGGCGACAGTAAGATTTTTTTTTTTTTTGACTGGCCAAAGATGATTTTTTTTTTCTTTGAGAAATCAGTCCCCTAGGAAATTTTCTAAACAGTAATGCTACTAGGATCTCAGGTGACAACACAGAGGTGACAACACAGAGGTGACAGCACAGAGGTGACAACACAGAGGTGACAGCACAGAGGTGACAACACAGAGGTGACAACACAGAGGTGACAGCACAGAGGTGACAGCACAGAGGTGACAGCACAGAGGTGACAGCACAGAGGTGACAGCACAGAGGTGACAACACAGAGGTGACAACACAGAGGTGACAGCACAGAGGTGACAGCACAGAGGTGACAGCACAGAGGTGACAGCACAGAGGTGACAGCACAGAGGTGACAGCACAGAGGTGACAGCACAGAGGTGACAGCACAGAGGTGACAGCACAGAGGTGACAGCACAGAGGTGACAGCACAGAGGTGACAGCACAGAGGTGACAGCACAGAGGTGACAGCACAGAGGTGACAGCACAGAGGTGACAGCACAGAGGTGACAGCACAGAGGTGACAGCACAGAGGTGACAGCACAGAGGTGACAGCACAGAGGTGACAGCACAGAGGTGACAGCACAGAGGTGACAGCACAGAGGTGACAGCACAGAGGTGACAGCACAGAGGTGACAGCACAGAGGTGACAGCACAGAGGTGACAGCACAGAGGTGACAGCACAGAGGTGACAGCACAGAGGTGACAGCACAGAGGTGACAGCACAGAGGGACAGCACGAGGGCAGCACAGAGGGGCAAGCACAGAGGAGCAGCACAGAGGAGGCAACACAGAGGAGACAACACAGAGGAGCAACACAGAGGGAAGACAACACAGAGGAGACAACACAGGAGGGACAACACAGAGGAGACAACACAGAGGAGACAACACAGAGGAGACAACACAGAGGAGACAACACAGAGGAGACAACACAGAGGAGACAACACAGCGGAGACAACACAGCGGAGACAACACAGCGGAGACAACACAGGGAGACAACACAGCGGAGACAACACAGCGGAGACACACAGCGGAGACAACACAGCGGAGACAACACAGCGGAGACAACAAGCGGAGACAACACACGGAGGACAACACAGAGGAGACAACACAGAGGAGACAACACAGAGGAGACAACACAGAGGAGACAACACAGAGGAGACAACACAGAGGAGACAACACAGAGGAGACAACACAGAGGAGACAACACAGAGGAGACAACACAGAGGAGACAACACAGAGGAGACAACACAGAGGGACAACACAGAGGAGACAACACAGAGGAGACAACACAGAGGAGACAACACAGAGGAGACAACACAGAGGAGACAACACAGAGGAGACAACACAGAGGAGACAACACAGGGAGACAACACAGAGGAACACAACACAGAGGAGACAACACAGAGGAGACAACACAGAGGAGACAACACAGAGGAGACAACACAGAGGAGACAACACAGAGGAGACAACAGCGAGACAACACAGCGGAGACAACACAGCGGAGACAACACAGAGGGACAACACAGCGGAGACAAACACAGCGGAGACAACCAGAGGAGACAACACAGCGGAGACAACACAGAGGACAACACAGGAGACAACACAGCGGAGACAACACAGCGGAGACAACACAGCGGAGACAACACAGCGGTGACAACACAGCGGAGACAACACAGGGGACAACACAGGGAGACAACACAGCGGAGACAACACAGCGGTGACAACACAGAGGAGACAACACAGCGGTGACAACACAGCGGAGACAACACAGCGGAGACAACACAGCGGAGACAACACAGCGGTGACAACACAGCGGTGACAACACAGTGGTGACAACACAGTGGTGACAACACAGTGGTGACAGGACCTGCAGTGAGACCTGAGTAAATAACATTGACAGGTAATTTCCGTACAGTAATTATATCAGGAGGGTCACAGTGACCTTCACTCCGGTTCTCTCTCCTCTACAGTTGTTGTAGACGTGACTGATGGCTACACCTGTTTTAGAGGTGATTCTGAAGGCTACATCTGCTGTAGAAGTGACTCTGAAGGCTACACTTGTTGTAGAAGTGACTCTGAAGGCTACACTTGTTGTAGAAGTGACTGAAGGCTACACGTGTTGTAGAAGTGACTGAGGCTACACTTGTTGTAGAAGTGACTGAAGGCTACACTTGTTGTAGAAGTGACTGAAGGCTACACTTGTTGTAGAAGTGACTGATGGCTACACTTGTTGTAGAAGTGACTGAAGGCTACATCTGTGTAGAATGATGACTACTATGAAGGCTACACTTGTTGTAGAAGTGACTGAAGGCTACACTTGTTGTAGAAGTGACTGAAGGCTACACTTGTTGTAGAAGTGACTGAAGGCTACACGTGTTGTAGAAGTGACTGAAGGCTACACTTGTTGTAGAAGTGACTGAAGGCTACACGTGTTGTAGAAGTGACTGAAGGCTACACGTGTTGTAGAAGTGACTGAAGGCTACACGTGTTGTAGAAGTGACTAGGTATGGGAAACTAGACTTTATGAAAGTCTGTTTTATAGAAGTAAGAATGAAAGTAATGTTAAATTAAACATTTTTGATTCATAGAGCTGGCTTTGAGGTAAAAAGTGAGAACTCACAGTAACTGTAGAGGGCTAACACGTGTTGTAAGAAGTGATGAAGGACTAAACTTTGTAGATGATCTGAATGCGCTTACACGTTGGTTGTGAGAAATTACTAGGTATTGGAACTAGCCCTCTTTAGAAGTCACTGTCTTTATTAATATTAAGAAGCAAAGTTAATTGTATTTAAAATTATAAATCTTTATTTAAGACATTACCTTAATTGGGCGCTATTTAGAGCTGAAATAAAAGTGAATGAACATTCACAACAGTAACTGCTAGAGTGTGACACTGTGAACATTGTAATGTGGAAGACAATACCAGATACGATAACTTTTGTTAGATGACTTTCTCAACAGCTCTGACCTCATTTTACACACAGTTAGGTTGTGCTTAGATAATTTCCTCAGAATTATTGACGTAGACACTCTCTTTAGACAGCTACACTAGTACATCTCTCAGCTAACTCTCTCAAGACAGCTACGCTAGTACATCTCTCAGCTAACTCTCTCAAGACAGCTACACTAGTACATCTCTCAGCTAACTCTCTCAAGACAGCTACACTCGTATATCTCTCAGCTAACTCTCTCAAGACAGCTACACTAGTACATCTCTCAGCTAACTCTCTCAAGACAGCTACACTCGTATATCTCTCAGCTAACTCTCTCAAGACAGCTACACTCGTATATCTCTCAGCTAACTCTCTCAAGACAGCTACACTCGTATATCTCTCAGCTAACTCTCTCAAGACAGCTACACTCGTATATCTCTCAGCTAACTCTCTCAAGACAGCTACACTCGTATATCTCTCAGCTAACTCTCTCAAGACAGCTACACTCGTATATCTCTCGGCTAACTCTCTGAAGACAGCTACACTCGTATATCTCTCAGCTAACTCTCTCAGGACAGCTACACTCGTATAATCTCTCAGCTATCTGGAAAATATGGGTTCACTATCTTATTGTTATTGTATACAACACCGACTAGTTTGTTATTAAGATGCATGTACAACACTAGATGTCTTTATTAGGGAGACGTTAAGCCTGTATTATACTGATTAAGTCTGCGGCGCAAGCGAAAAGTTTCGTCACTAAAGATTGTACATGTGTCTTATTCATTATGGCTGAGCTATGACGTTATGTTCCTATTTCTGCTAAATGCAATCAATGTTAGATAGTGTATGAGAATCTTCCTCTAAGCACATTCCATTAACTCTTAACACTCAACGTTGAGTTATTTTTAAACCCTTAAACTGTCCAAACGTAGATCTACGTTTTTTCAACATTTGAAAGTATGTAAAAAAACGTAGACCTTCTTTTTTTTTACATTTGAATATGTGTTTAAAAAAAACTTTGATCTCCATTTTTTTTTGTTATATTTGAAAATATGTAAAAAAACGTAGATCTACTTTTGGAGCACTACGCATGTGCACGTAGATCTGTTTGGACAATTTAAGGGTTAACAGTATTAGATAAGATTAGAATTTCAGTTGAATTTACAGTTTTTTCCGGTCCATACAGTGTTTGGTCCTGTGAAATAGAAACATCGTCATATATAAGACTTGATAAAGATTTAATTAACAGAGCGAACGTTGTACCAGTAAAAACTTATTCAACATTTCTCTTCAGTTTTTTTGGGCAGAATAGCATTTGGATTCAGTGTTGTGTAGTCATGTTGGCCCAAGAGCTGAGCCGTGGAAAGAACATACGCTGCACACAGGAACAAGATTTACTTTGTCACCATTGTTGCTAGACACATATCCAGCACATGAGGACATACTCCGGCGTCTAAACTAGCAAGTAGTGACATGCTGTGTAAGCAGGTTAAATCTGTAGAGCCAGTTCAAAGTTCATTGTCCTTAAAACTTCATGGTCGTCTTCAGGAAGCTGAATTGCTACCATCTGAGGTCAACACAATGTCGACTTTCCACTGTATGTGCGAGTCACTTAACAATAAAATACTTTCATATAACGTGATATATTACACTCTCATAAATTAAGCGACAGATATTAGAGTTTAGTTTCTACGGTAACGAAGCAGTAGGATGCGATGAACCATCTGAAGCAAATTCCTGGGTAGTTTTGGTCAAAGGTTAGAAGCACAGTCATGGCTGTGCTTCCAGCCTTTGATCACAGCCATGACTGTGCTTCCAACCTTTGACCACGGTCATGACTGTGGTCATGAGTGGAGTTAGTGCTCTTCACTAACTCCAAGGCTGAGGAACTGATTACCTTATCTTTTGTTTATAATTCTTCACATTATGTCCTTGTTATTGTATTGATAAAGCCACTGGTTGGCGAAACGTCTACAAACAAAGATACCCAGATGTAGAAATTTTACCCAGACCAATATTGCAGTGTTATATCATCCTTGTTAATGATTAAGACACATGCGCAACAGTTGGGTATCTTTGCTGAAACGTTTCGCCTACACAGTAGGCTTTTTTCAATCATATACAGAGGTAGCAGGTATAATAGTGAAATGAAGATGATGTAATGATTCCCTCAGCCTTGAGGGACTGACCACCTGACAGGTTGATGATTAAGACCATGGTGTCTTAATCATCAACTTATTGGTGTATTTTATACCATTTTCAGCATATCATCCTTGTGTTTTTGTTCTTCAGTAAATAAGATATTAAATACAGGAAAGACTTTTAAAGCGGGAACAGAAAATGGGTAAACATGGGTAAACATTTTCTGTTCGTCATTCTTATACGTAACAGATTGGCGTCAGTGGTTGAGTGCGACAGTTATTTTACTGACGTTCATAAGCCAAAGTAAAATACAATAAAAGGCAGTTAGTACACTGCAACACATTGATAACAATAACACCTGGCTACCAGCTTTTATCACTGGCTGCCCTCACCTTCTGCCTATTAACAGAGTTACCCCTCTCTCCTTTCCTACTTCCCTCTTTCTCTTCCTGCTGCTTCTGCTTTCAGTTCTCTGTTTCCTTTTCTATATATTTGTTGCTCAGCTCTCTGAGTGAAATATCTTCATAAAAAGTTGTTTTTTCACCGTGTGTATTAGGTTATCCTGAGAGATGATAATTCCCAAGTTAGAAGAACTGCAGTTCTTCTGGAACTGTGCCTTTGAAGCTGTCGTAGCTGCTTAACCCTTAGTGCAATACTTGACTCTCGGTAAAGGTCAATAGTGCATCACAGGAGACTCTCTTTAGGAAGAACATTTAAGTACATTTATTGTGTCCACTGCATGTACTCGTGCTGTTTTATTTGTTGAGGTCGATACACAGCTCCTCACCCCGGTTTTTATGCTGGTTTTATTGACAGTTACTAGAGTCTGGCCTTCCGGACCCTGCCATATCTACTCATGAAACTATGAAGGAAGTTTTCCTCCACTAACGAAACTGTGAAGGAAGTTTGCTTCCACTACTCATGAAGCTGTGAAGGAAGTTTTCCTCCACTAACGAAACTGTGAAGGAAGTTTGCTTCCACTACTCATGAAACTGTGAAGGAAGTTTTCTTCCACTAACGAAACTGTGAAGGAAGTTTGCTTCCACTACTCATGAAGCTGTGAAGGAAGTTTTCTTCCACTTTCCCATCCAGCTCATTCCATTTCCTATTCCCCTGATATTAAAGAAATGTTTTGACATGTTTGTGGCTCAACTGAATCTTCGGCTTCTGTCTGTGGCTCCTCGTTCCTTGTCACTTTTTCTTAAACAACCTGCCTTACTTTGCCTAAGTACCCCGTGGGTTTTTCTACCTTGTAATCCTTTTTCCTCTTTTGCTTGTCCCTTCCAGGGCCGTCAGGTTCAGTTTCTGGAAGCTCTGCATGTTGCTACTTCTCAGCTGCCAGACAAGTCTTGTTACAAACCTTTTAACTGTTCTCTTTCCATCGTACGTGTTTGACCAGGTGTGGCCCCCCACTCTGTGGCTGCACACTTGTTTGACCAGGTGTTGGTTCCCACACAACAATATACTCTGGTAAATATTAAGTAAAAATGTTATCTTCAGCAATACAGGAAGCTGAAGCAGCTGTAGGCACGCAGATATTGTATTAGTGTATAGTATATCAACTTGTTTATATTGCATTATTGGATAATGCATTACGCTGGTTTTATTGTTTGTGCTTCCCGGTGTAAGAGACGCGTCTATGTGTGTGTGCGAGTTTTTGTTTGAGTGTGTTTTGTGTGTTTGTACTTATCAAATTGTGTTTGCGGGGGTCGAGAGACTGCTCATGGCCCTGCCTCCTAGATTACTCTGGTTGGCTTCACTGATGTCTGGCCTCTTGGGTCTTATCATTTCTACTCTTGGAACTGTATATTGAGTTTGCTTCCACTACTGACCCATCCATGTCATTCTGTTTTTCCAACGACCCTGAGACTAAAGAAATAATTCCCGATATTCCTACGACTCATTTGTGTTTTCAGCTTTCACCTGTGTCCTCTTGATCCTGCTTCTCTTAATTCAAACCTTCCTCTCAGATCTGGTACCAGCCTGGTTGCAAGCCTTTGGACCTTTTCTAGTTTCTTCACGTTCTTGATTAGGTGTGGGCTACATGCTGGGGCCTCGTACTCAGTGACTGGCCTAACATACGTTATTATTTCAGGTTTTGAAGGATTCTTTATTCAATTTCCTGAATGGTATTCTGAGGTACATATATGAATGACGTTATATGGTTATGTGCAGTTCTGGCGATATGCTCTGTGTTATATTCACCCTCAAGTCCTTTTCGCTCTCTTCTTTGCGACTCTTTCCTCCCATGTTGTACCCTGTGTTCGGCCTGCCCTGTCCCCCAATTGGCATAACCTTGCATTTGTTTGGGTTGAACTGGAGAAGCCACTTGTTTGATATCAACTGTAGTCTGTTGACGTCTCTCTGGAGTTTATTACTGTCTTCTCTTTTTATTCTTCCCATTAGTTTTATATCCACAAACAGTGGCATATAGGATTCAATATCCTCTAATAGGTCCTTCATGTATATTAGGAACGGCAGTGGTCGTAGCAGTGATCCTTTTGGAATACTACTTGTTACTCTCTCCCAGTGTGATGTCCCACTCTTTACTGCCACTCTCTCTCATTCAAGTACTCCCTGACCCACTGAAGCACTATACCTTTCAACCTTGCCTGTTTCTCTAATTTCTAGAGGATTTCTGGTGTGATACCGTTTCAAATGCTTTCCTGCAGTCCAAGAAGATGCAGTCCATCCAGTCCTGTCTTTCTTGTTTTCTCTTTGTGACACTGTCGAGGAACTCCAGCAAGTTTATATGACAGAATTTTCCATCTCCAAATCCGTGATGGTTTTCTGTAAGGGCACTTCTCCTCTTCATGTTCTCCAATATCCCTTTCCTTACTATCGTCCCAGCAACTTCTGACAGTATGCATCTTAAAGATACCAGCCTGTGTGTGTGTGTGTGTGTGTGTGTGTGTGTGTGTGTGTGTGTGTGTGTGTGTGTGTGTGTGTGTGTGTGTGTGTGTGTGTGTGTGTGTGCGCACTGTTAGAAACATTCTTGAGACTTCACTTCTCTTAGTCCAATCGAGAAAGTGTTGATGAAGCGTAGACAATTAGTCATATGTGTTGGTTATCATTAAACAATGAATTATAATGATAAATTAAGGAAGGATTAACACAAACTAAGAGTCAGGATTGTTGCTACGTGCACTTCAGAGTGTGTAGGCTCTTGTTCCAGCCTCAGAGAGTCATATTGCTGGAGCTGGTTACCCTCTCTTGCTGCTCTTTGCTGATTACTCTATCCTTTTCTGTAGGATAGTTTCTTTATGAGAACAGTGTCATGCTTCTCTGTTCTGTATGATAGTAACACTATTCTTATACTATTATTATTATTTTATTAACACATCGGCAGTTCAGTATTATTGTTGTAAAACCTTCGTGGGTTTAGTGCTTAGTTTTGTTTGTAATATTATTATTATTACTTTTATATAGGAGTTATTTCACAAGTCAGAGCAGCATGAGTTTAAAGCAGGTCGTTCCTGCCTCTTGCAGTTGTTGAACCATTACGACATGGTCTTGGATGCACTGCAAGACAAAATGCAGATGTAAGCTAGACAGACTTTGCAAAAAGTCTTCAACAAGTGCGACCATGTTGTAATAGCGCATGAAATGCATGTAACATGAATAACTGGAAAAGGGTGCGGATTTATTTTTTATTAATGGAACGCAAAAGAGTAATAGTCGATCGAGTAACAGGAGAGGCAGCCACTGTGACAAACTCTGTTACTGGAGGCACTGTACTCGCTCCATTCACTGTACTCGCTTCAGTCACTGTACTCGCTCCAGTCATCTTTCTTATTCTCATATCCGACATAGCAGTGTAATGTAACTGCCCCGGGAGGGGGGTTGGGGGGGTAGCCAGCTTGGGTAACGAGGTGACGCACTGTTTCGCTGCTACCGGCAATTATAACGCAGCGAGTACACGCCAGACACAACCAACGTATGACCCTCTTATTTTTTGTTTACTTTTGCATTGGACACAATAAATGAAGTAAAATGTTGTTACTAGGCTGAGAGAGTCTGCCCTGATGCACCAGTGACCTTTACTGATGGTTGGGAGAGGGAGAGCTCAGGTGAGGGAGAGGGGGGAATAAAGGTGAGGGAGAAGGGAGAGCAAAGGCGAGGGAGAGGAGGAAACAAAGCTGAGGGAGAGGGAAAAGAACAGTAAAGGAGAGACAATTGAAGGGAACGGGAGTGGAGGGGGAGAAAGGGAGGGAGAAAGATATGGAAGGAAATAGGAGGATTACATGAGAGAGAAAGAGAGAAATGGAAAGCGGGAGAGATTCGGGAGAGGGAGGACGGGAGACGAATAAAGAAGAGGAGGATACAGAGGGGAGACAGGAAGCTACAGAGAGAAGAGTAAGAGAATGGGAGATGGGACAGAGAATTGAGAGGGGAGGGAGGTGATAAAAAGAGGATCAGCACAGAGAGGGCAAGCGGAGGAAGGCTACGAGGGGAAAGAGAAAGAGGAACAAGGGTAAGGAGAACAGAAGACGGGAAGTGGAAGAGAGGGGAGATTACAAGGGAGTTAGGAAGGGGAAGGAGGGGTGAGCAAGAGGGAAGGAGGTGAGAGAGAGGAATAGGTAATTCGACTAATAGGCAGAAAGTGAAGGTAGACCGTGATAATAGGTGCTAGATGTTGATAGTGCCAGGTGTTGTTGAGAGTGCCAGGTGTTGAGAGTGCTAGGTGTTGTTCAGGGTGCTAGGTGTTGAGAGTGCCAGGTGTAAGAGTGGGAGTTGTTGAGAGTACCAAGTGTTGTTGAGAGTTCAAGATGTTGAGAGTGCCAGGTATTGTTAAGAATGCCAGGTATTAAGCGTGCCACGTGTTGTTAAAAGTGCCTGGTATTGTTGAGAGTGCCAGATATTGTTAAATGCTAGACGTTGTTGAGAGTGCCAGTTGTTGAGGGTGCCAAGTAGAGTCAGGTGTTGTTGAGGGCACCAGGAAGAGCCAGGTGATGTTGAAGGTGCCAGGCAGAACCAGGTGTTGTTGAGGGTGCCAGGTAGCGCCAGGTGTTGTTGAGGCTGCCAGGTAGAGCCAGGTGTTGTTGAGGGTGCTAGGTAGCGCCAGGTGCTGTTGAAGGTGCCAGGTAGAGCCAAATGTTGTTGAGGGTGCCAGGTAGAGCCAGGTGTTATTGAAGGTGCCAAGTAGAGCCAGATGTTGTTACCACCAGAGAGCTGCAAATAGTATTGAGTGTGCTAAGAGGATGGAAGGTGGGAAGATGGATGGATGGAAGGCGGGAGAGTGGATGGATGGAAGGTGGGAGGATAGATAGATGGAAGGTGGGAAGATGGATGGATGGAAGGTGGGAAGGTGGATGGATGGAAAGGTGGGAAGGTGGATGGATGGAAGGTGGGAGGGTTGATGAATGGAAGGTGGGAGGGTTGATGAATGGAAGGTGGGAGGGTTGATGGATGGAAGGTGGGAGGGTGGATGGTTGGAAAGTGCGAGGATAGATAGATGGAAGGTGGGACGGTGGATGGATGGAAGGTGGGAGGATGGATAGGTGGAAGGTGGGAGGATGGATAGGTGGAAGGTGGGAGGGTGGATGGATGGAAGGTGGGAGGGTGGATGGATGGAAGGTGGAAGATGGATGGATGGAAGGTGGGGAGGGTGGATGGATGGAAGGTTAGAGGTGGAGGTTGGAAGGTGCGAGGATAGATAGATGTAAGGTGGAGGTGGATGGATGGAAGGTGGGAGGATGGATAGATGGAAGGTGGGAGGGTGGATGGATG
>NC_069423.1:16386932-16406932 GCF_026875155.1 Cherax quadricarinatus | reverse complement strand
CATCAGCCAAGGTCCACCTTGTACCTTCCCCTGGCATCAGCCAAGGTCCACCTTGTACCTTCCCCTGGCATCAGCTAAGGTCCACCTTGTACCTTCCCCTGGCATCAACTAAGGTTGACTTTGTACCTTTCCTTGGCATCAACTAAGGTCCACCTTGTACTTTTCCTTGGCATCAACTAAGGTCCACCTTGTACCTTTCCTTGGCATCAACTACCGTCCACCTTGTAACTTCCCCTGGCATCAACTATGGTCCACCTTGTAACTTCCCCTGGCATCAACTAAGGTCCATCTTGTACCTTCCCCTGGCATCAACTAAGGTCCACCTTGTACCTTCCCCTGGTATCAGCCAAGGTCCACCTTGTACCTTCCCCTGGCATCAGCCAAGGTCCACCTTGTACCTTCCCCTGGCATCAACTACCGTCCACCTTGTAACTTCCCCTGGCATCAACTAAGGTCCACCTTGTAACTTTCCCTGGCATCAACTAAGGTCCACCTTGTACCTTCCCCGGGCATCAACTAAGGTCCACCTTGTACCTTCCCCTGGCATCAACTAAGGTCCACCTTGTACCTTCCCCTGGCATCAACTAAGGTCCACCTTGTACCTTCCCCTGGCATCAGCCAACGTCCACCTTGTACCTTTCCCTGGCATCAGCCAAGGTCCACCTTGTACCTTCCCCTGGCATCAACTAAGGTTGACTTTGTACCTTCCCCTGGCATCAACTAAGGTCCACCTTGTACCTTTCCTTGGCATCAACTAAGGTCCACCTTGTACCTTCCCATGGCATCAACTAAGGTCCACCTTGTACCTTCCCCTAGCCTCAACTAAGGTCCACCTTGTACCTTCCCCTGGCATCAACTAAGGTCCACCTTGTACCTTCCCCTGGCATCAACTAAGGTCCACCTTGTACCTTCCCTGGCACAACTAAGGTCCACCTTGTACCTTCCCCTGGCATCAACTAAGGTCCACCTTGTACCTTCCCCTGGGATCAACTAAGGTCCACCTTGTACCTTCCCTGGCATCAACTAAGGTCCACCTTGTACCTTCCCCTGGCATCAGCTAAGGTCCACCTTATACCTTCCCCTGGCATCAACTAAGGTCCATCTTGTACCGTCCCCTGGCATCAACTAAGGTCCACTGGTACTTCGCTGGCATCACTAAGGTCCACTTCTACCTTTCCCTGGCATCCACTAGAGGTCCACCTTACCTTCCTGGCATCAAGTAAGGTCGCACCTTGTACCGTCCTGGCATCAACTAAGGTCCACTTGTACCTTCTGGCATCAACTAAGGTCCACTTGTACCTCCCCTGGCATCACTAAGGTCCACCTTGTACCTTTACTGGCATCACTAAGGTCCACCTTCTACCTTCCCCTGGCATCAACTAAGGTTCACCTTGTACCTTCCCCTGGCATCAATTAAGGTCCACCTTGTACCTTTCCCTGACATCTAAGATCCACCTTGTACCTTTCCCTGACATCTAAGATCCAACTTGTACCTTTCCCTGGCATCAACTAAGGTCCACCTTGTACCTTTCCCTGGCATCAACTAGGTATTGGCGTAGGAGCTGAGATAGTGAGGAGGGTGGCTGGTTGGTGTTGTGTATACTGCAAGACGAGGGACAGGAGTGAGGGCAACGTACAGGCATAGCAGGAATGTCAGGAAAACTGGAGAGAGTGGATATTGGTGGTGATGATGAGTGTGGTAGTGGTGGTTGTTTGGGTTTCTGGTGGTGTAGATGTTAGTGGAGGTAGTGTAGGTAGTGTGGTGAGTAGGATTTGGTAGCGTGTGTGTGATGTTGGTGGTGGAGGTAGTGTGTGGTAGTAGTATTGCTAGTGATAACTTTGTTGTCTTAGTGGAGGAATGTTGGTGAGGTAATGGGTAGATCTGGTTGTGGTTTTGTGATGGATGCGGTGATAGTGGTGGTGGTGTGGAGGTAGTGGTGGATGTTGGTGGCAGATAAGATTAAGTAGTAGTGTAGCGATGAGTTGGTCGTGGGTGGTGGATGAGTGTGTGGTAGTGGTGAGGGATAATTATGGAGGTAGTGCTGGTGGTGGTGATGGTTGATGATGCAAGTAGTGGTAGTGGTGGTTTATTTACGTAGTGGTGGTAGTAGTGATGGTTGATGGTGGAGGTAGTGGTGATGATAGTGGTGGTTGTGGTGAAGGATGATCATGGAGATAGTAGTGGTAGTGGTGATGATTGATGGTGGAGGTACTGGTGATTATAGTGGTAGTAGTATTGACAATAGTATAACTTTTCCTTCCTTTCATGAGAATCTGACTGAACATTTCAGTTATAAGATGACTTACCTAACACTGTTGAAAGTACCTCAGTTTTTGTGGAAAGTGGATAAAGGAAGACACAGACATAATCTAACAATGATTACATTTAGCAGACGTGGGAACCTAACGTGATAGCTCAGCCATGATGAATAAAACACACGTACAACATTAAATATCTTTAGTGACAAAACCTTTCGCCTGCGCAGCAGGCGGAAAGGTAGAAACTTCTCGTCAATAAAGACACCCCAGTGTTGCGCATGTACCTTACTTGTCGGTATTGTATACAGTTTATAATGCCAGTGGTGACACTTTTCCAATTGCTCGTGCTCCCTCGTTTGTAATATTGCTCAGTGTTGACGACCCCGTTTAGTGCCGGAACAAATACAAAAATTGTTTGCGGGTCACATAGAGCCAGTAAAGCATTTAAATTACTGGAAACGCCTTAAAATCTTAAATATGTACTCACTGGAGCGGAGCAGAGAGATACATGATGATATATATCTGGAAAATATTCGCGGGCCTGGTGCCAAATCTGCACACTGCTATAATATACTGGAGTGAGAGATATGAGAGGAAGTGCAAAATAAACCCGATGAAAAGCAGGAGTGCAGTGAACACAAAAAGGGAACACCGTATCAACATTCGAGGTCCCAGATTATTGAACATCTTACCAAAAGATATCAAACACTGCTGGAACAAGTGTAGAAGTCTTGAAGAGGAACCTGGAAAAATATCTTCACCAGGTGCCAGATCAGCCAGGATAGCAGCAGACGAGCCTGGCCGCCCATGGCCGGGCTCCTGGAGTAGACTCCTCGAAACTCATCAAAAGTAATAAAGTATTGAAATCATATTTTCCAGATGTGAGAGAATAAGGTGTAGTGCCCCGGGAGGGTTGCTGAGGATTACGGTGTTGCTGTCTTGGCGAGTTAGCTGGAGATGTACTAGTGTGGCTTGTGGGTTAGCTGGAGATGTACTAGTGTAGCTGTTTGGCGAGTTTTGCGGGGAAAATATACGAGGATGTCTTGAGAGAGTTAGCTGGAGATGTACTAATGTAGCTGTTTGAGAGAGTTAATGAGAGTGTCTAGTGTGTGTTTAAGAGGTTAGACGAAGTGTATAGTGTAGCTTCTTGAGCGAGTTACTGAGAGATTACGAGTGTAGCGTCTTTGGGGTTTGCTGAGGATGTATGTGTGCTGTCTTGAGGGGAGTTAATGAGGATGTTTTGGTGTAGCTGTCTTGAAGAGTTAGCTGAGGGTTGCGAGTGTGCTGTTTGAGAGAGTTAGCTGGAGATATAGGTTTTACTGTCTTGGAGAGTTAGGGGATGTAGTGTAGCTGTCTTGAGGAGTTAGCTGGAGATATACGGGGGTAGTGTCTTGAGGAGTTACTGGAGTGTATGTGAGCGTCTTGAGAGGTTGCGAGAGTTTTGAGTGTGTGTTTGAGAGATTAGTGAGAGTAAAACGGTTGTAGTGTCTTGGGGAGAGGGTTTGCTGAGGTGATAGCGTAGCTGTCTTTAGGGTTAGCTGAGGTGTAAAGTGTAGTTCTTAAAAGGTTGCTGGAGAATTTGGGGTGTAGTGTCTTGGGAGTTTTGGAGAGTTAGCGGAGATGTCTAGTGGGCTGTCGTAAGGGTTAGCGGGATGTACTAGTGGCTGTCTTGAGGAGTTTGTGAGAGTATACGAGTGTAGCTGTCTTGGAGAGTTAGTGAGAGTTTTAATGTAGCTGTCTTGAGAGGTTGCTGAGAGATGTCAGTGTGTGTCTTAAAAGGGTTTTCTGAGGAGTATAGTGTAGCTGTCTTGAGCGAGTTGGGAGATTCGGTGTAGTGTCTTGAAGGTTGCTGAGAGAATGTATGTGTAGTGTCTTTAGAGAGTTAACGAGGATGTATAGTGAGTGTCTTGAGAGAGTTAGTGAGAGATAAACGAGTGTAGTGTTGAGGAGTTAGCTGAGAGATGTACTGTGTAGTGTCTTTAGGAGGGTTTGTGGAGATTACGAGTGTGCTGTTTGAGAGGTTGCTGGGTGTATAGTGTGCTGTCTTGGAGAGGGTTAGCTGAGAGTATTTGAGTGTGTGTCTTGGAGAGTTTTTGAGGTAACGAGTGACTGTCTTTAGGGTTTGTGGGATGTATGTGTTGCTGTCTTAAGAGGGGGTTTGCGAGCATATACGAGTGTGCTTTTGAGAGAGTTGTTTAGAGATATACGGTGTAGCTGTCTTTAGGAGTTAGTGAGAATTTAATGCGTAGTGTCTTGAGAGAGTTAGCGGAGTGATGTGAGTGTTAAGAGGTTAGCTGGGATTTTTAGGTTGTGTCTTTAGGGTTGCTGAGGATATACGAGGTGCTGTTTGGAGGTTTGCTGAGGTGTATGTGTAGCTGTTTGAGGAGTTGTGGGATTTTTATAGCGTGCTGTCTTTAGGAGTTTTCGGGAGTATGTGTAGCGTCTTGAGAGAGTTAGCTGAGGATGTCTGTGTAGCTTTTTCTTTGGGAGTTAGCTGAGAGTTTCGGTGAGTTTTGAGGGGGTTTTTGCTGAGGATATCGAGTGTAGCTGTCTTGGAAAAAAGTTAGCTGAGAGATGTTGCGTGCGTTTGAGAGGTTAGCTGGAGATGTATAGTGTAGTGTCTTAAAAAGTTAGCTGAGGATATGAGTGTAGTGTTTGAGAGGTTTGTGGAGATTACGGTGTAGCTGTTTGAGAGAGTTAGCTGAGGAGTATGTGTGCTTCTTGAGAGGTTAGCTGGAGTGTACAGCGTGCGTCTTGGAGAGTTTTTGAGGATGTATAGTGTGCTGTCTTAAGAGAGGTTACGTCAATAATTTTGGGAAATTATCTAAACAAAACCCTTACTTGGTGTAAATGGTAAGAGCGTAGGAAGTTCTAAAAACTAAATTACAGTTTCCCGGGTTTTTTTACTTAAATTTCAATTGTTTATCAGTGTTCCCACTTAGCAGTTTCTTGGGAATGTTCTCATTTTATTTCACCTAAAAGCCGCTCCAATTAAGTGAAAAGTCATAAAAATTTTTTTTAAAATTTTAAAAAATTAACTTTTTTTTTTTTTAATAAGACGCTTTTATAAAGTCTATTTTTCCTACCCAGTCCTTTCAACTGGGAGCCCCAGCATTTAAACCGTGTAGCCCCTTTAGTCAATTCTACCAGTGTAGCCTTCGTCACTTCTAAAACCGTGTAGCCCTTTGTCACTTTTTACAACAAGTGTAGCCATCAGTACTTTAAACACGTTAGCCCTTTAGTCAATTTAAAAAACACGTGTGCCTTAGTAAATTTAAACCGTGTGCTTAGTCACTTTACAACACGTGTAGCCTTTAGCACTTTACAAAAAGTGTGCTTCAGCATTTCCCCGTTTTGCCTTCGTCATTTTAAAAAGTGTCCTTAGTATTTTACAACAGTGTGCTTCTACTTCTACAAAAAGTGTAGCCCCTTGTCCCCTTCTACAAAAAGTGTTTTCTTAGCACTTCTCAAAAAGTGTGCCCTTTAGCATTTACAACAAATGTAGCCTTAATCCCACAACAAGTGTAGCCTTTTCACTTCTACTACAAGTGTTTGCCATCAGTCATTCACAAACAAGTGAGCATCATCCTTTCAAACACGTGGAGCCTTTAGTCCTTCTACAACCCGTTTAGCCTTCGTACTTTAAAACCCTGTAGCCTTAGTCACTTCTACAACAGTTTAGCCTTTAGTTACTTCTCAACAAGTGTAGCCATCAGTCACTTCTACAACAGTGTAGCCTTCAGCATTTACCCTGTAGCCTTTGTCACTTCTACAAAAGTGTTGCCCTTTGTCCCCTACAACCGTGTAGCCTTCAGTCACTTCTACAAAAATGTGTAGCCCCCCAGTACTTTAAAACAAGTGTAGCCTTAGTCCTTCCAAAAAAAGTGTAGCCTTCAGTCACTTCTAAAAAAGGTGCCTTAGTCACTTCTACAAAAAGTTGTGCTTCAGTCACTTCTACAACAAGTGTTTCCTTCAGTCACTTTACCAAGTGTAGCCTTGTCCCCTTTTACAAAGGTAGCCTTAAGTCATTTTACAACGTGTAGCCATCGTCATTTACAAAAAATGTAGCCCTCGTCATTCTACAAAAACGTGTAGCCTTCAGTCCTTCTAAAAAAAGTGTAGCCTTCAGTCCTTTAAAACGGTTGCCCTTTAGTCACTTCTAAACAGTGTAGCCTTTGTACTTCTAAAAGTGTAGCCTTCATCACCTACAAAAGGGGGTGTTAAGTCATTTTAAACACGTGTAGCCCTTAGTCCTTCTACAACAAATGTCCCTTTAATCATTTTAAAAAAACCGTGTAGCCTTCAGTATTCTCAACAAGTGTGCCTTCAGTCACTTTTCCCTCAAGTGTAGCCTTCAGTTCCCTTTAAAAAGTGTGCCTTCGTCACTTCTCAAACAAGTGTAGCCATCGCTTCTACAACAAGTGTAGCTTAGTCACTTTTTAAACAAGTGTAGCTTCGTCACTTCACAACAGTGTAGCCCTTAGTACTTTAAAATGTGAAAACAGTATTTTCAAAAGTGTAGCCTCGTCCTTCTACACAAGGTTTCCTTTCGTCCCTTCTACAACAAGTGTACCATCAGTCATTTTAAAAGTTTGCCATCAGTCATTTTAAACAAGGTGCCTTTAGTCATTTCCAAAAGGGTGCCCTTTAGTCCCTTCAAAAGTGTGCCTTAAGTACTTCTACAACAAGTGTAGCCTTAGTACTTCTCAACCCGGTGGGGGCCCTTAAGTCACTTCTACAAAATGTAGCTTAAATCATTTTAAAAAAGTGTAGCTTCAGTCATTTAACACCCCTGTGCCCTTCCGTCACTTCTAAAAAGTGTGCCTTCGTACTTCTTTTAAACCAAAGTGTAGCCATCAGTCCTTCTAACAAGTGTAGCCTTTTGTCACTTTACAGTGTTGCCATCAGTCCTTTTACAACAAGTGTGCCTTAGTCACTTCTACAAAAAAGGGGCCATCAGTCACTTCTTAAACGGTTGCTTCAGTCCTTTTTTACAACAGTTAGCCTTCGTCCTTTCCAAATTACCCCAAAAAGTGTAGCCATCAGTTTCACCCCCCGTGTTGCCTCAGTCACTTCTAAAAAGTGTAGCATCAGTCATTTCAACAAGTGTCCCCCAGTCATTTACAACAAGTGAGCTCGTCATTTACAACAGTGTAGCCTTTGTCACTTCTTTCAACAGTGTACCCCTTTAAGGGCACTTTACAACAAGTGTAGCCCTTTGTCACTTCTACAAAGTTAGCCTTTGGTACTTTACAACAAAATGTAGCCTTCAGAGTCACTTTTACAACAAGTGTAGCCTTAGAGTCCTTTCAACAAGTGTACCTTCAGAGTCCTTCTAAACAGTGTGCCTTTAGAGTACTTCTACAAAAAGTGTAGCCTTCAGAGTCATTTAAAAAAGTGTAGCCTTCAGGTCACTTCTCAACAAATGTAGCCTTTAGAGTCCCTTTTAAACAAGTGTAGCCTTCAGGTCACTTCTACAAGTGTGCCTTTAGAGTCACTTCTACAAAAAGTGTAGCCTTTGTACTTCTAAAAAAAGTGTAGCCTTCAAAATCACTTTTAAAAAAAGTGTAGCCTTTGGTCCCCTTTTAAACAAGTGAGCTTCAGTTTTCCCTTCTAAAACAATTTTAGCTTTGTCCCCCACAAAAAGTGTTGCCTTCAGTCACTTTCAAAAGGTAGCCTTCAAGTCATTCTAAAAAAGTGTGCTTAGTCACTTCTACAAACGTGTGCCTTGTACTTCTAAACAAGTGTAGCCCCAGTACTTCTAAAAAGTGTAGCCTTTAGTCCTTCTACAACAGTGTAGCCCTTTGTATTTACAAACGTGTGCCTTAGTCATTCTAAACACGTGTGCCTTAGTACTTTACAACAAGTGTAGCCTTAAGTCATTTACACACGTGTAGCCTTAGTACTTCTCAAAAACGTGTGCCCTTTAGTCACTTCTTCAAGTGTAGCCTTCGTATTCAACAAGTGTAGCCTTCGTCATTCTCAACAAGGTAGCCCCTCAGTCACTTCAAACAAGTGTAGCCCAGTCACTTTCCCTAAGTGAGCCTTCGTCACTTTTACAAAAAGTGTAGCCTATTCCTTTTTTACATCAAGGGAGCATCGTCACTTTAAAAAAGTGAGCCCTGTCCCCTTTACAAAGTGTTGCCTTCGTCACTTTAAAAAGTTGCCCAGTACTTCTACAACAAGTGTAGCATCGTCACTTTACAACAAGGGTAGCCATCAGTCTTTTTCAAAGTGTAGCCCCTTTAGGCATTTCAAAACGTGTGCCTTCGTCCTTTACAACCGTGTAGCTTAAGTCATTCTCAAAAAAGTGGGCCTTCAGTACTTTACAAACGGGGTAAATTTAAAAAGCCCTTTGTCATTCTACAAAAAGTGTAGCCTTCATCAATTCTACTAAGTAGTTCAGTCATTCTCAACAATTTTTAGCCTTTCCAGTACTTCCTATCACAAGGTAGCCTCGCACTTTACAAAAGTGTAGCCTTCAGTCACTTTAAAACAAGTGTGCCTCAGTCATTTTACAAAGTGTGTTCAGTACTTTACAAAAGTGGCCTCAGTACTTTAAAATAGTGTAGATCAGTACTTCTACAACAAGTGTAGCTTCCGTCACTTCTCCAGTGTGCCATCAGTCACTTTACAACAAGTGTAGAATCAGTCATTCTACAACAAAATGTAGCTTTAGTCCTTCTACCAAGTGTAGCCTCGTCACTTCTACAACAAAGGGACCTCAGTACTTCACAACAAATGTACATCAGCCTTTACAAAAAGGTTCCCTTTGTCACTTCACAAAAGGTTAACTTTAAGTATTCTACAAAAAAGTGTAGCCCCTTTAGTCCTTTTTCAACAAGGAGCCTTCAGAGTTCCCTTTCAACAAATGTAGCCTTCGAGTCACTTCTTCAACAAATTTTGCCTTCAGAGGCACTTCTTCAAAAAATGTAGCCCCGAGTCACTTTAAAAAGTGTAGCCTTCAGAGTCACTTCTAAACAAGTGTGCCTTCAGAGTCACTTTACAACAAGTGTGCCTTAGAGTCATTCTACAACAAGTGTGCCCTTTTGAGTCACTTCTAAAAAAAGTGTAGCCCTTTGAGTACTTTCAACAAATGGCCTTAGGTCATTCTACAAAAAGTTTAGCTTCGTATTCTCCCAAATGTAGCCTTCGGTAATTCTCACGTGTAGCCTTCGTACTTCTACAAAAATGTAGTTCGGTCACTTCTACAAAATGTAGCCCTTTAGTCATTCTACAACAAGTGTAGCTTAGAGTACTCTACAACAAGTGGTATTGTTTCACCCTTTAAAACGTGTAGAAAATACTTTTTAAAAAACAGATGGAAAATCGGGGGTTAATTTTTTCCAAAGGTTTTTGAATTTTAACTTTTGTTTTTAAAATTCTTGTGGTTTTAAAAATTTTGAAACTCGGTTTTAAAATTAAAAAACTTAAGGTTTTCCAGAGGGGTTTAAATTTCAAAATTTTTTACAAAAGTTTCTTTCTTTTCCCCCCAACCCCTGCACCAACAAACCCAAAAAAAAAAAACCCCCAAATTTTTATAATATTTTAAATAATTTTTTTAATTTTTAAAAAGATGGTAAACAATTTTAGTAATTTTTAAATTTTTCAATTTTTGGGTTTCAATTTTCCTTTTTACAAACGATAAACTTTTTCCCCAAACAAAAACACCCCTTTTTATATAATTTTAATTTTTTTATTTTAATTGGGTTTTTTTTCCCCGGGTTTTTGGAAATTAATTTACTTGTTTTTGTTATAAAGTGTTACCCCGGGGATGTTTTTATGGTGGGGTTTAATTTTTAATTTTTTTTGGTTTTTAAAAATTCCCTTTTTGGGGGTTTCCCCGAGAAAAGGGGTCCAATTTTTAAAAAAAAATTCTACCCCAAAAAATAAAAAAATTTTCCCCAATCCCTTTGATTTTTTTTATTACCCCCCCTCCCTCCATTTCCCCCCTCCCTCCCTTCTTCCCCCCTCCCTCCCTTCCCCTCCCTCCCTCCCCTCCCTCCTTCCCCCCTCCTTTTTTCCTCCCTCCCCTCCTTCGTATTGTTTGAGAATCCCAGAAGGGGATCGAAATATACAGACCAATTATTATTCAGCATTGACAAGTCTTCATTATACTTCTCTCACTCACACACACACACGCACACACACACACACACACACACACACACACACACACACACACACACATATATATATATATATATATATATATATATATATATATATTATATATATATATGCACTCAGACGTAAGCATATTTTAGTGAGAATATAAATATTCACAATGTTTGGTGTATATACACAGATATGCACATCTTGGTGTACATACAGATAAACTTCTTCCTGTGTATATACATAAATTCACTCCTCTCTTGGTTTATATTTCAGATATTCACCTGTTTTGTGTATATACATAGAGGTATACAGTTGTCAGCGAGAATAACCTTACTTGTTAATGTGTAGTAGTACGCCATGCTTACTCTCCTGAGGGAGGGTAGTGGTGGAGGGAAGGTAGCAGATGGAGAGAATGGTGGTGGTGGTGGAGGAGGAGGTGCCGTGATGGTGTTAAGAGAATAATCAATATGAAGTGTGTCCCTTGAGCACCCCTCCCTCCATTCCTCCCTCCCTCCATACCTTCCTCCCTCCCTCCATCACTCCCTCCCTCCCTCCCTACCTTCCTCCCTCCCTCCCTCCCTCCCTCCCTCCCTCCCTACATACCTCCCTCCCTCCCTCCCTCCCTACATACCTCCCTCCCTCCCTCCATTCCTCCCTCCATCCCTCCCTCCCTCCATTACTCCCTCCCATTCCTCCTTCCCTCCCTCCATTCCTCTCTCCCTCCCCCATTCCTCCCTCCCTCCATACTTTTTTCCCTCCCTCCATTCCTCGCTCTTTCCCTCCATTTCCCCCTCTCTTCGTTCCTCCCTCACTTTATTCCTTCCTCCTCCCTACATTCCTCCCTCACTCTCTCCCTCCGTTCTTCCATCCCTCTCCCTCCTTCCATTCCCCTTATTTCCTATCCCTGCATCCCTTCCTCCCTCCATCTCTCTCCATCCCTCTCTCTCATGTCCCCACCTCCTTCCATCCGTCCCCCTTTCCATCCCCTTATTCTTTCGGCACCCCTTCATCTCCCTCTCATCTATTACTTCCCGTGTGTGTGTGTGTGTGTGTGTGTGTGTGTGTGTGTGTGTGTGTGTGTGTGTGTGTGTGTGTGTGTGTGTGTGTGTATGTGTGTGTGTGTGTGTGTAAATACTTCATAATAATATTAATAATGTTTATTCCTGCGAGTACATGATGCAACTTACACAGACCATAGCTGACGTCAGTGACATACTATATAGAAATATATAGAAAGTCCCTTGTTATGCAGAGCATTTCGGGCAAATTAGGTTAATTTTGTCCCCAGAACAAATTAAAAGTGTTAGGATGGCACCTACACTCACATCATTAACATTACAAACCTTCAACATATGATAGACATCTGTGGAAATTTTGAAGACGACCAAAAGCTTTCTAAACTTATGGAAAGCAATTTCGGGAATGATCTAGATAAAAGCGAGCAGAGGAGCCCACCTGCACTTGACAAGTGCTCCGTCAAGCTTCACTTCCTAACACTTGACAGGT
Organism: Cherax quadricarinatus; assembly: GCF_026875155.1. Taxonomy (NCBI): domain Eukaryota; kingdom Metazoa; phylum Arthropoda; class Malacostraca; order Decapoda; family Parastacidae; genus Cherax; species Cherax quadricarinatus. The sequence goes on along the minus strand of NC_069423.1, from coordinate 16,395,049 downwards.
GCTTTCTGAGGATTCACCTCCTGACACTTGACCAGGGTTGAACATTTGAAGCCTATTGGATAATGCGTTCTGTAGTTATAAGCGACAGTCTTAGAAAAGTTAGTGGTAGATGAGGATAATGTAGGTTACAATGTGGTAGTACTTAGACACTGTAGGTTACAGTGTGGTAGTACTTAGACACTGTAGGTTACAGTGTGGTAGTACTTAGACACTGTAGGTTACAGTGTGGTAGTACTTTGACACTGTAGTTTACAGTGTGGTAGTACTTTGACACTGTAGGTTACAGTGTGGTAGTACTTTGACACTGTAGGTTACAGTGTGGTAGTACTTTGACACTGTAGGTTACAGTGTGGTAGTACTTTGACACTGTAGGTTACAGTGTGGTAGTACTTTGACACTGTAGGTTACAGTGTGGTAGTACTTTGACACTGTAGTTTACAGTGTGGTAGTACTTTGAAACTGTAGGTTACAGTGTGGTAGTACTTTGACACAGTGACTTACAGTGTGGCAGTACTGAGACACAGTGGCTTACAGTTTGGCAGTACTGAGACACAGTGGCTTACAGTGTGGCAGTACTGAGACACAGTGGCTTACAGTGTGGCAGTACTGAGACACAGTGGCTTACAGTGTGGCAGTACTGAGACACAGTGGCTTACAGTGTGGCAGTACTGAGACACAGTGGTTTAGTGTGGCAGTACTGAGACACAGTGGCTTACAGTGTGGCAGTACTGAGACACAGTGACTTACAGTGTGGCAGTACTGAGACACAGTGGCTTAGTGTGGCAGTACTGAGACACAGTGGCTTACAGTGTGGCAGTACTGAGACACAGTGACTTACAGTGTGGCAGTACTGAGACACAGTGACTTACAGTGTGGCAGTACTGAGACACAGTGACTTAGTGTAGCAGTACTGAGACACAGTGACTTACAGTGTGGCAGTACTGAGACACAGTGACTTAGTGTGGCAGTACTGAGACACAGTGACTTACAGTGTAGCAGTACTGAGGCACAGTAGCTTACAGTGTGGCAGTACTGAGACACAGCTTACAGTGTGGCAGAACTGAGACACAGTGGCTTAGTGTGGCAGTACTGAGACACAGTGGCTTACAGTGTGGCAGTACTGAGACACAGTGACTTACAGTGTGGCAGTACTGAGACACAGTGGCTTACAGTTTGGCAGTAGTGAGACACAGTGGCTTACAGTTTGGCAGTGCTGAGACACAGTGGCTTACAGTTTGGCAGTACTGAGACACAGTGGCTTACAGTTTGGCAGTACTGAGACACAGTGACTTACAGTTTGGCAGTACTGAGACACAGTGGCTTACAGTTTGGCAGTAGTGAGACACAGTGGCTTACAGTTTGGCAGTACTGAGACACAGTGGCTTACAGTTTGGCAGTGCTGAGACACAGTGGCTTACAATTTGGCAGTAGTGAGACACAGTGGCTTACAGTTTGGCAGTGCTGAGACAGTGACTTACAGTTTGGCAGTGCTGAGACACAGTGGCTTACAGTTTGGCAGTACTGAGACACAGTGACTTACAGTGTGGCAGTACTGAGACACAGTGGCTTACAGTTTGGCAGTACTGAGACACAGTGGCTTACAGTTTGGCAGTAGTGAGACACAGTGACTTACAGTTTGGCAGTAGTGAGACACAGTGGCTTACAGTTTGGCAGTAGTGAGACACAGTGGCTTACAGTTTGGCAGTGCTGAGACACAGTGGCTTACAGTTTGGCAGTACTGAGACACAGTGACTTACAGTTTGGCAGTACTGAGACACAGTGACTTACAGTTTGGCAGTACTGAGACACAGTGGCTTACAGTTTGGCAGTAGTGAGACACAGTGGCTTACAGTTTGGCAGTACTGAGACACAGTGGCTTACAGTTTGGCAGTGCTGAGACACAGTGGCTTACAGTTTGGCAGTAGTGAGACACAGTGGCTTACAGTTTGGCAGTGCTGAGACAGTGACTTACAGTTTGGCAGTACTGAGACACAGTGACTTACAGTGTGGCAGTACTGAGACACAGGCTTACAGTTTGGCAGTACTGAGACACAGTGACTTACAGTGTGGCAGTACTGAGACACAGTGGCTTACAGTTTGGCAGTACTGAGACACAGTGGCTTACAGTTTGGCAGTACTGAGACACAGTGACTTACAGTTTGGCAGTAGTGAGACACAGTGGCTTACAGTTTGGCAGTAGTGAGACACAGTGGCTTACAGTTTGGCAGTGCTGAGACACAGTGGCTTACAGTTTGGCAGTACTGAGACACAGTGACTTACAGTTTGGCAGTACTGAGACACAGTGACTTACAGTTTGGCAGTACTGAGACACAGTGGCTTACAGTTTGGCAGTAGTGAGACACAGTGGCTTACAGTTTGGCAGTACTGAGACACAGTGGCTTACAGTTTGGCAGTGCTGAGACACAGTGGCTTACAGTTTGGCAGTAGTGAGACACAGTGGCTTACAGTTTGGCAGTGCTGAGACAGTGACTTACAGTTTGGCAGTACTGAGACACAGTGACTTACAGTGTGGCAGTACTGAGACACAGTGGCTTACAGTTTGGCAGTACTGAGACACAGTGGCTTACAGTTTGGCAGTACTGAGACACCGTGACTTACAGTTTGGCAGTACTGAGACAGGTTTAATTGGTCACTTTACTCGTGAAAACTAACAACGTCATTACGCGAGTTTTCAGTATTTCTCAGTGTTCTTTTTACACTTGTATTCTATTTAAAAAAAATCTGCCATCTTAAAAGAAAACAAAGGATTTTTTTAAGAAAGTCCAATTTCATAGTTTTTCTTTAAAACATAGTCCAATTTATCATAAAAAAAATTTCCAAGTAAGATATACCAACACTTGAGTGTTCCAAGTAAGATATACCAACACTTGAGTGCTCCAAGATATAGCAACGCTTGAATGTTCGAACATATACCAACTTAGACCATTAACTTGTCTCGTTAGTTAATGGTCGAAGTCGGACCGAAACGTCGTCATTGGTTTGAGTCTCGTGTGTTTGCGGATTATTTGTGTATTACAGTCACGGTATTGTGCCTTTATATTATTTGTGAGTACGCAAAATTAACTTAATTGATACTATCCTTGCAGTATTATGTATCAGTCAGTAAATACTGAAGTCAGCCAGAAGAGGAAGACTCGTGTATTTTGAGATTTAACAAAAATAATAAAGAGTCGCAGTATTTTATACGGAAGATTGGCATATGCGCACACCTGTACACTTGACTTTCAGTCTTCACCATCGAGTTGTTAGTCACCTTTGTTGTGTGTGTTTAAAGTTATGTTGCAGAGGGATTTAGAAAATTATCAAAAGATTCCTGGGAGGTGGGAAAGTGTTGCACACCTGTGGTCCTAGGGTGTCTGCATATGCCATTTTTTCCATTAATCTTGCGCTAGTTGCGGGACACCAGCGTTGTAAATTTGAAGCCGAGCGGATAAGTCGTTCTCGTGTTATGAGGAAAAGAAAAATGAAAAGTTGGAAGAAGGAAAAACTTAGAAAAAAAAAATCAGCCTACCACCTTTCAAGTTCCCCTTTCAGAGTACCTTACTACTACTACTACTACTTATTATTATTATATATATATATTATATATATATAATATATATATATAATATATATATATATATATATATATATAATATATATATATATATATATATATATTATTATTATTATATATTATTATTATTTATTTATTATTATATATTAGTATTATTTATATTATTATTATATATTATAATCATTATTAAATTGCAGTATTAACTTAACAATGTTCAGATATTTGATATTTTCTAAGTGAAAGTGTGTGGGTGGTAACCATAGACTTGTGTGCTCAGTTTATGTACGTCGTTGTGAGGTGTACGTCTGGGACAAACGTGACGTTTATCACACCTGCTGCGTCACATCTGCCTTGCGCTAGGTTCTGTTCCTAGTTGCCATACCTAGTTATGATTCCTAGCTGAGTATCACTAAAATGATGAAAATTGTCACCTTTGTTGGTTATAGTTGAGCAGAATTGGTTAGTACCCCAGGATGTCCACCGTAGGTTGGCACCCCAGGATGGCATCCAGGATGTACACCCTAGGTTGGCACCCCAGGATGGCATCCAGGATGTACACCCTAGGTTGGCACCCCAGGATGGCATCCAGGATGTACACCCTAGATTGGCACCCCAGGATGGCATCCAGGATGTACACCCTAGATTGGCACCCCAGGATGGCATCCAGGATGTAAAACCCTAGGTTGGCACCCCAGGATGGCATCCAGGATGTACACCCTAGGTTGGCACCCCAGGATGGCATCCAGGATGTACACCCTAGGTTGGCACCCCAGGATGGCATCCAGGATGTACACCCTAGGTTGGCACCCCAGGATGACATCCAGGATGTACACCCTAGGTTGGCACCCCAGGGTGGCATCCAGGATGTACACCCTAGGTTGGCACCCCAGGATGGCATCCAGGATGTACACCCTAGATTGGCACCCCAGGATGGCATCCAGGATGTACACCCTAGGTTGGCACCCCAGGGTGGCATCCAGGATGTACACCCTAGGTTGGCACCCCAGGATGGCATCCAGGATGTACACCCTAGGTTGGCACCCCAGGATGGCATCCAGGATGTACACCCTAGGTTGGCACCCCAGGATGACATCCATAATGTACACCCTAGGTTGGCACCCCAGGATGGCATCCAGGATGTACACCCTAGGTTGGCACCCCAGGATGGCATCCAGGATGTACACCCTAGGTTGGCACCCCAGGATGGCATCCAGGATGTACACCCTAGGTTGGCACCCCAGATGGCATCCAGGATTTACACCCTAGGTTGGCACCCCAGGATGGCATCCAGATGTACACCCTAGGTTTTGGGACCCCAGGATAGCATCCAGGATGTACACCCTAGGTTGGCACCCCAGGATAGCATTCAGGATTTACACCCTAGATTGGCACCCCAGGATGGCATCCAGGATGCACACCCTAGGTTGACAGCCCAGGTTAGCACCCACGATGTCAACCCTGGGATGGCACTGTGCCACTGGCAACCCCTCAGATCCTCGTCAACCATAAAAATAGATATAATAAAATTATCTGTCTCTCTGACCCTTTCTTCTACCCCTCTCTTTCCTCCATCCTTCTACCCCTCTCTTTCCTCCATCCTTCTACCCTCTCTTTCCTCCATCCTTCTACCCCTCTCTTTCCTCCATCCTTCTACCCCTCTCTTCCTCCATCCCTTCTACCCCTCTCTTTCCTCCATCCTTCTACCCCTCTTTCCTCCATCCTTCTACCCCTCTCTTTCCTCCATCCTTCTACCCCTCTCTTTCCTCCATCCATTCTTACCCCTCTTTTCCTCCATCCTTCTACCCCTCTCTTTCCTCCATCCTTCTACCCCTCTCTTTCCTCCATCCTTCTACCCCCTCTTTCCTCCATCCTTCTACCCCTCTCTTTCCTCCATCCTTCTACCCCTCTCTTTTCCTCCATCCTTCTACCCCTCTCTTTCCTCCATCCTTCACCCCCTCTCTTCCTCCACCTTCTACCCCCCTCTTTCCTCCATCCTTCTACCCCTCTCTTTCCTCCATCCTTCTACCCCCTCATTTTCCCCCATCCTTCTACCCCTCTCTTTCCTCCATCCTTCTACCCCCTCTTTCCTCCATCCTTCTACCCCTCTCTTTCCTCCATCCTTCTACCCCTCTCTTTCCTCCATCCTTCTACCCCTCTCTTTCCTCCATCCTTCTACCCCTCTCTTTCCTCCATCCTTCTACCCCTCTCTTTCCTCCATCCTTCTACCCCCCTCTTTCCTCCATCCTTCTACCCCTCTCTTTCCACCATCCTTCTACCCCTCTCTTTCCTCCATCCTTCTACCCCTCTCTTTCCTCCATCCTTCTACCCCTCTCCTCCATCCTTCTACCCCTCTCTTTCCTCCATCCTTCTACCCCTCCTTTCCTTCATCCTTCTACCCCTCTTTCCCCCATCCTTCTACCCCTCTCTTTCCTCCATCCTTCTACCCCTCTCTTTCCTTCATCCTTCTATCCCTCTCTTTCCTTCATCCTTCTACCCCTCTCCTCCATCCTTCTACCCCTCTCTTTCCTCCATCCTTCTACCCCTCTCCTCGATCCTTCTACCCCTCTCTTTCCTCCATCCTTCTACCCCTCTCTTTTCCTCCATTCCTTCTACCCCTCTCTTTCCTCCATCCTTCTACCCCTCTCTTTCCTCCATCCTTCTACCCCTCTCTTTCCTCCATCCTTCTACCCCTCTCTTTCCTCCATCCTTCTACCCCTCTCTTTTCCTCCATCCTTCTACCACTCTCTTCCTTCAACCTCCTCCGTTCCTCCATCCTTCTACCCCTCCCTTTCCTTCAACCTCCTCCGTCCCTCCATCCTTCTACCCCTCTCTTTCCTTTAACCTCCTCCGTCCCCCATCCTTCTACCCCTCTCTTTCCTTCAACTCCTCCGTCCCTCCATCCTTTACCCCTCTATTTCCTTCAACCTCCTCCGTCCCTCCATCCTTCTACCCCTCTCTTTCCATTCAACCTCCTCCGTCCCTCCATCCTTCTACCCCTCTTTTCCTTCAACCTCCTCCGTCCCTTCATTCCTTCTACCCTCTCTTTCCTTCAACCTCCTCCGTCCCTCCATCCTTCTACCCCTCTCTTTCCTTCAACCTCCTCCGTCCCTCCATCCTTCTACCCCTCTTTCCTTCAACCTCCTCCGTCCCTCCATCCTTCTACCCCTCTCTTTCCTTTAACCTCCTCCGTCCCTCCATCCTTCTACCCCTCTCTTTTCCTTCAACCTCCTCCGTCCCTCCATTCTTCTACCCCTCTCTTTCCTTCAACCTCCTCCGTCCCTCCATCCTTCTACCCCTCTCTTTCCTTTAACCTCCTCCGTCCCTCCATCCTTCTACCCCTCTCTTTCCTTCAACCTCCTCCGTCCCTCCATCCTTCTACCCCTCTCTTTCCTTCAACCTCCTCCGTCCGTCCATCCTTCTACATCTTTCCCTCCTACCTCTCATCCTTCTACCTCTCTCCCTCTTATCTGCCTTCTTCCTGCCTTCATGCCACCTTCCCTCGCCTTATGTTAAACATTTGTCTCTTTTATTCTATTTTCTCTGTCTCCCTCTTCTTCTCCCGATATTATCACCTCTGTCTCCCTCTTTTTCCTCTTCTCTAACTTCTCTATTATGCTTGGCTCGACTACAAGACGACAACGACAGCCTTCTCAGAAGCAAGACGACAACGCCTACCTTCTCAGAAGCAAGACGACAACGCCTACCTTCTCAGAAGCAAGACGACAACGCCTACCTTCTCAGAAGCAAGACGACAACGCCTACCTTCTCAGAAGCAAGACGACAACGCCTACCTTCTCAGAAGCAAGACGACAACGCCTACCTTCTCAGAAGCAAGACGACAACGCCTACCTTCTCAGAAGCAAGACGACAACGCCCACCTTCTCAGAAGCAAGACGACAACGCCCACTTTCTCAGAAGCAAGACGACAACGCCCACCTCAGAAGCGAGACGACAACGCCCACCTTCTCAGAAGCAAGACGACAACGCCCACCTTCTCAGAAGCAAGACGACAACGCCCACTTTCTCAGAAGCAAGACGACAACGCCCACTTTCTCAGAAGCAAGACGACAACGCCCACCTTCTCAGAAGCAAGACGACAACGCCCACCTTCTCAGAAGCAAGACGATAACGCCCACTTTCTCAGAAGCAAGACGACAACGCCCACCTTCTCAGAAGCAAGACGACAACGCCCACCTTCTCAGAAACAAGATGACAACGCCAACCTTCTCAGAAGCAAGACGACAACGACCACCTTCTCAGAAGCAAGACGACAACGCCCACCTTCTCAGAAGCAAGACGACAACGACAGCCTTCTCAGAAGCAAAACGACAACGACAGCCTTCTCAGAAGCAAGACGACAACGACAACCTTCTCAGAAGCAAGACGACAACGACAACCTTCTCAGAAGCTAGACGACAACGACAACCTTCTCAGAAGCAAGACGACAACGACAACCTTCTCAGAAGCAAGACGACAACGCCCACCTTCTCAGAAGCAAGCCGACAACGACAGCCTTCTCAGAAGCAAGACGACAACGACA
>NC_069423.1:16354432-16381932 GCF_026875155.1 Cherax quadricarinatus | reverse complement strand
ATCAACCAGATAAGTGCTGAAACATATGGGCGCCTGGCAAACGTGAGATAAGCATTCCAGTACCTAAGTAAGGAATCTTTCAAGATACTGTACACCGTGTACGTCAGACCCATACTGGAGTATGCAGCACCAGTTTGGAACCCACACCGGGTCAAGCACGTTAAGAAATTAGAGAAAGTGCAAAAGTTTGCGACAAGGTTAGTTCCAGAGCTAAGGGGAATTTCCTATGAAGAAAGGTTGAGGAAAATCGACCTGACGACACTGGAGGACAGGAGGGATAGGGGAGACATGATAACGACATACAAAATACTACGTGGAATAGACAAGGTGGACAGAGACAAGATGTTCCAGAGAGGGGACACAGAAACAAGGGGTCACTCTTGGAAGTTGAAGACTCAGATGAGCCACAGGGATGTTAGGAAACAGTTCTTCAGTCATAGAGTGGTCAGGAAGTGGAACAGTCTGGCGAGCGATGTAGTGGAGGCAGGAACCATACATGGCTTTAAGACGAGGTATGATAAAGCTCATGGAGCAGGGAGAGAGAGGACCTAGTAGCGTTCATGGAAGAGGCAGGGCCAGGAGCCGAGTCTCGATCCTTGCAACTACAATTAGGTGAGTACACACACACACACACACACACACACACACACACACACACAACACACACACACACACACACACACACACACTAGCACAATATATTTTCTTCAAGTTAACAGCAGACATAAAACTCTGGTGAGATATTATGTAAGATTATTAAAACATATGACTTTTTCCAGAGCGTTATGGAAGGTTAATAACAGTCCTGGGAGAGTTGTGTGTGTGTGTGTGTGTGTGTGTGTGTGTGTGTGTGTATTCACCTAGTTGTACTCGCCTAGTTGAGGTTGCAGGGGTCGAGTCCGAGCTCCTGGCCCCGCCTCTTCACTGATCGCTGCTAGGTCACTCTCCCTGAACCGTGAGCTTTATCATACCTCTGCTTAAAGCTATGTATGGATCCTGCCTCCACTACATCGCTTCCCAAACTATTCCACTTACTGACTACTCTGTGGCTGAAGAAATACTTCCTAACATCCCTGTGATTCATCTGTGTCTTCAACTTCCAACTGTGTCCCCTTGTTACTGTGTCCAATCTCTGGAACATCCTGTCTTTGTCCACCTTCTCAATTCCTCTCAGTATTTTGTATGTCGTTATCATGTCCCCCCTATCTCTCCTGTCCTTCAGTGTCGTCAGGTTGATTTCCCTTAACCTCTCCTCGTAGGACATACCTCTTAGCTCTGGGACTAGTCTTGTTGCAAACCTTTGCACTTTCTCTAGTTTCTTTACGTGCTTGGCTAGGTGTGGGTTCCAAACTGGTGCCGCATACTCCAATATGGGCCTAACGTACACGGTGTACAGGGTCCTGAACGATTCCTTATTAAGATGTCGGAATGCTGTTCTGAGGTTTGCTAGGCGCCCATATGCTGCAGCAGTTATTTGGTTGATGTGCGCTTCAGGAGATGTGCCTGGTGTTATACTCACCCCAAGATCTTTTTCCTTGAGTGAGGTTTGTAGTCTCTGGCCCCCTAGACTGTACTCCGTCTGCGGTATTCTTTGCCCTTCCCCAATCTTCATGACTTTGCACTTGGTGGGATTGAACTCCAGGAGCCAATTGCTGGACCAGGTCTGCAGCCTGTCCAGATCCCTTTGTAGTTCTGCCTGGTCTTCGATCGAATGAATTCTTCTCATCAACTTCACGTCATCTGTAAACAGTGACACCTCAGAGTTTATTCCTTCTGTCATGTCGTTCACAAATACCAGAAACAGCACTGGTCCTAGGACTGACCCATGTGGGACCCCGCTGGTCACAGGTGCCCACTCTGACACCTCGCCACGTACCATTACTCGCTGCTGTCTTTCTGACAAATATTCCCTGATCCATTGTAGTGCCTTCCCTGGTATCCCTGCTTGGTCCTCCAGTTTTTGCACTAATCTCTTGTGTGGTACTGTGTCAAACGCTTTCTTGCAGTCCAAGAAAATGCAATCCACCCACCCCTCTCTCTCTTGTCTTACTGCTGTCACCTTGTCATAGAACTCCAGTAGGTTTGTGACCAGGATTTCCCGTCCCTGAAACCATGTTGGGTGCTGTTGATGAGATCATTCCTTTCTAGGTGTTCCACCACTCTTCTCCTGACAATCTTCTCCATGACTTTGCATACTATACATGTCAGTGACACTGGCTGTAGTTTAGTGCTTCATGTCTGTCTCCTTTTTTAAAGATTGGGACTACATTTGCTGTCTTCCATGCCTCAGGCAATCTCCCTGTTTCGATAGATGTATTGAATATTGTTGTTAGGGGTACACATAGCGCCTCTGCTCCCTTTCTCAGGACCCATGGAGAGATGTTATCTGGCCCCATTGCCTTTGAGGTATCTAGCTCACTCAGAAGCCTCTTCACTTCTTCCATGATTGTGTGTACCATGTCCAGCACCTGGTGATGTGCCACACCTCTCCGTCCCTCTGGAGCCCCTTCTGTCTCCTCTGTGAACACTTCGAATCTCTTGTTGAGTTCCTCACATACTTCCCGGTCATTTCTTGTTGTCTCTCCTCCTTCCTTAGCCTGATTACCTTGTCCTTGACTGTTGTTTTCCTCCTGATGTGGCTGTATAACAGCTTCTGGTCAGATTTGGCTTTCGCTGCTATATCGTTTTCATATTGTCGTTGGGCCTCCCTTCTTATCTGTGCATATTCGTTTCTGGCTCTACGACTGCTCTCCTTATTCTCCTGGGTCCTTTGCCTTCTATATTTCTTCCATTCCCTAGCACACTTGGTTTTTGCCTCCTTGCACCTTTGGGTGAACCATGGGCTCATTCTGGCTTTTTCATTATTCCTGTTTCCGTTGGGTACAAACCTCTCCTCAGCCTCCTTGCACATTGTTGCTACATATTCCATCATCTCATTAACTGACTTCCCTGCCAGTTCTCTGTCCCACTGAACCTCGTTCAGGAGGTTCCTCATTCCTGTGTAGTCCCCTTTCCTGTAGCTTGGTTTCATTTGTCCTGGCCTTCCTGCTTTCCCCTCCACTTTTAGCTCTACTGTGTATTCGAAGCTCAAAACCACATGATCGCTGGCCCCAAGGGGTCTGTCATATGTGATGTCCTCAATATCTGCACTGCTCAAGGTGAATACTAAGTCCAGTCTTGCTGGCTCATCCTCTCCTCTCTCTCTTGTAGTGTCCCTTACGTGTTGGTACATGAAGTTTTCCAGTATCACCTCCATCATCTTAGCCCTCCATGTATCTTGGCCCCCATGTGGGTCCAAGTTCTCCCAGTCGATCTCCTTGTGGTTAAAGTCGCCCATGATCAGGAGCTTTGCCCTGCATGCATGAGCTCTTCTGGCCACTGCAGCCAGTGTGTCAACCATCGCTCTATTGCTCTCGTCATACTTATGCCCTGGTCTCCTGCTGTTCTGTGGTGGGTTATACATCACTGCAATTACCACCTTGGGACCTCCAGAGTGAAGCGTTCCCGCTATGTAATCACTTTTTTCTCCGCTGTCTCCTCTCTCCAGCTCATCAAAATTCCATCAGTGTTTGATCAGCAGTGCCACTCCTCCACCCCCCCTGTTCCTTCTGTCTTTCCTCAGGATCTGGTATCCCATTGGAAAGATGGCATCTGTTATCATATCTGTAAGCTTGGTTTCTGTGAGCGCTATGATGTCCGGTGATGTCTCTTTGAATCTTTCGTGCCACTCCTCCCACTTGTTTGTTATTCCATCAGCGTTTGTGTACCATACCTTCAGTTTCCTTTCCAATACTGTGGTTTGGGGGGCCTGTGGGGGTGGGAGACCTGGTAGCATACTGTGCGATTCTATGATTGGGGGTTGGGTGGAAGCTGTGGGTATGGATTGTAGTGTGTGTTGGGATGGTGTGATAGGTTGTGGGGTTCTGAGGATAGTTGTGTGTGTGCTTGCCCTTGCTTCTCTGTTCTGCTCTGATTGACCTCTGCTGGTTCCATCCTTGTTTCCTTTCCTATCTCCTTTCGTTTTTTTTGTCCTCTCCCTTAGCTGCTGTCTCTCTGTTTGTGTTCTGTCTCTGTCTAGGAACACCTTCTTGTACTCTTCCGAGTTTTTCAACCTTGGTTTCTCTTGGAGGATCCTGTTCCTCACTGTTTCTGTCCTGAGAATCTGCTTGATCGGTCGGTTTCTCCCCTTCACGTACCCCCCTATTCTCTGAAAATTTACAATCTCGTCCATGTCTTCTTCCCTATTTCCGTGATGATTTTCCCAATCTCCTTTCTTCCTGGCGTCTTTCAGTGTGTGTCTTTTCCTCTCTCTCCCGAAGCCCATGGATAAACACTGATTTTGCCCTTTCCTCATCCCATTGCCTCTCCCTCTGTGATTCTGGTTCCTGTCTGTATATGGTCATTTTCTCCTTTGATTTTTCCATAATTCATATCTCCTTCCTTCCTGTTCAGCCTCTCAGCTTCGTATGGTATGTCTTCTCTGGTCACTGCCCCTGAGACTTGCTTCAGCCTGTTTATCTCAAATTCTAGGACCCTTACCCTGTCTACTGCAGTTTCGACTTGTGCCTCCCATTTCTTCGTCTCCTTCTCCAACCTCTTTTCCCATTTCGCAGAGAGCTCTTTCTCCATTTTTTCAGAAAGCTCTCCTAATTTTCTCTCCCATTCTTGCTCCATCCTTTTCCACTGCTCCTCCATCCATTCCTCCCTACCAATACCATTGTCATCTGATCCCTGATTCCTACGAGTCCCAACCATTTTTTTTATAGTAAAGGAAAGAGAGAGAAAGAAAAAGAGAGAAAGAGAGAGAGAGGGGAAAGGTAGAAGGAGAGAGAGGGGGAGAGTGAAAAGGAAAAGGGGAGAGAGTGAGAGAAAGAGAGAAGGAGAGAAGGGAAAGATAGGAGAGAAGGGAGTGAGAAGGGAAAAGAGGGAAAGAGAGAGAGAGGAAGAGAGGAAAAGAGAGAGGAAGAGAGAGAAAGGGAGAAAGAAGAGGAAAAGAGAGAGAGGGAGAGGAAGAGAGAGAGAGAGAGGAAGAGACAGAAAGAGTAAGAGAGAGAGAGAGAGAGAGAGAAGAATAGAAAGAGAAAGAGAGAGGAAGAGAGGAAAAGAGACAGAGATGGAGAGAGAAGGAAGGGTTAGAGGTTCAATTCACATAAAGGTGTGAAATCCATGTATTATGTGTGTGTGTGGGGTGTGTGTTTTGTTGTGTGTGTGTGTTTTGTGTGTGGGGATGTGTGCGTCGCTACAGCTATTCAAGTGCCTAACAGCAGATCCTGTTCTCACCTAGTGTATGTGTGTATGCATGCGTTTATGTAAGCAGTCCTTATTTGCCTCGTATGTACTACATATGTTTTGCATATGTACCCTATCTCTTGGTTCCCACTGTACTGTCTTGTGTGCCTAAAATTACGTAAATTCGCATAAAGGTGTGAAATCCTGTATGTGTGTGTGTGTGTGTGTGTGTGTGTGTACTCACCTAATTGTACTCACCTAATTGTGGTTGCAGGGGTCGAGACTCAGCTCCTGACTCTGCCTCTTCACTGATTGCTACTAGGTCCTCTCTCTCTCTGCTTCCTGAGCTTTGTCATACCTCTTCTTAAAACTATGTATGGTTCCTGCCTCCACTACACTTGCTAGGCTATTCCACTTCCTGACAACTCTATGACTGAAGAAATACTTCCTAACGTCCCTGTGACTCGTCTGAGTCTTCAGTTTCCAGTTGTGACCCCTTGTTCCTGTGTCCCCTCTCTGGAACATCCTATCTCTGTCCACCTTGTCTATTCCCCGCAGTATCTTGTATGTCGTTATCATGTCTCCCCTTACCCTTCTGTCCTCCTGTGTCGTCAGTCCGATTTTCCTCAACCTTTCATCGTACGACATTCCCCTGAGCTCTGGGACTAGCCTTGTTGCAAACCTTTGTATTTTATCTAACTTCTTGACGTGCTTTACCAGGTGTGGGTTCCAGACTGGCGCTGCATACTCCAGTATGGGCCTAACATACACAGTGTACAGTGTCTTGAACGATTCCTTATTAAGGTATCGGAACGCTATTCTCAGGTTTGCCAGGCGCCCGTATGCTGCAGCAGTTATTTGGTTGATGTGTGCCTCCGGTGATGTGCTCGGTGTTATGGTCACCCCGAGGTCTTTCTCCCTGAGTGAGGTCTGTAGTCTTTGTCCACCTAGCCTATACTCTGTCTGCGGTCTTCTTTGCCTCTCCCCAATCTTCATGACTTTGCATTTGGCAGGATTGAATTCGAGAAGCCAGTTTCTGGACCACATGTCCAGCCTGTCCAGGTCTCTTTGCAGTCCTGCCTCATCCTCATCCGATTTAATTCTTCTCATCAACTTCACATCATCTGCGAATAGGGACACTTCAGAGTCTATTCCTTCCATCATGTCGTTCGCATATATCAAAAATAGCACTGGCCCTAGAACTGACCCCTGTGGGACCCCGCTCGTAAGAGGCGCCCACTGTGATACCTCTTCACGTACCATGACTCGTTGCTGCCTCCCTGTCAGGTATTCCCTGATCCATTGTAGTGCCCTCCCTGTTACATGCGCCTGATCCTCCAGCTTCTGCACTAATCTCTTGTGGGGAACTGTCAAAGGCCTTCCTGCAGTCTAGGAAAACGCAATCAACCCACCTCTCTCTCTCGTGTCTTACTTCTGTTACCTTGTCATAAAACTCCAGGAGGTTTGTGATACAAGATTTGCCTTCCATGAACCCATGCTGGTTTTCATTTATAATCTTGTTCCGTTCCAGGTGTTCGACCACTCTCCTCCTGATAATCTTCTCCATGACTTTGCACACAATACATGTCAGAGACACAGGTCTGTAGTTTAGCGCCTCGTTTCTGTTTCCTTTCGTAAATATGGGGACTACATTTGCTGTCTTCCATTTCTCAGGTAGTTGCCCAGTTTCAAGGGATGTGTTGAAGATTGTGGTTAGAGGCACGCACAGCATCTCTGCTCCTTCTCTAAGGACT
Source organism: Cherax quadricarinatus (assembly GCF_026875155.1). Lineage (NCBI taxonomy): Eukaryota > Metazoa > Arthropoda > Malacostraca > Decapoda > Parastacidae > Cherax > Cherax quadricarinatus. Next base: position 16,374,949 of record NC_069423.1, on the reverse strand, counting down.
CATGGGGAGATGTCTGGTCCCATCGCCTTTGAGGTATCAAGGTCACTTAGCAGCTTCTTCACCTCCTCCTCGGTTGTTCGTATGTCATCCAACATTTGTTGGTATATTCCCTCTTGATGTTCCCTTCTGTGCTATCTTCCCACAGCCCTTCCTGTCTCTACTGTAAAAAACTTCCTTAAATCTCCTGTTCAGCTCCTCACATACCTCCTGATCATTTCTTGTGAGTTCTCCCCCTTCTCTCCTTAATCTGATCACCTGGTCTTTGACTGTTGTCTTCTTCCTGATGTGGCTATACAACAGTTTCGGGTCAGTCTTGATTTTCGATGCTATGTCATTTTCATACTGTCGCTGGGCCTCCCTCCTTACCTGTGCGTACTCGTTCCTGGCTCTGCGACTGATCTCCCTATTTTCGTGTGTTCTCTGCCTTCTGTACTTTTTCCATTCTCTATTGCACTTTGTTTTTGCATCCTTACACCGTCGGGTAAACCAGGGGCTCGTTCTGGTCTTCCCGTTGTTTCTGTTGCCCTTGGGAATAAACCTTTCCACTGCCTCCTTGCATTTTGTTGTTACATATTCCATCATTTTATTTACTGGCTTTCCTGCCAGTTCACTGTCCCACGAGACCTCCTGCAGGAAGTTCCTCAACCCTATGTAGTCCCCTCTTTTATAGTCAGGCTTTTCCCATTCAACTCCTGTTACTCTCTCAACTTGCAGCTCTACTATATATTCAAAGCACAGAACCACGTGGTCGCTAGCTCCTAGGGGACTCTCATAGTTGATGTCCTCAATGTCTGAACTGCCCAGGGTGAACACAAGGTCCAATCTTGCTGGTTCATCCTCCCCTCTCACTCAGGTAGTGTCCTTAACATGTTGGTGCATGAGGTTTTCCAGCATGTGTGTGTGTGTGTGTGTGTTTGTGTGTGTTTGTGTGTGTGTGTGTGTGTGTATGTTGTGTATGTGTGTGTGTATGCGTGTGTGTATGCGTGTGTTTATGTAAGCAGTCCTTATTTCCCTCGTATGTACTACATATGTTTTGCATATGTACCCAATCTCTTGGTTCCCACTGTACTGTCTTGTGCCTAAAATTACGTTCAATTCTGTATGCTAGGCTTCGCTAGGCTCTCTCTCATACTAGGCTACCTGTCATTAACTGCTTAATTCTCCTACACCTCAATAAATTCTATTAAATACCAGTATTCTAATTCTGATAGCTCGAGAGAGTGACCTCCAATTTCCAGCTAGAGACTGGTGCTGACCCCATGCAACTCAAACTAGGTTAATATTACGTGCGGCTGGCAGTGGAGTAATGTTATCCCTCCTGGGTCCCAGTAGGTGAAAAATGCTTGATGCTTCTCGGTAATTTTTCCACTAACTTCCTGTAGGCACTGTAGTCTCTAGCTCCTCTAATTTTTTTTTCACTCACTGTATTTACTGACACATCTATACATATCTCTTATCTCCCTGATCTTGAGTCGCACTTATTCTTCAAATACCCCACTGCGTTATTATGGCAACACTATTTAGGACTGACACAACCGTTCACCTTCCTTCCAACGACCCCCACATAGTAACTGTCACTATTTACTAAATTGTTTTTCTGTCATCACTTATATTTCCTTTTTTCGGGACTTAAGTGATTATATTCACTCTTATGCTTGCACACGCCTATATCCCACACTCTATTCCTTATGGTACAGTCAGAAATTACCACCAAAACACGAGCTCAAACCGCGTGACTCCTCCACGAGCGTGCGTGTATGTGTGCGTGTGTGTGTATATATATGTGTGTGTGTGTCTGTGTGTGCGTGTATGTACTCACCTAATTGTGGTTGCACGGGTCGAGACTCAGCTCCTGGCCCCGCCTCTTCACTGAACGCTACTAGGGCCTCTCCCTGCTCCATGAGCTTTATCATACTTCAACTTAAATAGCTATGTATGGTTCCTGCCTCCACTACATCACTTGCTACACTATTCCACTTCCTGACTACTCTGTGACTGAAGAAATATTTCCTAACATCCCTTTGACTCGTCTGAGTCTTCAACTTCCAAGTATGACCCCTTGTTTCTGTGTCCCCTCTCTGGAACATCCTGTCTCTGTCCACCTTGTCTATTCCACGCAGTATTTTGAATGTCGTTATCATGTCTCCTCTAACCCTCCTGTCCTCCAGTGTCGTCAGGCCGATTTTCCTTAACCTTTCTTCGTAGGACTTTCCCCTTAGCCCTGGAACTAACCTTGTCGCAAACCTTTGCGCTTTCTCTAATTTCTTGACGTGCTTGACCAAGTGTGGGTGCTGCATACTCCAATACGGGCCTGACGTACACGGTGTACAGTGTCTTGAACGATTCCTTACTAAGGTACTAAGGTGTATGTGTACTCACCTAGTTGAGGTTGCAGGGGTCGAGTGCAAGCTCCTGGCCCCGCCTCTTCACTGGTGTGTGCGCGCGCGCGTATGCGTGTGTGCATGTGGTTGATCATGTGTGTGGATGTGGTGGAGCTCTGCGTACATCTCCTGCGTCTTGAAGAGCTTTATCAAGAGCTCGTGATCCTCAGTGTAGGTTAGGTAAGGTTTGTCAGGACACAAAACGAGTATTTTCTGACGGGGATCTTAGTCATATAACCCGCAGCTTGAGCTTTTGGTCATCCGACCGAGACCTTCCACTGGCTTACCCCTTCACCCTTTTAAAAAGTATAGCTTTGATTATAATCATAGTTATTTATGGAGAGAGTAAAGTGTGCAAGTGGAAGATAGCCTTCAACAAGGAGGTATAAATAGGGTGTTAAGAATAACCAGGACAGAACTGGGAACAGTACGTTAAGGTGGATAAATCTAGTCTTAGAGAGAATATAAGATAGCGCTTATTTAGTTGTTAGTGATATTGCTGGTGCTTCTTTTAGTGATGATAATTCTAGTGCTGGGAGTATTGCTGGGTGCTAGTGCTGGGAGCATTGCTGGGTGCTAGTGCTGGGAGTATTGCTGGGTGCTAGTGCTGGGAGTATTGCTGGGTGCTAGTGCTGGGAGTATTGCTGGGTGCTAGTGCTGGGAGTATTGCTGGGTGCTAGTGCTGGGAGCATTGCTGGGTGCTAGTGCTGGGAGCATTGCTGGGTGCTAGTGCTGGGAGTATTGCTGGGAGCATTGCTGGGTGCTAGTGCTGGGAGCATTGCTGGGTGCTAGTGCTGGGAGCATTGCTGGGTGCTAGTGCTGGGAGCATTGCTGGTGTGCTGAGTTGGTGCTGGGAGCATTGCTGGGTGCTAGTGCTGGTAGTATTGCTGGGTGCTAGTGCTGGGAGCATTGCTGGGTGCTAGTGCTGGGAGCATTGCTGGGTGCTAGTGCTGGGAGCATTGCTGGGTGCTAGTGCTGGTGGAGCATTGCTGGGTGCTAGTGCTGGTAGTATTGCTGGGTGCTAGTGCTGGGAGCATTGCTGGGTGCTAGTGCTGGGAGCATTGCTGGGTGCTAGTGCTGGGAGCATTGCTGGGTGCTAGTGCTGGAGTATTGCTGGGTGCTAGTGCTGGGAGCATTGCTGGGTGCTAGTGCTGGGAGCATTGCTGGGTGCTAGTGCTGGGAGCATTGCTGGGTGCTAGTGCTGGGAGCATTGCTGGGTGCTAGTGCTGGGAGCATTGCTGGGTGCTAGTGCTGGGAGCATTGCTGGGTGCTAGTGCTGGGAGCATTGCTGGGTGCTAGTGCTGGGAGCATTGCTGGGTGCTGAGCATGCTGGTGCTAGTGCTGGAGCATTGCTGGGTGCTAGTGCTGGGAGTATTGCTGGGTGCTAGTGCTGGGAGCATTGCTGGGTGCTAGTGCTGGGAGTATTGCTGGGTGCTAGTGCTGGGAGCATTGCTGGGTGCTAGTGCTGGAACTATTGCTGGGTGCTAGTGCTGGGAGTATTGCTGGGTGCTAGTGCTGGGAGCATTGCTGGGTGCTAGTGCTGGAAGCATGTGCTGGGTGCTGTGCTGGGAGTATTGCTGGGTGCTAGTGCTGGGGAGCTGTGCTGGGTGCTAGTGCTGGGAGTATTGCTGGGTGCTAGTGCTGGGAGTATTGCTGGGCAGTGGTCTAGTAGCTGGGAGCTATTGCTGGGTGCTATGTGCTGGGAGTATTGCTGGGTGCTATGTGCTGGGAGTATTGCTGGTGTGCTAGTGCTGGGAGATTGCTGGGTATGCTAGTTGCTGGGAGTATTGCTAGGTGTAGCTAGTGCTGGGAGTATTGCTGGGTGCTAGTGCTGGGAGTATTGCGGTATGGATGCTGGGAGTATTGGAATTGCTGGGTGCTAGGGCTGTATGCTGGGATATTGCTAGGGTTAGCTAGTGCTGGGAGTATTGCTGGTGCTAGGTGCTGAGTGCTATAGCTGGGAGTATTGCTGGTTGCTAGTGCTGGGAGTATTGCTAGTGTGGGATATTGCTAGGTGCTAGGGCATAGTGCTGGAGTATGTAGGGTATGCAGATATTTAGGCATAACTGGATATTGCTAGGTAGCTAGTGCTGGAGTATATGCTAGGCTAGCTAGATTGTTGGTGCTAGCTAGTATGGAGAGTATGCTGATACTAGGTTTTAAGCATAGTTGGATATTGCATATGCTAGGTTATAGCAGTAATGAAATAGACTAGTTTCTTGAGACATGTTAGAATGCAATAGATTTATAATAGAGAATATAAACAATAGATTTATAATAGAGAATATAAACAATAGATTTATAATAGAGAATATAAAATAGATTTAATAGAATATAAGACTAGATTTATAATAGAATATAAACAATGATTTTAATAGGAATATAAACAATAGATTTATAATAGAGAATATAAACAATAGATTTATAATAGAGAATATAAACAATAGATTTATAATAGAGAATATAAACAATAGATTTATAATAGAGAATATAAACAATAGATTTATAATAGAGAATATAAACAATAGATTTATAATAGAGAATATAAACAATAGATTTATAATAGAGAATATAAACAATAGATTTAAAATAGAGATGAATTAAAAAGTTAGTTATATAGTAATACGTCTGGGGGGGGGGAGGTACGACTGCAGGATGGCAGGAAGGCAGGATGGCAGGCAGATAGGATGGCAGACATACTGGCAGGCAGGCAGACAGGATGGCAGCAAGCTGGAAAGAAATGGCTGGCAGGCAGGCAGACAGGATGGCAGGCAGGGAAACAGGATGGCTACAAGCTGGCAGACAGGATGGCAGGCAGGCAGACAGGATGGCAGGCAGGGAAACAGGATGGCTACAAGCTGGCAGGCAGGCAGACAGGATCGCAGACAAACTGGCAGGCAGGCAGACAGGATGGCAGACAAGCTGGCAGACAGAATGGCAGGCAGGCAGACAGGATGGCAGGCAGGGAAACAGGATTGCTACATGCTGGCAGACAGGATGGCAGGCAGGGAAACAGGATGGCTACAAGCTGGCAGGCAGGGAAACAGGATGGCAGGCAGGCAGACAGGATGGCAGGCTGTCAGACAGGATGGCAGACAGGATGGCAGGCAGGCAGACAGGATGGCAGGCTGGATGGCAGGCTGGCAGACAGGATGGCAGGCTGGCAGACAGGAGACAGGATGGCAGGCTGGCAGACAGGATGGCAGCTGCAGACCGGATGGCAGGCTGGCAGACAGGATGGCAGGCTGGCAGACAGGATGGCAGGCTGGCAGACAGGATGGCAGGCTGGCAGACAGGATGGCAGGCTGGCAGACAGGATGGCAGGCTGGCAGACAGGCTGGCAGACAGGATGGCAGGCTGGCAGACAGGATGGCAGGCTGGCAGACAGGATGGCAGGCTGGCAGACAGGATGGCAGACGGGCAGACAGGATGGCAGGCTGGCAGACAGGATGGCAGGTGCAGACTGGCAGACAGGAGCGGGTGGAGACGGATGGCAGGCTGGCAGACAGGATGGCAGGCTGGCAGACAGGATGGCAGGCTGGCAGACAGGCTGGCAGGCTGGCAGACAGGATGGCAGGCTGGCAGACAGGATGGCAGACAGGATGGCAGGCTGGCAGACAGGATGGCAGGCTGGCAGACAGGATGCAGGCTGCAGACAGGCTGGCAGACAGATGGCAGGCTGCAGACGGATGGCAGGCTGGCAGACAGGATGGCAGGCTGGCAGACAGGGATGGCAGGCTGCAGACAGGATGGCAGCTGGCAGACAGGATTGCAGTGCTGGCTAGACAGGATGGCAGGCTGGCAGACAGGATGGCAAGGCTGCAGACAGATGGCAGGCTGGCAGACGGATGGCAGGCTGGCAGACAGGATGGCAGGCTGGCAGACAGGATGGCAGGCTGGCAGACAGGATGGCAGGCTGGCAGACAGGATGGCAGGCTGGCAGACAGGCTGGCAGACAGGATGGCAGGCTGGCAGACAGGATGGCAGGCTGGCATGACAGCTGGCAGGCTGCATGAGATGGCAGACAATGGCAGGCTGGCAGACAGGATGGCAGGCTGGCGACAGGATGGCTAGACAGGATGGCAGGCTGGCAGACAGGATGGCAGGCTGGCAGACAGGATGGCAGGCTGGCAGAGAGGATGGCAGGCTGGCAGACAGGATGGCAGGCTGGCAGACAGGATGGCAGGATGGCAGGCTGGCAGACAGGATGGCAGACAGGCTGGCAGACAGGATGGCAGACAGGATGGCAGACAGGCTGGCAGACAGGATGGCAGGCTGGCAGACAGGATGGCAGGATGGCAGGCTGGCAGACAGGATGGCAGGCTGGCAGACAGGATGGCAGACAGGATGGAGGATGGCATGCTGGCAGACAGGATGGCAGACGCTGGCAGACCAGGATGGCAGGCTGGCAGACAGATGGACAGATTGGCAGTGCAGGCTGGCAGACAGCTGGCAGGCTGGCAGACAGGATGGCAGGCTGGCAGACAGGATGGCAGGCTGGCAGACAGGATGGCAGGCTGGCAGACAGGATGGCAGGCTGGCAGACAGGATGGCAGGCTGGCAGACAGGATGGCAGGCTGGCAGACAGGATGGCAGGCAGGATGGCAGACAGGATGGCAGGCTGGCAGACAGGATGGCAGACAGGCTGGCAGACAGGATGGCAGACAGGCTGGCAGACAGGATGGCAGGCTGGCAGACAGGATGGCAGACAGGATGGCAGGCTGGCAGACAGGATGGCAGACAGGATGGCAGGCTGGCAGACAGGATGGCAGACAGGATGGCAGGCTGGCAGACAGGATGGCAGACAGGATGGCAGGCTGGCAGACAGGATGGCAGGAAGGAACAACATGGAGAGCTATAAATAAATATCCATCTGATTTTTATTAAATGTTATTACTTTAAATATTAATAATGAATGTTATAATAATAGTGAATAATAATAACAATAATAATATAATAATAATGACATGTACATCAGTCTGCCAGTTTTCATGACAGTGTAGCAACAGTTTGGTGGTTCATAAAATATAAGGGACAAGGGAGGAGGGGGGGGAGAGACGGTCATAAAGTGAAGTTTACCCGGCGGCGGCGGCGGCGGCGGCGGCGGCGGCGGCGGCGGCGGTAGTAGGTATGGGGGTTCTGGCGGTTACCGATGGGGAGGAGGCAGCTCCACTGACTTCGTTGTTGATAGTCCTATTATTATTATTATTATTATTATTATTATTATTATTGCAAGATATATGTGAGGTTCTTGGAGTATGCAGCAGCATCAGGGAAGCCCTGCTGGATAACGCTATGAAACTGGAGAAATGCAGAGGTTTGCAACTAGACAAGTCCTTGACATAAGGTTAGTGAGTGAGGAGAACCTGAGAAACTGAACTTGATGACTTGAAAGGACAGCAGAACCATAGAGGAGAGACATGATAACGACATTCAAAATACTCAGGAGGACTTAATAGGGGATAAACTGCTCGAGAGGCGAGTAACAGGTACACGAGGGCACAAGTAGAAGTAGAGACATACACGAGTCACTGAGATGTCGGTGACATCGCTCTCTCTCTCTCTCTCTCACACACACAACACACACACACAACACACACACACCACACACACACACACACACACACACACACACACACACACACACACAACAACCACACACATACACCACCACATACACCACCACACCACACACATTACACCACACATACACCACACACATACACCACACACATACACCACACATACACACCACACATACACACACACATACACATACACCACACACACCACATACACACACACAACACCCACACATACACCACACACATACACCACACACACACACATACAACATACACACACACACACACACACACACGGGCCAGGAGCTCGACTCGACCCCCGCAACCTCAACTAGGTGAGTACACACACACACACAATCTCACACACACACACACACACACACACACATACACCACACACATACACCACACACATACACCACACACATACACCACACACATACACCACACATACACCACAACACACACACCAATACACCACACATACACCACACACCACCACACACATACACCACACACATACACCACACACACACCACACACATACACCACACACATACACCACACACACCACACATACACCACACACACACACATACACCACATACACCACACATACACCACACACATACACAACACACACACACACACACGTACACCACACACATACACCACACACATACCACACACACACACCACACACACACACACACACATACACACACACATACACCACACACACACACACACACACACACACACACACACACACACACACACACACACACACACACACACACACACCACACACACACACACACACACACACCACACACACACACACACACGCTGCTACCCACTACTACGCTCATGCATTTGTGCCTTACCCTCCTGCTGCCTCCATTGGCTATTATGGATCATAATTCCGGGAGTTTATGTGAAGATGTAAGCATAAAGGGAAGTGATCGTTCCTGTGGTGACACTGAACCACTACATCAAACAGTCAGTCCAAGTGCTGTCACTTTTGGTGCTGGCACTGTGTACTTGGGGGGGGGGTGCTGTTGGAAGCACTGTATTGGGAGGTGTCACTGAAAGCATAGTATACTAGAGAGGGGAGTCACTGTAAGCCCCTGACACTGTAATAACTCATAAAGTGGTAGGTTAATGGCACTGCAAGTGTTACACGGAGGCGCGTACTAGTGACCTACTATTGAGACACTCCTCAGTCAGCAAATGCAATGATGGTGTTTGTCGTATTCAGTTCTACTGGTTGTTGCCTGTCTTCCTGAGTCTTCCTTTTGAAGAAACACACAGGCTGCTTAATCCACGCCCTCATCTCCATGTTTTGTTCTGTAGGTGCTGCCTAGTGTTGTCAGGGTAAATTAACAAGAAACTGCTGACTTTTCCAGCGGGTAGATGGCGTTCTCTTAGTACACAGTCAACGATGGTAATGGAACTTGTTTCCTTATGTCAAAACCAGCATCTCTCTTATTTAGTATTTAAGCTTTAAATAGGATATTACAAGGACCCCATTGAAAATAATTCACTTTCACTTTTTTGGGTTATGTATGATAATTGTATGATAATTGTATTTGTGTGTACCTGTCTAAATAAACTTATTTAGCCAGGTTTTATTATATAAATCCCACATGTAGACATTCATGTATCAGTCTCAGTTGACTTAAATTATGTCTAGTTCAGTTGAGGCCATGAATAAGTGTAAATAATGTGTACGAGGTTACCTCCTGGCAGGGAGCACCTCAGGTGGCAGGGAGCACCTCAGGTGGCAGGGAGCACCTCAGGCTAGCAACTCGTCATTTATCACCGAGGGAGGTAGCTACTACAGGCGGTGATATTGTCTTCCTGGGTTACTAGACATGTCTTTGTATAAAGGCCAAGAGTCGATCAAGGTAACAGTGTACACAAGTAAATTTTATAATGAAAGGATTGGTTGTTGTATATTCTTTCGTTTATACTTATCCCGGGTGTATACAATTTAGTTCATGTGACTGGTGTACTGTGGGTAGTCTTGTAACACTGGTCCAGCCTGGATATGTGGGAGTATAAGGGACTGGGATCACTGTTCTTATGTGGGAGTACATGGGACAGGCTCTGTGTAGAGCGTTATTAAGTCAAGCTAATGACTTGGTCTCTTGCCTATGTTTCGATCCTCCCAGGAAGGTGCTACAGTCCTGTCATACGAATATAACATAGAAGCTTGTTAAATGGTTTGCACTCTGGCAGGACTACTGGTCATTCCTCACTTTCTCATAAACACGTAAGATGATAGGTAAATCTTACAAACTTACCAGTGCGTTTCTCACTCCTTCCTATTTCAGGAATATTTTAGTTCCAATTTAAGATGCCTACTTTGAAGGCGAGACGCGGGGGCGATGATCCCCGAAATCTACTACTGGTAGACGAGAGGTGGAATATAGGTAGACTAGAATAATAACCCTAGTCTACATTATATATATATATTAGTGCTGGTGACTTGTGATAGTGATCATATTGCATCTCTCTCGCTTATAAATAAATCCCTACGGGCTTAGCGCTTCCCTTTAACTATACATATCTGCAAAGTGGGAACCCCTCACTGCTCAGCACGGCACTGAAAAATATTGACTTTATATTTGCAAGTAGTGGCAGGGAGAGACAGGAAGAGAAAGGGTGGCAGGGAGAGACAGGAAGGGAGAGGGTGGTTAAGTCTGCGTTTCCCATGGTTGGGTCATGGCTTCAGGTATCCTCTGAGAGACATACAAAGATTTACATTGTACTCACCTAATTGTGGTTGCAGGGGTCGAGACTCGGCTCCTGGCCCCGCCTCTTCACCGACCGCAACTAGGTCCTCTCTCCCCCTGCTCCATGAGCTTTATCATACCTCCTCTTAAAACTATGTATAGTTCCTGCCTCCACTACATCGCCTGCCAGACTATTCCACTTCCTAACTACTCTATGACTGAAGAAATACTTCCTAACCTCCCTTTGACTCAGATGAGTCTTCAACTTCCAATTGTGACCCCTTGTTTCTGTGTCCCATCTCTGGAACATCTTGTCTCTGTCCACCTTGTCTATTCCACGCAGTATTTTGTATGTCGTTATCATGTCTCCCCTGACCCTCCTGTCCTCCAGTGTTGTCAGACCGATTTCCCTTAACCTTTTTTCATAGGACATTCCCCTTAGTTCTGGAACTAGCCTTGTTGCAAACCTTTGCACTTTCTCTAATTTCTTGACGCGTTTGACCAGGTGTGGGTTCCAAACTGGTGCTGCGTACTCCAGTATGGGCCTGTCGTACACAGTGTATAAAGTCTTGAACGATTTCTTACTGAGGTACCGGAACGCTATTCTCAGGTTTGCCAAGCGCCCATATGCCGCAGCAGTTATCTGTTTAACGTGTGCTTCTGGCGATGTACTCGGTATTATACTCACTCCTAGGTCTTTCTCCTTGGGTGAGGTTTGCAGCCTTTGGCCACCTAGCCTATACTCTGTCTGCAGTCTTCTTTGCCCTCCTCCGATCCTCATGACTTTGCATTTAGCGGGGTTAAATTCTAGGAGCCAGTTTCTGGACCACACATCCAGCCTGTCCAGGTCTCTTTGTAGACCTGTCTGGTCCGCGTCTGATTTAATTTTCCTCATTAACTTCACGTCATCTGCAAACAGGGACACTTCTGAGTCTATCCCTTCCGTCATGTCGTTCACATATACCAAGAATAGCACTGGTCCCAGGACTGACCCCTGTGGTACCCCGCTCGTCACTGGCGCCCACTGTGATGCCTCATCACGAACCATGACTCGCTGTTGCCTCCCTGTTAGGTATTCTCTGATCCATTGCAGTGCCCTTCCTGTTATACGTGCCTGTTCCTCTAGCTTCTGTAATAATCTCTTGTGAGGAACTGTGTCGAAGGCCTTCTTACAGTCCAAGAAAATGCAATCAACCCACCCCTCCCTCTCATTTCTTACTTCAGTTACCTTGTCGTACAACTCTAGTAGGTTTTTGACACAGGATTTGCCTTCCATGAATCCGTGCTGGCTGTCATTTGTAATCTTGTTCCGCTCCAGGTGCTCCACCACTCTCCTCCTGATAATTTTTTCCAAGACTTTGCATACTATACATGTCAGTGACACTGGTCTATAATTTAGTGCTTCATTTCTGTCTCCCTTCTTAAAGATGGGGACTACATCACACACACACACACACACACACACCACACACACACACACACACACACACACACACGTGTGTGTGTGTGTGTGTGTGTCAGTTACCATTTTGTCCTAGGCACATGTCGATTAGACACTAGGCCTGTTACATGTGTGTGTGTGTGTGTGGTGTGTGTGTGTGTGTGTGTATACCAGGCTGTGAGAGGTACACAGGGCGGACAGACAGCAGACACAGGTGTTGTCTGATGCAAATATGCAGGATATACGAGGGCCAGCGCTGTACACAATGGCTTTTGACATTGCTATACTCGTAGCTCACCAGGACGATATAACCAGCAATAAAGCATATCGTAACTGGGTATAACAGTAACTGATACATATTACGATGGGCAGACAAATCTCCTGTTAGTATATATATATATATATATATATATTAATATATATATATATATAATATATATATATATATATATATAATAATATTATATTATATATATATATATATATATATAATTTGATATTTGTCTTGTTTGCTGGCACTTTTAGATATATTGTTTTCTGTCGTGATATAAGTGTCAATAAAGTGTTAAGTGATCAGAAAAATCCCACACGGACGGTAAATCCCACTCGGACGGTAAATCCCACTCGGACGGTAAATCCCACTCGGACGGTAAATCCCACTCGGACGGTAAATCCCACTCGGACGTAGAATCTAAATCCCTTTTTAATTCGTGTTCGATTTTCCGTTTATGTGGGATTTGCCTCAAAATTGTTTGAAGATTTATTGACCTTAGGAAATTAATATCTTGTAAAGTAGTTTTTATTATTATTATTATTATTATTATTATTATTATTATTATTGTGAAGAGCTAAACCCGTGGTGATCAGCGCAAGGGGTAGTAATGTAGGCTCGATCCTGTGTCTGAAAAGCAACGATTTATGAGCTTCGATTTATAAGGGGCCGTTCTTTGCGGAGGGAGTTCGTTCCTGCGGGTTCGTTGCTGGTTGTCCGTAACTGAGAATTCGTTCTTGGGGTGTTCGTTCTTGGTGGTCCATTATTGAGAGTCCATTCCTGGTTGTCTTTTGCTGAGAGTCCGTTCGTGATGTTCTGTTGCTGAGAGTCCGTTCCTGTTGTTCTGTTCCTGAGAGTTCATTTCTGGTGTTCTGTTCCTGAGGGTCCGTTCCTGTTGTTTTGTTGCTGAGAGTCCGTTCCTGTTCTGTTGCTGAGAGTCCGTTCCTGTTCTGTTGCTGAGGTTCCGTTCCTGTTCTGTTGCTGAGGTTCCGTTCCTGTTCTGTTGCTGAGAGTCCGTTCCTGTTCTGTTGCTGAGATTCCGTTTCTGTTCTGTTCCTGAGAGTCCGTTCCCGTTGTTCTGTTCCTGAGAGTCCGTTCCTGTTGTTCTCTTCCTGAGAGTCCGTGTTTGGTGTTCTGTTCCTGAGAGTCCGATTCTGGTGTTCTGTTTCTGAGAGTCCTTTTCCGTTGGTCCGTGTCCGTGGGGTCCGTTCCCAGCCACAATTGTTATGTATATTTTATTATCGTCTCGCCGTTTAACTGCCGTAATAATGGTGGTGTAAAAGGATGGACGTACACTCGCTACGGACGCTGGCACCTATACGTACTTACTGACACTGGGACCAGAACTAACACTGGCACGCTGAACTACAAGAACGAACGTACGTACGTTCTTGTAGTTCAGCATATGCTCTACAGCCCAGCTGTAGGGTAAGTTTTCTCTTGAAGACAGCCAGGGACATCTTGAAGACAGCCAGGGGCACCTTGAAGACAGCCAGGGACCTCTTGAAGACAGCCAGGGGCATCTTGAAGACAGCCAGGGGCATCTTGAAGACAGCCAGGGGCATCTTGAAGACAGCCAGGGGCATCTTGAAGACAGCCAGGGGCACCTTGAAGACAGCCAGGGACCTCTTGAAGACAGCCAGGGGCATCTTGAAGACAGCGCCATCTTGAAGACAGCCAGGGACTTCTTGAAGATAGCCAGGGGCATCTTGAAGACAGCCAGGAATATCTTAAAGACAGCCAGAGGCATCTTGGAGACGGCCAGCGGCATCTTAAAGACAGCCAGGGACCTCTTGAAGACAGCCAGGGACCTCCTGAAGACAGCCAGGGACATCTTGAAGACAGCCAGGAGCACCTTGAAGACAGCCAGGGACATCTTGAAGACAGCCAGGAGCACCTTGAAGACAGCCAGGGACCTCTTGAAGACAGCCAGTGACATCTGGAACGCTATCGTTCCAGACTATGAAGCTGAACTTTTCTCCAGGTTGAGGGACTGACCACCTCAGATACTATTTCTCCAAGGTTGATGGACTGATCACATCTTTACTTCACTACTACACCTGCTACCTCTGTATTTGACTGAAGAAGTCTACTGTGTAGTTGAAATGTTTCAACAATAAAGATCCCCAACTGTTGCACGTGTCTTACTCATCAACTTGTCGGTATTTTATACCATTTTCAAAATACCGCCAGAATTCTCCAGGTGTAAATTATGATGCATCTGTCTCGCCTGCGTTCCCAGGAGTACACTTCGAGGGACTTTAACATACCTATTAGAGTTTGACTGAAGTTATATGAGCTGTGAAAGTTCTCCGTACGTTCTTCAGTTCTGTGATTTTTGCGAGCAATATTCCAGTCTAGAAAGAATAAGTGTAATTAACTTCGGTATATTTTGTTATAAAGGTTCTTGTTATCTAGACTGTCAGTTTTCTGGCGTTTGTTGTGTCTACAATGGATGCGACTCGCATGCAAATTTTTGTACCGTATACAAAGAATGTTACAGTGGTATCTATTTATGTTAGATATGAAACTGATAAAGATAACTGGGGCCAGTGTTGCACCTTGCTCTAAACCTATACGTCCCTGTGTTGTGCAGATGTTGGGATTCCACTAGTTTAATCTTGAAATTTGTTCAAAGATTTTGGTAATGTGGTAGGTCAGTGTTATCTTAGTGGTTCTACAATTACTTTAAAACCACTTTTGTGAAGTGGCGTTACAGTAGCGGTTTTTTGATAACTGAGATGAATCTTATAACCAGACTCCGTTTCAGTGGATATTATATATATATATATATATATATATATATATATATATAATATATATTTATATATATATATATATATATATATATATATATATATATATATAATATATATATATATAATATATATATATATATATTATATATATATATATGCAAAACAACCACTCTGAAAGAATAGAGAAATTCCAAGCGCTTCGTGACTACTCACATTATACAACTTGATAATGTGAGTAGTCACGAAAGCGCTTGGAAATTTCTCTATTCTTTCAGAGTGGTTGTTTTGCATATCTGAAATCACTGTTTACTGTGATTATTATTGCATATATATATATATGTCGTGCCGAATAGGCAGAACTTGCGATCTTGGCTTAAATAGCAACGCTCATCTTGTCATATAGGACAAGCGAAAATTTGTGTATGCAATAATTTCGCCAAAATCATTCTAAACCTAACGAAAAAATATATTTCACTGTTTGTTTAGTATTAAATTATTGTAAACGTATCTAAAATATATTTAGTTGGGTTAGGCTAAAATAAATTGTTCTTGTTATAATAAGGTTAGGTAAGTTTTCTAAGATTCTTTTGGAGCAAAATTAAAAATTTTTACGTTAACATTAATGAAAAAAATATATCTTTAAACGTATAAGAGAAAATTTTAGAAAGGACTTAATTTTAAATGAGTTTTTGCTAAATTGACCAGTTTTACATATTCGGCACGACATATGTATATATAAATTTGTTCATAAATATGGAATGTCACGGGTCTGGGCCTAGGGCAGAGTGCATTGTCATAATATTAAAGGTGTCCTCAAAGTCGAGTGACGCTAAGTTTTCAAATATTTTTCAGATGATGGCAGAGTTTTGAGTCTCGTTGAAAAAATAATTTTAATTATTAGAAATTTAGTCTGATTAACGACTCGCCGAATACAAGAGTCATATTGTGACTTCAGTATTTCCCTCATATGTTATGATGAGTGTAAGTTCCTTCTCCTGTAAGCAAGGTTGGAATACTGGATCTGGCTTTTGTTTCTGGATTTCGCATGTGAGAAAAACTAGTTTCGTTTCCGTTTAATTTCATTAATATTTTTTTTTCTTCTGTGTCTCCTGGAGTCTACTGTATTCAGTTGTACCTTAATGTTTTCTATCTCTCTAACCAACATTTCCAGTCACCCTTGAGACAGTGAGAGACCTTAGAGAAGTTTGGTGATTCTTCGTCTCCTCCTGCAATGGGATCATCCTCATGGTTCTAGTATCTTCTCTTATTTTTTCCTGTAACAAGTACAAGTGTGGAGCAGCACACTTGTACTTGTTACAGGTCATCCTCCCGAGAATCTTCACTTCATAATTCTAGTACGACTTTCCCTGCATGTGTCGGTGAGGACATGATTGTTTCTTGATCCCAGGTAATGTATTCAATCTTCACGTTAAATTAATTATTGAACACAGTAATTACAACAGAACAGTAAAAATTATAGTAAATATTTTTTTTAATTACAGTATAATCAAACGACTACAATAATAATGACTAAAATATAATGAAGTGGCTACAGTAATATTAATAACTACAGTATAATACAGCGGCTACAATAATAACTACAGTATAATACAGCGGCTACAGTAATAATAACTACAGTATAATACAGCGGCTACAATAATAATATAAAGACTAACATTTACTAAAAAAGAGAAGAAGAAAAACTTTATAAAACTGGGATGCTTGAATGTGCGTGGATGTAGTGCGGATGACAAGAAACAGATGATTGCTGATGTTATGAATGAAAAGAAGTTGGATGTCCTGGCCCTAAGCGAAACGAAGCTGAAGGGGGTAGGGGAGTTTCGGTGGGGGGAAATAAATGGGATTAAATCTGGAGTATCTGAGAGAGTTAGAGCAAAAGAAGGGGTAGCAGTAATGTTGAAGGATCAGTTATGGAAGGAGAAAAGAGAATATGAATGTGTAAATTCAAGAATTATGTGGATTAAAGTAAAGGTTGGATGCGAGAAGTGGGTCATAATAAGCGTGTATGCACCTGGAGAAGAGAGGAATGTAGAGGAGAGAGATTTTGGGAGATGTTAAGTGAATGTATAGGAACCTTTGAACCAAGTGAGAGAGTAATTGTGGTAGGGGACCTGAATGCTAAAGTAGGAGAAACTTTTAGAGAGGGTGTGGTAGGTAAGTTTGTGGTGCCAGGTGTAAATGATAATGGGAGCCCTTTGATTGAACTTTGTATAGAAAGGGGTTTAGTTATAGGTAATACATATTTTAAGAAAAAGATGATAAATAAGTATACAAGATATGATGTAGGGCGAAATGACAGTAGTTTGTTGGATTATGTATTGGTAGATAAAAGACTGTTGAGTAGACTTCAGGATGTACATGTTTATAGAGGGGCCACAGATATATCAGATCACTTTCTAGTTGTAGCTACACTGAGAGTAAAAGTAGATGGGATACAAGGAGAATAGAAGCATCAGGGAAGAGAGAGGTGAAGGTTTATAAACTAAAAGAGGAGGCAGTTAGGGTAAGATATAAACAGCTATTGGAGGATAGATGGGCTAATGAGAGCATAGGCAATGGGGTCGAAGAGGTATGGGGTAGGTTTAAAAATGTAGTGTTAGTGTTCAGCAGAAGTTTGTGGTTACAGGAAAGTGGGTGCGGGAGGGAAGAGGAGCGATTGGTGGAATGATGTAAGGAGAGTAGTAAGGGAGAAAAAGTTAGCATATGAGAAGTTTTTACAAAGTAGAAGTGATGCAAGGAGGGAAGAGTATATGGAGAAAAAGAGAGAGGTTAAGAGAGTGGTGAAGCAATGTAAAAAGAGAGCAAATGAGAGAGTGGGTGAGATGTTATCAACAAATTTTGTTGAAAATAAGAAAAAGTTTTGGAGTGAGATTAACAAGTTAAGGAAGCCTAAAGAACAAATGGATTTGTCAGTTAAAAATAGGAGAGGAGAGTTAGAGGTATTGGGAAGATGGAGGGAATATTTTGAGGAATTGTTAAATGTTGATGAAGATAGGGAAGCTGTGATTTCGTGTATAGGGCAAGGAGGAATAACATCTTGTAGGAGTGAGGAAGAGCCAGTTGTGAGTGTGGGGGAAGTTCGTGAGGCAGTAGGTAAAATGAAAGGGGGTAAGGCAGCCGGGATTGATGGGATAAAGATAGAAATGTTAAAAGCAGGTGGGGATATAGTTTTGGAGTGGTTGGTGCAATTATTTAATAAATGTATGGAAGAGGGTAAGGTACCTAGGGATTGGCAGAGAGCATGCATAGTTCCTTTGTATAAAGGCAAAGGGGACAAAAGAGAGTGCAAAAATTATAGAGGGATAAGTCTGTTGAATATACCTGGTAAAGTGTATGGTAGAGTTATTATTGAAAGAATTAACAGTAAGACGGAGTATAGGATAGCAGATGAACAAGGAGGCTTTAGGAAAGGTAGGGGGTGTGTGGACCAGGTGTTTACAGTGAAACATGTACGTGAACAGTATTTAGATAAGGCTAAAGAGGTCTTTGTGGCATTTATGTATTTGGAAAAGACATATGACAGGGTGGATAGGGGGGCAGTGTGGCAGCTGTTGCAGGTGTATGGTGTAGGAGGTAGGTTACTGAAAGCAGTGAAGAGCTTTTACGAGGATAGTGAGGCTCAAGTTAGAGTATGTAGGAAAGAGGGAAATTATTTCCCAGTAAAAGTAGGCCCTAGACAAGGATGTGTGATGTCACTGTGGTTGTTTAATATATTTATAGATGGGGTTGTAAGAGAAGTAAATGCGAGGGTCTTGGCAAGAGGCGTGGAGTTAAGATAAAGAATCACACATAAAGTGGGAGTTGTCACAGTTGCTCTTTGCTGATGACACTGTGCTCTTGGGAGATTCTGAAGAGAAGTTGCAGAGGTTGGTGGATGAATTTGGTAGGGTATGCAAAAGAAGAAAATTAATAGTGAATACAGGAAAGAGTAAGGTTATGAGGATAACAAAAGATTGGGTGATGAAAGATTGGATATCAGATTGGAGGGAGAGAGTATGGAGGAGGTGAATGTATTCAGATATTTGGGAGTGGACGTGTCAGCGGATGGGTCTCTGAAGGATGAGGTGAATCATAGAATTGATGAGGGGAAAAGAGTGAGCGGTGCACTTCGGAGTCTGTGGAGACAGAGAACTTTGTCCTTGGAGGCAAAGAGGGGAATGTATGAGAGTATAGTTTTACCAACGCTCTTATATGGGTGTGAAGCATGGGTGATGAATGTTACAGCGAGGAGAAGGCTGGAGGCAGTGGAGATGTCATGTCTGAGGGCAATGTGTGGTGTGAATATAATACAGAGAATTCGTAGTTTGGAAGTTAGGAGGAGGTGCGGGATTACCAAAACTGTTGTCCAGAGGGCTGAGGAAGGGTTGTTAAGGTGGTTCGGACATGTAGAGAGAATGGAGTGAAACAGAATGACTTCAAGAGTGTATCAGTCTGTAGTGGAAGGAAGGCGGGGTAGGGGTCGGCATAGGAAAGGTTGGAGGGAGGGGGTAAAGGAGGTTTTGTGTGCGAGGGGCTTGGACTTCCAGCAGGCATGCGTGAGCGTGTTTGATAGGAGTGAATGGAGACAAATGGTTTTTAATACTTGACGTGCTGTTGGAGTGTGAGCAAAGTAACATTTATGAAGGGATTCAGGGAAACCGGCAGGCCGGACTTGAGTCCTGGAGATGGGAAGTACAGTGCCTGCACTCTGAAGGAGGGGTGTTAATGTTGCAGTTTAAAAACTGTAGTGTAAAGCACCCTTCTGGCAAGACAGTGATGGAGTGAATGATGGTGAAAGTTTTTCTTTTTCGGGCCACCCTGCCTTGGTGGGAATCGGCCAGTGTGATAATAAAAATCAAATAATCAAGACTAACAAGCCCTGGCGGCCTCAGGATGAATCTTCAATAACAACAATATTTTTGTGAGTTAAAACGTGTGAAAACAGGGAGAGTGGGAGGAGCAGGGAGAGTGGGAGGAGCAGGGAGAGTGGGAGGAGCAGGGAGAGTGGGAGGAGCAGGGAGAGTGGGAGGAGCAGGGAGAGTGGGAGGAGCAGGGAGAGAGGGAGGAGCAGGGAGAGTGGGAGCAGCAGGGAGAGTGGGAGGAGCAGGGAGAGTGGGAGGAGCAGGGAGAGTGGGAGGAGCAGGGAGAGTGGGAGGAGTAGGGAGAGTGGGAGGAGCAGGGAGAGTGGGAGGAGCAGGGAGAGTGGAGGAGCAGGGAGAGTGGGAGGAGCAGGGAGGCGAGAGTGGAGGAGCAGGAGAGTGGGAGGAGCAGGGAGAGTGGGAGGAGCAGGGAGAGTGGGAGGAGCAGGGAGAGTGGGAGGAGAGGGAGAGTGGGAGGAG
>NC_069423.1:16335778-16353932 GCF_026875155.1 Cherax quadricarinatus | reverse complement strand
CGAAGGAAACGAAAAGGCCACGGGCCCCAAAGCGAGGCAGTCCAAGTCTCCAACGCTTAAGCCATGCACCGAAGTAGGTCTTCGTCCAAAGGTTAAACAAGTGTTGAAGAATTCTTTGTAACAAGATCCCATGATGCTGCAGTGTCTGACAGTTGTGATGAATGGTTTGAAAAACCGACAAGTCGAAGATTGAGACACTTATGCAGCATATGGGAATCTTTATTCAGGAAACGTTTCGCCACACAGTGGCTTCATCAGTCCAATACAAAGAGGAAGGCGTAAGGAGAGGAGTATGAGGTAATCAGTCCCTCAGCCTGGAGTCGATGTGTTCAGTCCATCAGTCTTGTAGAATGTACAGCATAGGGCCGTAGGCGTGGCTTATATACTGTAGTGAGGTGAGGTGAAGCAGGCGGAGGCGGGGTCATAGTGGTACCATCCACTAGTCGAAGTAGGTCTTCGTCCAAAGGTTGAACAAGTGTTGAAGAATTCTTTGTAACAAGATCCCATGATGCTGCAGTGTCTGACAGTTGTGATGAATGGTCTGACAGAGTGAACAATAAAATGGTATAAAATACCGACAGGTTGTTTACGTAAGACACATATGCAACAGTTAGGTATCTTTATTTCGAAACGTTTCGCCAGTCGAGTACAGCAAAGTTGATAGAAGCTATCGGTATTTTATACCATTTTATTGTTCACTCTGTCAGACACTGCAACACAAGGGTATCTTGGTACAGACTTGGAACCACTTCAACAACCTCTACTAGTGAGAATGGCTGGATTTGAGAGGGACCTGACCTCTCAATGTCTACATTCTTACTCTACTAGTGACCTACGTCTCACCTCCTGGCGCTATATAAGGCTCCATACTATCACTTCAACTCCATATTATTCCAGACAATGGAACAATACTCTTCTCCAGACTGAGGGACTGACCACCTCAAAACTTTAAGGGTGATGGACTGATTACATCGTCTTCAAGTCTCTTCTGCTTCTATCAACTTTGCTGTACTCGACTGAAGAAGGCTACTGTGTAGGCGAAACGTTTCGAAATAAGATACCTAACTGTT
The DNA here is from genome assembly GCF_026875155.1 of Cherax quadricarinatus. Taxonomy (NCBI): domain Eukaryota; kingdom Metazoa; phylum Arthropoda; class Malacostraca; order Decapoda; family Parastacidae; genus Cherax; species Cherax quadricarinatus. Next base: position 16,352,862 of record NC_069423.1, on the reverse strand, counting down.
GATAAATTAGACACATGTGCAACTCTTGAGTACCTTTATTAAGGAAACGTTTCGCCACACAGTGGCTTCATCAGTCCATACACACAGGAGAAGCTTGTAGAATAGAAGGAGAATGAGGTAATCAGTCCCTCAACCTTGAGTCGATGTGGTCAGTCCATCAATCTTGAGTAGAATACGGCATATGAGCGGAGAAGGAGCTTATAAACCGTAGGTAGGAGAGGTGCAGCAGTCATAGGTGGTGTCACATTTGCCAATGTGGAAGTAGGTCGTGCCCAAGGGTTAGGCAAGCGAAGAAAACTCCTTGGACAACTTTTTCAAGTGAGAAAGGTTTGATCTAAGAGGGACGTGTCCTCTCAGTGGCTGCTTTCTCACTACTACTACTCTGCACCTCTCCTTCCGACAGTATTTAAGTCTCCGCACTGTCGCTTGATCTTCAGATAGTTCCTGACTATGGAACTGAACTTCTCCAGGCCGAGGGACTGAAAACCTCAAATATACGACTTTAAGGGTGATGGAATGATTACATCGTCTTCACATCTCTACTGTTCCTGCCTACTTTCTGTATTCGACTGAAGAAGCCTACTGTGTAGGCGAAACGTTTCGGAATAAAGCTGCCTAACTGTTGCCTATGTGTCTTACTTACCAACCTGTCGGTATTGTATACCATTTTGATATTCATTGTTTGTAATGGCTTGATAAAGCTCCTGGAGAGCGAAACGTTGCGACAATAAAATGTCACATTAGTTGCACTTGTGTCCTTTTACTTTACATATTGTCGGTAATTCTACCAACTTTATTATAACATTTGGGTATCTTTATTGTAGACGTTTCGCCATCCAGTGGCTTTATCAATACAAATTCCAGGACATAACTTGAAGACAGGAGAACTATGTACAGAAGATGAGGTAATCAGTCATGAGGTAATCAGAATCTCCACGACTATGGTGCTCTTCGCACCTACTGCTAGGTTGAGGGACTGATTACCTCATCTTCTGTACATAGTTCTCCTGTCTTCAAGTTATGTCCTGGAATTTGTATTGATAAAGCCGTGGAAATATAAACACATATGTAGTATAATGTGATCCTTTATTGACAACGTTTCACCCACACAGTGGGCTTTTTCAAGTCACACACAGATCTGTGTGTTCACAGCATCGAACACGATGCTGTGAACACTAACTCCAAGGCCGAGGGACTGATTACCTCATCTTTTGTATATAGTTCTACTGTCTTGAACATTGAAATGGTATAAAATACCGACAGATTGTTAGGTAAGACACATATGCAACAGTTAGGTATCTTTATTTCGAAACGTTTCGCCTACAGAGTAGGCTTCTTCAGTCGAGTACAGAAAAGTTGATAGAAGCAGAAGATACTTGAAGACGATGTAATCAGTCCATCACCCTTAAAGTTTTGAGGTGGTCAGTCCCTCAGTCTGGAGAAGAGCATTGTTCCGTTGTCTGAAACAATATGAAGTTTAAGTGACAGAATGGGGCCTTATATAGTGCCAGGAGGTGAGACGTAGGTTGCTTTGGGAGGGCAGGTCCCTCTCAAACCCAGCCGTTCTCACTAGTAGAGGTTGTCGAAGTTGTATCTTGGTACAGACCATCAACTTCGACAACCTCTACTAGTGAGAACGGCTGGGTTTGAGAGGGACCTGCCCTCCCAAAGCAACCTACGTCTCACCTCCTGGCACTATATAAGGCCCCATTCTGTCACTTCAACTTCATATTGTTTCAGACAACGGAACAATGCTCTTCTCCAGACTGAGGGACTGACCACCTCAAAACTTTAAGGTGATGGACTGATTACATCGTCTTCAAGTATCTTCTGCTTCTATCAACTTTTCTGTACTCGACTGAAGAAGCCTACTGTGTAGGCGAAACGTTTCGAAATAAAGATACCTAACTGTTGCATATGTGTCTTACTTCTACTGTCTTCCTATTATGTCCTATTATCTGTATTGATAAAGCCACTGGATGGCGAAACGTCTACAATAAAGATATCCAGATGTTGCACATGTGTCAACTTTCATGTAGGAAAGTATTGGTTTGGAAATAGGGTAGTTGATGAGTGGAACAGTCTACCTAGTTGGGTTATTGAGGCTAAAACCTTGGGTAATTTCAAATATAGGTTGGATAAATGCATGAGTGAGAGGGGTTGGATTTGAGTGGGACTTGCATATGAGAGTGGATAGAGTTATCAGAGCTTATTTCTTGGATGACATTGAAAATTGGGTTGGGCAAATGTTTTGTTAGTGGGATGGATTGTAAAGGACCTGCCTAGTATGGGCCAACAGGCATGCTGCAGTGTTCCTCCTTTCTTATGTTCTTATGTTCGTATAGGTTTGAAAGAGGTTATACAAATATACGAGTGAGAAGGGTTGGATTTTACAGGACCTGCCTATCTTGATGCAGTGTTCCTCCATTCTTGCGTGATAGACTTGTAATTTGACACCTGAGTCATATGCTGAACCTCACTTGGGAGCCAGTATATAATGAAGGCCTATTCTTGCTTCCGCACTCTCATCAGAGTGGAGACTCAGTAACCATGTTCTCATGTCTAGTAAGTTTTTTGCTGTTATCGTCAACATTACACTGGACTTTGCTCTCGCCCAGCCACCAGGTACAGGATGCAGAGCTCGGTCTTGAGAAACCTGGAAATTATTCATTCATACCTCGTCTCTTCGTGTTGTTCAATAAGCCAACTCAGGACGACTTATCTGACGGCAATTACTCTCCTGCAGGAGACGACGCACAAACCATCAGCAACTCCATCTCTGAAGCCGTCGTAGAAAATGACCCAACTATTGATTTAAAGTTTGCATTCGGTATGACGTACTTAACATTGATAATAGCTGTCTTGATGTTCTATACTATTTTATCTATAGTCCAATACCGTAGGAGATTATTGTTACACCCATGTTAATGCAGAAGAAAGCCATTCACTACTGCGTTGGATAGCTGTATCCTACTGAGTCGAAAAAAGATCTGTATTTCACTGTGATGGAGAGTTGTATTCTACTGTGGTAACGATGCACACATGGAATTATAGGCAATCCTTTATTGGCACCGTTTCTTCCAGATAGGATTCCACGTAATTGAATACGTTAGATTACCATCGTGACGGTGCTTCATACCCACGCACGTCAACGTTCAACAGTATTTAGTTTTTCTTTGTTAGGTAAGACATTTTAATGTTCAGTTTTTCTTTGTTTAATAACGCTGAAATTTATTAAAATGTATATCATTAATAAAATGTGAATCTATTATATATCTTTTCCATTCTTATTTATACATATATATTCTCTTCATAAATATATATAAATAATTGTAGTGTGGCATCACGGGGAAGCATCACCGTCACTTAATAGAAGACTTGGCTTGCTCAGAGACTGACGTTTTCCACTGGTTGAGGTGTGACTGTTGTGTTGATGTGCATGAATGGTAGTCACCTTTGTGTGGCCACACGCAATTCATCGTATGCACCAAAGCCTGGCTGATCTGGAACTGACCTAGGGAAGCTATCAAGTTCCTGCTTTAAGATAGCCATTTGGCAATGCCCTTTATGAAGGATGTTGAAAAGTCTCGGTCTCCTTATGCCTATCGAGTTTTTTTTCTGACTAACATATGGCTCTCAGTGGCAGCTCTGATAGTAAACTCTTGTTGAGCTCCAACATTATACATGGTTTGTGATAGTTGCTTTGAAATTAAAGACACATGTGCGATACTAGGAAACTTTATTAACGATGTGTTTCGTCAGTAGATTCCTAGTGTTGCACATCACTGATGTTATGGTTCTTGAGGAGTGGGAGGTGAGGTATTTTGAAAAAAACATGACGTCAGATGGATACATCCTGAATGAAATATAAAGTGTTTCTGTGTGTATTGCATATTTGTCTTACCTAACAACCTGTCGGTATTTTATACCATTTTAATGTTCAATCTGTCAGACACTGCAACACAAGGGTATCTTGGTACAGACCTGCAATCAACTTCGACAACCTCTACTAGTGAGAACGGCTGGATTTGAGAGGGACCTGACCTCCCAACATCTGAGTTCTTACCTCTTCTAGTGACCTACGTCTCACCTCTTGGCGCTATATAAGGCTCCATCCTGTCACTTCATCTCCATATTGTTTCATACTATGGAACAATGCTCTTCTCCAGACTGAGGGACTGACCACCTCAAAACTTTAAGGTGATGGACAGATTACATCGTCTTCAAGTCTCTTCTGCTTCTATCAACTTTTCTGTACTCGACTGAAGAAGCCTACTGAGTAGGCGAAACGCTTCGAAATAAAGATACCTAACTGTTGCATATGTGTCTTACCTAACAACTTGTCGGTATTTTATACCATTTTAATGTTCAATCTGTCAGACACTGCAACACAAGGGTATCTTGGTACAGACCTACAATCAACTTCGACAACCTCTACTAGTGAGAACGGCTGGATTTGAGAGGGACCTGACCTCCCAACATCTGAGTTCTTACCTCTTCTAGTGACCTACGTCTCACCTCTTGGCGCTATATAAGGCTCCATCCTGTCACTTCATCTCCATATTGTTTCATACTATGGAACAATGCTCTTCTCCAGACTGAGGGACTGACCACCTCAAAACTTTAAGGGTGATGGACTGATTACATCGTCTTCAAGTCTCTTCTGCTTCTATCAACTTTTCTGTACTCGACTGAAGAAGCCTACTGTGTAGGCGAAACGTTTCGAAATAAAGATACCTAACTGTTGCATATGTGTCTTACCTAACAACAGGATAAGTGTAAGGTACTTGCCCTTGGTAATGAAAATAACCCTCGAAGCTATAATCTAGGTGAAGTAGAGGTTGGTCATACAGAATGTGAAAAAGACTTGGGAGTCATGGTAAGCAGAAATCTAAAGCCAAGACAGCAGTGCCTTAGTGTGCGCAACAAGGCCAACAGATTACTTGGATTTATCTCAAGAAGTATAAGTAACAGAAGTCCAAAACTTATTTTACAGCTCTGTACATCACTAGTGAGGCCTCATTTAGATTATGCTGCTCAGTTTTGGTCCCCTTACTACAGGATGGACATAGACTCATTAGAGAACATACAGAGAAGAATGACTAAAATGATTTACTGTGTAAGGAACCTCCCGTATGAAGATAGACTTAAAGCCTTAAATCTCCACTCTCTGGAGAGGCGTAGAATGAGGGGAGATATCACTGAAGTGTATAAGTGGATGACGGCATGAACAAGGAGACATTAATAAAGTACTGAGGGTGTCGAACCAGGTAAGAACCAGGAATAATGGATTTAAGTTGGATAAATTTAGATTTAGAAAGGACATAGGTAAGTACTGGTTTTCTAACAGAGTTGTAGATGCGTGGAACAGTCTTCCCAGTGGGGTGATAGAGGCTAGGACCTTGGGTAGCTTTAAGAAGAGACTGGACAAATATATGAGTGGGAGGGGCTGGGTTTGATTGGTGTCAAGGGGTACGGGAGTTATTTCTTGAGTAGCTTTAGGTAGATGTCGTTTTGATAAGGACCTGCCTCGTATGGGCCAGTAGGCCTTCTGCAGTGTTCCTACATTCTTATGTTCTTAAATCCATTATTCCTGGTTCTTACCTGGTTCGACACCCTCAGTACTTTATTAATGTCTCCCTTGTTTATGCCCGTCATCCACTTATACACTTCAGTGATATCTCCCCTCATTCTACGCCTCTCCCTCTTCATACGGGAGGTTTCTTACGCAGTAAATCATTTTAGTCATTCTTCTCTGTATGTTCTCTAATGAGTCTATGTCCATCCTGTAGTAAGGGGACCAAAACTGAGCAGCATAATCTAAATGAGGCCTCACTAGTGATGTATAGAGCTGTAAAATAAGTTTTGGACTTCTGTTACTTATACTTCTTGAGATAAATCCAAGTAATCTGTTGGCCTTGTTGCGCACACTAAGGCACTGCTGTCTTGGCTTTAGATTTCTGCTTACCATGACTCCCAAGTCTTTTTCACATTCTGTATGACCAACCTCTACTTCACCTAGATTATAGCTTCGAGGGTTATTTTCATTACCAAGGGCAAGTACCTTACACTTATCCACATTAAACTTCATCTGCCATTTTTCAGACCAAGACATTAATTTGTTCAAATCGTCCTGGAGTTCATTGATATCCTCCTCAGAGTGAATTATACGGCCTATCTTTGTATCATCAGCAAATTTACTCATGTCACTAGTAATCCCTTCATCAAGGTCATTAATGTAAATTGTGAACAGGAGTGGGCCTAAAACTGATCCTTGTGGAACGCCACTAGTGACTAATCCCCATTCAGATTTCACTCCATTAATGGTAACTCTCTGCTTTCTATTGGTAAGCCATGCCTCAATCCATGCTAGAACTTTACCTCCTATACCATGAGCTGCCACTTTTCTTAAGAGTCTCCTGTGAGGTACTCTGTCGAAGGCTTTACTAAAATCCAAATAAACAATATCATATTCCTTATCACTGTCAACTGCCTCAAATGTTCTATTGAAGAACGTCAGTAAGTTTGTCAGGCAGGAACGACCTCTCGTGAATCCATGCTGAGATTCATTTATCAAGTTATGCTCTTCAAGGTGACTTCTGATAATGTCAGCTATAATTAATTCTAATAACTTGCCCACTATAGATGTCAGGCTTATTGGACAGTAATTTGAAGGAGTGGACTTATCCCCTGATGTGAATATAGGAACCACATTAGCCATCTTCCACAACACTGGTAAGGATGGACGCATTGAATACACTCGTTAATGGCTGACTAAGCTCCATCTTGCATTCCTTAAGTACCCTTGAAAACAACTCATCGGGTCCCGGGGACTTATTTTGTTTCAGTTTGTCTATCTGTTTAATAACCATGTCCCTCGTGACAGTAATATTAGTTAACTTAAATTCATCAGGAACTAAATAATTGTTAATTACTGGAATCTCATTTACATCTTCCTGTGTAAAAACTGACAAAAAAATAGTCATTAAATAAGGAACACATTTCCAGTTTATTATCCGTCAGCTGTCCATTCCCAGTTTTCAGAGGTCCTACTTTTTCCTTCACCTTCGTCCTATACACTTGAAAGAACCCCTTTGGATTAGTCTTTGATTCATTAGCAACTCTAATTTCATAGTCACGTTTAGCCTTTCTAATCGCCTTTTTTACTTCTCTTTTAAGCTGAACATATTGGTCAGTAAGGTTAACCTCTCCTCTTCTGATGCGCCTATAAATTTCCCTTTTCTCCCCTAATAGATGCTTTAGCCTCCTGTTAACCCATTTGGGATCGTTATTATTAGACCTAATTTCTCTCTGGGGAATGTATATACTCTGGGCACTGTGTACATTATTAAGAAAACAATCATAAAAGCAGATCCCTTCATATTCATAAGTATGATTATCGCCAATAAATTCATTAGCTAGATAACCTCAATCAAGATTAGACAGATGTTCCCTAAGTCCATTATAATCGGCAGAACGAAAATCAGGGATTTTTACTGTATTATCATTATTCTTGCATTCCCAATTAATGCTAAAAGTGATGGATTTGTGATCACTTGCGCCAAGCTCTTCAGGGATCTCCAGATTATTCACGAGTGTTTCCTTATTTGACAAGACTAGGTCTAGCAAATTATTACCCCTGGTAGGCTTAGTTACGCTCTGTTTCAGAAAACAGTCCTGAACTGTTTCCATAAAGTTACTGGACTCTAGATTACCTGTCAAAGAATTCCAGTCAATTTGACTAAAGTTAAAGTCCCCTACTATGACTATGTTACTGTGTCCAGAATCCCTAACAATTTCGTCCCAAAGAAGTCTCCCTCTATCGTGATCCAAGCCTGGAGGTCGGTATATTACACCTAGAATTAGTTTTTCTTGACCCTCCACGTCTCAGTAGTAGTAACCAGTTACCAGTAACCACTGTGCCAGTTGACTCACGACCAACCGTCTCTGCCTGAGTCACTGTCTATTCATATATTCATATTGTGCTGACCTGGCATAAGACCCTCTCACATATGGGTACTGGGCGGCCAGGCAGTCAGTCAGTTATACGAGAGTGAGCAAGGAGGCAGGTCACGGCTGTAAGGGCGTTATCCACCTTATCTGTAATTATACGTAATACCAGCCTACGTGAGTATTTCTTACCTAATCCACGTGTCGAACTCCCACATGATACACGAACTCTACCCAAACAGACTCTCTTACTGCTCCATCTATTTTTATACCTGTTTTTATGCAACAATTAATATTTTCTCGAACATACAGTGCAACTCCTCCCCCCTTCCCATTACATCTATCCACATTGAACAACTTAAATCCCTGAATATTACACTCAGCAGTCATATCCCGACTCTTTAAATCATACCACGTTTCAGTTAATGCAATGATATCAAAGTTCCCAGCACATGCTACCAAACGTAGTTCATTAATTTTATTTCTTGCACTTCGACTGTTAGCATAAAATACCATCATATGTTTTTTCTTCTGCACATTTTTCCTATTCATCTTTGTTTTTTACACAATTTCTGAAATTATCATTACCCAGAGTTACTCCATGACAGTTACTATTAAGATTCTTAATATCAGAGCATAAGTCAATATATCCATACTCATTATTTATCATTTCTAAACCCATACTTCTAACTAATCCTAGTTTAAAGTCCTAACAACCCTCTCAACTGAGTTAGCAAGAAAACCCACACCTGCCCTGGATAAGTGAACCCCATCCCTGGCATACATGTCATTTCGGCCATAGAAGTTGTCCCTGTTGTCAATGAATGGTATTGCATTATCCTTACAGTGTTTATCCAGCCAACAATTAATACCAATTGCTCTGGACAACCATTCATTACCAACACCTCTTCTTGGCAAAATGCCACATATAACAGGGCGCCCCCCCCCTTCTTCCTAATTATGTCTATAGCTGTCCTGAACTTTCTAACTAAATCCTCACTTCTACGCTTGCCTACATCATTGCCTCCAGCACTGAGGCAAATAATAGGATTGATCCCATTACCGTTCATGATGTTGTCAAGCCAGCTAACAATGTCCTCCATCCCAGCCCCAGGAAAGCATACCCTTTGTCTCCTACTCCTGTCCTTCAAGCAGAATGCCCTATCCATGTATCTAACCTGGCTATCCCAAACAACAACAATATTCTTACCTTCCTTGTTGTCGTTCGTCGTGACGATCCCAGTAGTCGACTCACATTCGTCGGGTAGCACCGAGAATGCGTTGGAGGTTTCCACAGGAGTTTCCACAGCAGTCTCTTTCTTCTTCATCGTTTATGGCTTTCCATTCGTCTTTTTGATCATCAACTTTGTCGTCCCCTGCTGTCCAGCCACTGACCACGATCCCTTCTTGACCTGAGGACTCGAAACAGGAGGACTACTACGAATCCTCTTGTTTTCCTCTGTCAATCGCCGTATCTCCATCTTCGCTGCCCTCAATTCTTCCTTAAGTTGCTGGTAAAGTTGCTCGATGGAGGGCATCTTGGTTCAGTCCATGGGAGCAAACAAGACACTTCTTCACAGAGTTAAGTACAGGTCAACTAAAATGCCAGGAACAATGGGCTAGTAACTCCTTTCCCTGTACAGATTACTAAAAAGAAGAAAATTGTCATAGTGGGATGTCTGAATGTGCGTGGATGTTGCGCGAATGATAAGAAAGAGATGATTGTGGATGTTATGAATGAAAAGAAGCTGGATGTCCTGGCTTTAAGTGAAACAAAGCTGAAGGGGGTGGGAGAGTTTGAGTGGAGAGGAATAAATGGGATTAGGTCAGGGGTTTCAAATGGAGTTAGAGCTAAAGAAGAAGTGGCAATAATGTTGAAGGATAAGCTATGGCAGGAAAAGAGGGAGTATAAATGTATTAATTCAAGATTTATGTGGAGTGAAATAAAGGTTGGATGTGAAAAGTGGGTTATCGTAAGTGTATATGCACCTGGAGAAGAGAGAAGTGTAGAGGAGAGAGAGAGGTTTTGGGAATTGTTGAGTGAGTGTGCGAGGAGTTTTGAACCAAGTGTGACATTAGAGCACTCCAGGATGATTTGAATTGACTCATGCAGTGGTCGGAGAAGTGGCAGATGCAGTTTAATATAGACAAATGCAAAGTTCTAAATGTTGGACAGGAAAATAACCATGCCACATATAAACTAAATAATGTAAAGTAAAAGGACACAAGTGCAACTAATGTGACATTTTTAATGTCACATTAGTTGTCCTTTTACTTTACATATTGTCGGTAATTCTACCAACATTATTACAAACTAAATAATATAGATCTTAATATTACGGATTGCGAGAAGGATTTAGGAGTTCTGGTTAGTAGTAATAAAAAACCAAGACAACAGTGCATTAGTGTTCGCAATAAAGCTAACAGAATCCTTGACTTCATAGCAAGAAGTATAAATAATGGAAGTCCTCAGGTTGTTCTTCAACTCTATATATCCTTGGTTAGGCCTCATTTAGATTATGCTGCTCAGTTTTGGTCACCGTATTGCAGAATGGATATAAATGCACTGGAAAACGTACAAAGGAGGATGACAAAGTTGATCCCATGTATCAGAAATCTTCCCTATGAGGATAGACAGGGCCCTGAATCTGCACTCTCTAGAAAGGCGTATAATTAGGGGGGATGTGAATGAGGTGTATAAATGGAAAACAGGAATTAATAAAGGGGATGTAAATAGAGTGCTAAAAATATTTAACATAGACAGGACTCGCAGCAATGGCTTTAAATTGGAAAAATTCAGATTCAGAAAGGATATAGGAAAGCACTGGTTTGGTAATAGAGCTGTGGATGAGTGGCACAAACTCCCGAGTACCGTCATAGACGCTAAGACGTTGTGTAGTTTTAAAAATAGGTTGGATAAATACATGAGTGGGTGTGAGTTGGACCTGATTAGCTTGTGCTACTAGGTCGGATTCACTGCTCCTCTCTTAAGTGACGTGTCTGACCTCACTAGGTCAAGGCTTAAGCCTGTGGGAGAATTGGAGCTGCCTCGCATAGGCCAGTAGGCCTGTTGCAGTGTTCCTTCTTTCTTATGTTCTTATATATACCGTACGAAATAGGCTGAAGTCCCCTACAGACTGGACTTATCCATAAATCTTTTTATGGATAGATAAACATATTTTCCATTGACAGTGATGTAAAAGAAATATTTTTGACCAAACTTAGAAACTTCACATAACTAACAGTTTTTTTAACCAAATTTCACTCCAGGCTGAAGGACTGACAGTCTCAAATCTACGACTTCAAGGGTGAAGGACTGATTACATCGTCTTCACATCTCTACCGCCTACTGTGTAGGCGAAACGTTTCGGAATAAAATAGCCTAACTGTTTCCCATGTGTCTTATCTGCCAAATTCTACTAAATATTTATTTAATATTACTTATAATAAATACCACAATTTTTTCGTTATGCTCAGATTGATTTCCGCAGATGCAACACACACAGAGACACACGCACACGCATGTATTGATATATATTAAAATATTATTGAATGCTGAAAAGGCCCTGCCATGCAGCTCTCACCGGGGCCTCCACAGCACGACGCTGCAGATACACTGACCAGAAATATTACCTCATTCCCCAGGTCGTGAAAGGTCGCGCTGGGCCGGGCTTGACCCTGTTCGTGTCGATATTGCCACCGACACACAACTACCGTTTAATGACTCGGAGATAACAGGCTGGTGCCCAGGGGAGTGTTAACAGAAGGGCGTGTAAAGCTCCGGACCCTTTATAGTTAGCCAGTTATCTATTTTTGTACTTACTGTACTTCATTACACCCTGGATACGTTACATTAGCCGAGCCGTATCTGCCTCCTCGGCGGCACACTTCTCATTTTGTGGTAGAAGCTGTAGGGAAAAGACCCCAGCGAGAGATAAGAGGGATACGAGGAAGGGAATTTCGGAGAGAGACACGAGAACTACACATTAAACGAGACAAAAAGGGTAATGAAAGAAGTCAGTAATATACAGTATGTGATAATAAGAGATGAGCAAATCTGGCGATTGAATGAACACGAGGGACAAGTAATGAGGGTACGTGGGAGCTGCTGAGAAAACTTGGAACCAAAACACCATTCACCTGCCATTAGACTAATCCCGAAGAGAAAATGCTAAAGGCGATGAACCTATCTTCACTGGAAGAACGAAGTGTTCATAGAGACATGATCAGAATGTGCAAGATACTCAAGAGGTGTAGAAAGGGAAAGATTAGCATGGTATAAACCTTGGTAGTAGAAACCGACAAATTTTAACGTCTATGTTAGAAGTGATCAAGCTCCCAGGACCGGAACGTTTTCTAATAAATGTGTCCTAGTGTTTGCGTAAATGTCTTTCTAAACCAAAGATTAACATGGTAGGGACCGGGGTACGAAGACCCGGTATGAAGGTGAACACTCACATGAGCCACAGAAGACCCGGTATGAAGGTGAACACTCACATGAGCCACAGAAGACCCGGTGTGAAGGTGAACACTCACATGAGCCACAGAAGACCCGTATGAAGGTGAACACTCACATGAGCCACAGAAGACCCGGTATGAAGGTGAACACTCACATGAGCCACAGAAGACCCGGTATGAAGGTGAACACTCACATGAGCCACAGAAGACCCGTATGAAGGTGAACACTCACATGAGCCACAGAAGACCCGGTGTGAAGGTGAACACTCACATGAGCCACAGAAGACCCGTATGAAGGTGAACACTCACATGAGCCACAGAAGACCCGGTATGAAGGTGAACACTCACATGAGCCACAGAAGACCCGGTGTGAAGGTGAACACTCACATGAGCCACAGAAGACCCGGTATGAAGGTGAACACTCACATGAGCCACAGAAGACCCGGTGTGAAGGTGAACACTCACATGAGCCACAGAAGACCCGGTGTGAAGGTGAACACTCACATGAGCCACAGAAGACCCGGTATGAAGGTGAACACTCACATGAGCCACAGAAGACCCGGTGTGAAGGTGAACACTCACATGAGCCACAGAAGACCCGGTATGAAGGTGAACACTCACATGAGCCACAGAAGACCCGGTGTGAAGGTGAACACTCACATGAGCCACAGAAGACCCGGTATGAAGGTGAACACTCACATGAGCCACAGAAGACCCGGTGTGAAGGTGAACACTCACATGAGCCACAGAAGACCCGGTGTGAAGGTGAACACTCACATGAGCCACAGAAGACCCGGTATGAAGGAGAACACTCACATGAGCCACAGAAGACCCGGTGTGAAGGTGAACACTCACATGAGCCACAGAAGACCCGGTATGAAGGTGAACACTCACATGAGCCACAGAAGACCCGGTGTGAAGGTGAACACTCACATGAGCCACAGAAGACCCGGTATGAAGGTGAACACTCACATGAGCCACAGAAGACCCGGTATGAAGGTGAACACTCACATGAGCCACAGAAGACCCGGTTGTGAAGGTGAACACTCACATGAGCCACAGAAGACCCGGTGTGAAGGTGAACACTCACATGAGCCACAGAAGACCCGGTGTGAAGGTGAACACTCACATGAGCCACAGAAGACTCGGTATGAAGGTGAACACTCACATGAGCCACAGAAGACCCGGTGTGAAGGTGAACACTCACATGAGCCACAGAAGACCCGGTGTGAAGGTGAACACTCACATGAGCCACAGAAGACCCGGTGTGAAGGTGAACACTCACATGAGCCACAGAAGACCCGGTGTGAAGGTGAACACTCACATGAGCCACAGAAGACCCGGTGTGAAGGTGAACACTCACATGAGCCACAGAAGACCCGGTGTGAAGGTGAACACTCACATGAGCCACAGAAGACCCGGTGTGAAGGTGAACACTCACATGAGCCACAGAAGACCCGGTGTGAAGGTGAGCACTCACATGAGCCACAGAAGACCCGGTGTGAAGGTGAACACTCACATGAGCCACAGAAGACCCGGTGTGAAGGTGAACACTCACATGAGCCACAGAAGACCCGGTGTGAAGGTGAACACTCACATGAGCCACAGAAGACCCGGTGTGAAGGTGAACACTCACATGAGCCACAGAAGACCCGGTGTGAAGGTGAACACTCACATGAGCCACAGAAGACCCGGCATGAAGGTGAACACTCACATGAGCCACAGAAGACCCTGTGTGAAGATGAACACTCACATGAACCACAGAATACGCTACTAAGTACTTACAGGATAAAGGCTAAGAATAAGTGGAATCAGCAGTGTGATGAGGGAGCAGAAGCTAATTACACACATGGACTGAACAGCAGATATGAGAGCCATAGAATAGCAACTAACTACGGCATCTTGTTGCAGGCTGTAAGAAACGAGGTCAGGAGCTGGATCTTAACTCTTGCTGTTATATCTCAGCGAGTGCGCACACCTCACTGGCAACATACTATATGTTCACACAAATACGCACACAGACGTAAGTGTATGTGCAACACGCTGTATATATATATATATATATATATATATATATATATATATATATATATATATATATATATATATATATATATATATATATATATATATATAATATATGTCGTGCCGAATAGGCAGAACTTGCGATCTTGGCTTAAATAGCAACGTTCATCTTGCCATATAGGACAAGTGAAAATTTGTGTATGCAATAATTTCGCCAAAATCATTCTGAACCTAACGAAAAAAAAATGTTTCACTGTGTTTGTTTAGTATTAAATTATTGTAAACAAATCTAAAATATATTTAGTTGGGTTAGGCTAAAATAAATTGTTCTTGTTATAATAAGGTTAGGTAAGTTTTCTAAGATTCTTTTGGAGCAAAATTAAAATTTTTTACGTTAACATTAATGAAAAAAATATACCTTTAAACGTATAAGAGAAAATTTTAGAAAGGACTTAATTTTAAATGAGTTCTTGCTAATTGACCAGTTTTACATATTCGACATATACATATATATATATATATATATATATATATATAATATATATATTATATATATATATATATATATATATATATATATATATATATATATATATATATAGTCGTGCCGAATAGGCAGAACTTGCGATCTTGGCTTAAATAGCAACGTTCATCTTGCCATATAGGACAAGTGAAAATTTGTGTATGCAATAATTTCGCCAAAATCATTCTGAACCTAACGAAAAAAAAATGTTTCACTGTGTTTGTTTAGTATTAAATTATTGTAAACAAATCTAAAATATATTTAGTTGGGTTAGGCTAAAATAAATTGTTCTTGTTATAATAAGGTTAGGTAAGTTTTCTATGATTCTTTTGGTGCAAAATTATAAATTTTTACATCACCATTAATGAAAAAAATATATCTTTAAACGTATGCGAGAAAATTTCAGAAAGGACTTAATTTTAAATGAGTTCTTGCTAATTGACCAGTTTTACATATTCGGCACGACATATATATATATATATATATATATATATATATATATATATATATATATATATTATATATATATATATATATATATATATATATATATATATATGAGAGCAATTTCCAAAGACGTTATAAAACTTCTTTGTATAACATCTGTAAAGAATAAGAAGTCACAGTATCATGACTGGAATAATACACAAATAACACGCGTGTATATATATAATATAATATATATATATATATATAATATATATATATATATATATATATATATATATATATATATATATATATATATATATATATATATTTATACACACACACAAACACCATGGCAGGTGTTCACAAGTCCCCACAAATCTGTGTGTACACAAGACATTTCCTTGGAGGTACACATATTAATTCAAGGGACAAACTCTGGGGAGCCTTGGCAAGGTAGAGCTTCGTGCCCTTGCCTTTAGGGAGGAATATCAAGTACATGAAGATTCCTAATCTTTTCTGTCACCAACAATTAGATGAGTGAAAAATAAGCTATGGGATCCTCTTCTCCCAGAAGGAGATCGAAATATACAGATCAGTCAGTTTTCTGTGTTTCTGTCTTCTTGTGGGATTATTATTGAGAATGTTCGTATCATGTTAATGTAAAACAGCTGTCCATTACTGCATTAGTCTCTGAGATAAATACGTGTAGCCGTTGTTTCACTCGGGGAGCTGATTTGAGAACAGTAATCACTGAATACAAGAGATAGAGAGAGAGAGAGAGAGAGAGAGAGAGAGAGAGAGAGAGTCCTGGCTGCCGCGGTGAACGAACACATAAGGATGAAAATCCCGTGTGTCTTATACACATATTGCCAGTGGTGGACAGCGCCACATAGTAAGAGTGTGTTGAGCGTTGCGGGTGCCAGGCGCACTACACCTTCCCCTGATCGACTCATCAAATATACCTCTACTGGCTTTAGTTACTAATTGTCAAGTGTACTTGTTGATAGACACTTGGCTTCCCTCCCTCTCTCCCTCTTTTTTGTGTGTATATATATCATTGTATATACACCTATAGGCAAAAATCACTGTATATATATATATATATAATATATATATATATATATATATATATATATATATATATATATATATATATATAATATATATTATATATTATATATATATATATAAACAGAGATGTGTATATTACTGTATATACATCTGGAGGTGTGTGTCACTCCATATGTACACTAAAATATGTACACTATATTGAGTGGGGTCAGCTGGGTGAGAGATCAGAGTACACTCCCCACCGTGTATTCACCTCAGAGTGCTGTATTTAGAAGCCATAACCAGAGGTCTGTATAGTTGATCTTCATATAAAACACCAGTCATTTTAGACTTCCCAGAGTATATACATCATGCGATGTGTCACATTATATATCAAGGTATATACATCGAGAGATTGTGTATATTTATCTGCATGTATATACTCAGAGAGATGTATGAATCTGCGTGTATATACACGGGGAGATATATGTATCTGCTTGTAAAAGATTAAAGCAAACTTGCCGGGTTGATCAAACAAAGAAACATCACTACCACCACCACCACCACCACCACCACCACCAACACCACACCACCACCACCACCACCACCACCACCACCACCACCACCACCACCACCCACCATCACC
>NC_069423.1:16316438-16335278 GCF_026875155.1 Cherax quadricarinatus | reverse complement strand
TGTGGTGTGTGTGTGTGTGTGTGTGTGTGTTGTGTGTGTGTGTGTGTGTGTGTGACAAATATTGTTTCAGTGGTTCGACGATCCATCTGGGGGGAACTAAGACACCTCTCTTCACTATCCCACACTTCCAGGGCAGAGTGAACTAGGAGGTCATGACCTCTGTTCCCTTTTACCACTAGAAAAGATGTAGTGACTAGATTGCGCTGGTAACAAACCCTCTTTCTCCCTTGCAGGATTATCTGCTATCTTATGTACTCATGTGTTAGTCTGGGGATGTTGCTATTCCTTCCTGGTGGTGGCCCGGTGGCCTGGTGGCTAAAGCTCCCGCTTCACACACGGAGGGCCCGGGTTCGATTCCCGGCGGGTGGAAACATTTCGACACGTTTCCTTACACCTGTTGTCCTGTTCACCTAGCAGCAAATAGGTACCTGGGTGTTAGTCGACTGGTGTGGGTGGCATCCTGGGGGACAAGATTAAGGACCCCAATGGAAATAAGTTAGACAGTCCTCGATGACGCACTGACTTTCTTGGGTTATCCTGGCTGGCTAACCCTCCGGGGTTAAAAATCCCAACGAAATCTTATCTTATCTTCAAGTCTGGGAAAAATCCAAGAAAATTTATTTCTGAATTGGTGATATACCTTGGGGCATCAGACCCCACAACCTGCACCTCAGACGCAAGGAATCCACTCCTTTTAATTCAAGTGAGTTGCCATAGCTGGCATCTATGCCTGTAGACATGCCAGCAGATATACCATACCACGGGTGGGGTTTGAACCCGAAATAAGTCTCAAAACTCCAGAGGGTCGCGACGATCTGGAGTTTTGAGACTGATGGCGGGTTCAAACCCCACCCGTGGTATGGTTTGTTCGCAATCGTGTCGTTATGATTTCGTGAGTTATGTAGTTAGCAGATAACCAGAGGGTGAAGGTTGCAACAGGCATATGGCTGTTTGAACTCAACCAATGAAGATATGAGAAAAGTGATCCGGTGTTTGTTAGATTATTGCAAACTTATCTAAAATATGTTTAGCTGGATTAAGCTAAATTAAATTGAACTTATAATAAGGTCAGGTAAGTTTTCTAAGGTTCTTTTGGTACAAAATTATTAATTTTTACATTAACATAAATGAAAAAATATATATCTTTAAATATATAAGAGAAAATTTTAGAAATTATTAAATTTTAAACGAGTTCTTGCTAATTGACCAATTTTACATATATATATATATATATATATATATATATATATATATATATATATATATATATATATATATATATATATATATATATTGCACTATCTTTAGTGTGTTCAATTGATCAATGTACCTTTGAACACGCAAATTGATGTCCTGGGTTTTAAATTTGTGAATATCTGCGAGTTCCTCTCACACGGGAGAGTTATACGTTTGTCTGAGGCAGGAATATAATTGATAGTAGTCTACTGCTGTTGTTGGTGCTGTTGGTGCTGTTGGTGCTGTTGCTGCTGTTGATGCTGTTGATGCTGTTGATGCTGTTGGTGCTGTTGGTGCTGTTGCTGCTGCTGCTGCTGCTGCTGCTGTAGAGATTGATTTCTGGATCACAAATGCATTTCAGTGATGCTGTGAATGTTGCTATGCTGTTATATTGCTATGCTGTTTTCTTGGTATGCTGCTATGCTGCTATACTGGTATGTGGCTATACAATGTTCCTATGCTGCTATGTTGCTGTTTTTATTCTTATTCTGTTATGCTATGTTGCTTTTGGTTTTAAGGTTTACACATTAGATTTTCCAGAAAGCAGAGCTCTTACTCTATTTAGAGCTCTACAGATCTTTCCAAGAGCTTTGTCACTTCAGACTGATCGACCAGATAAAGGTTAATTAGAGCAAAACATCGACTTAATGTAAAGCTCGACCCTGAACATACCAGTGACTTAAAGCTCCCCCAGTACCAGCACACAAAGACAGGCTTTAAGGGGTGAAATGCGGACCTGTGTCTCTCTACACAAATATTTCCATTTTTGTTGAGTGGAATGAAAAGTTGATTTGGAAATTGAGGTGTTTGGAATGATGCCGATTAACCATTCTGGTGAAGAAGGCGCCAGTTCCAAGGACCGGGAAAAGTCTCTGGTTTGAAGGACCAAGAGAAGTTTCTGGTTTGAAGGACCAAGAGAAGTTTCTGGTTTGAAGGACTGGGAGAAGTCTCTGGTTTGAAGGACCAAGAGAAGTTTCTGGTTTGAAGGACCAAGAGAAGTTTCTGGTTTGAAGGACCAAGAGAAGTCTCTGGTTTGAAGGACCAAGAGAAGTTTCTGGTTTGAAGGACCAAGAGAAGTCTCTGGTTTGAAGGACCAAGAGAAGTCTCTGGTTTGAAGGACCCAAAAGAAGTCTCTGGTTTGAAGGACTGGGAGAAGTCTCTGGTTTGAAGGACCAAGAGAAGTCTCTGGTTTGAAGGACCAAGAGAAGTCTCTGGTTTGAAGGACCAAGAGAAGTCTCTGGTTTGAAGGACTGGGAGAAGTCTCTGGTTTGAAGGACCAAGAGAAGTCTCTGGTTTGAAGGACTGGGAGAAGTCTCTGGTTTGAAGGACCAAGAGAAGTCTCTGGTTTGAAGGACCAAGAGAAGTCTCTGGTTTGAAGGACCAAGAGAAGTCTCTGGTTTGAAGGACCAAGAGAAGTCTCTGGTTTGAAGGACAAAGAGAAGTCTCTGGTTTGAAGGACTGGGAGAAGTCTCTGGTTTGAAGGACCAAGAGAAGTTTCTGGTTTGAAGGACCAAGAGAAGTCTCTGGTTTGAAGGACCAAGAGAAGTCTCTGGTTTGAAGGACCAAGAGAAGTCTCTGGTTTGAAGGACTGGAGAAGTCCTCTTGGTTTGAAGGACCAAGAGAATTATTCCGGTTTTGAAGGACCAAGAGAAGTTTCTGGTTTGAAGGACCAAGAGAAGTCCTGGTTTGAAGGACCAAGAGAAGTTTCTGGTTTGAAGGACCAAGAGAAGCTCTGGTTTGAAGGACCAAGAGAAGTCTCTGGTTTGAAGGACCAAGAGAAGTCTCTGTTTGAAGGACCAAGAGAAGTCTCTGGTTTGAAGGACCAAGAGAAGTCTTGGTTTGAAGGACCAAGAGAAGTCTCTGGTTTGAAGGACCAAGAGAAGTCTCTGGTTTGAAGGACCAAGAGAAGTCTCTGGTTTGAAGGACCAAGAGAAGTTCTGGTTTGAAGGACCAAGAGAAGTCTCTGGTTTGAAGGACCAAGAGAAGTCTCTGGTTTTGAAGGACCAAGAAAGTCTCTGGTTTGAAGGACCAGAGAAGTCCTGGTTTGAAGGACTGGGAGAAGTCTCTGGTTTGAAGGACCAAGAGAAGTCTCTGGTTTTGAAGGACCAAGAGAAGTCTCTGGTTTGAATGGACCAAGAGAAGTCTCTGGTTTGAAGGACTGGGAGAAGTCTCTGGTTTGAAGGACCAAGAGAAGTCTCTGGTTTGAAGGACTGGGAGAAGTCTCTGGTTTGAAGGACCAAGAGAAGTCTCTGGTTTGAAGGACCAAGAGAAGTCTCTGGTTTGAAGGACCAAGAGAAGTCTCTGGTTTGAAGGACCAAGAGAAGTCTCTGGTTTGAAGGACAAGAGAAGTCTCTGGTTTGAAGGACTGGGAGAAGTCTCTGGTTTGAAGGACCAAGAGAAGTTTCTGGTTTGAAGGACCAAGAGAAGTCTCTGGTTTGAAGGACCAAGAGAAGTCTCTGGTTTGAAGGACTGGGAGAAGTCTCTGGTTTGAAGGACCAAGAGAAGTCTCTGGTTTGAAGGACCAAGAGAAGTTTCTGGTTTGAAGGACCAAGAGAAGTTTCTGGTTTGAAGGACCAAGAGAAGTCTCTGGTTTGAAGGACCAAGAGAAGTTTCTGGTTTGAAGGACAAGAGAAGTCTCTGGTTTGAAGGACCAAGAGAAGTCTCTGTTTGAAGGACCAAGAGAAGTCTCTGGTTTGAAGGACCAAGAGAAGTCTCTGGTTTGAAGGACCAAGAGAAGTCTCTGGTTTGAAGGACAAAGAGAAGTCTCTGGTTTGAAGGACTGGGAGAAGTCTCTGGTTTGAAGGACCAAGAGAAGTCTCTGGTTTGAAGACCAAGAGAAGTCTCTGGTTTGAAGGACCAAGAGAAGTCTCTGGTTTGAAGGACAAAGAGAAGTCTCTGGTTTGAAGGACTGGGAGAAGTCTCTGGTTTGAAGGACCAAGAGAAGTTTCTGGTTTGAAGGACCAAGAGAAGTCTCTGGTTTGAAGGACCAAGAGAAAGTCTCTGGTTTGAAGGACCAAGAGAAGTCTCTGGTTTGAAGGACCAAGAGAAGTTTTCTGGTTGAAGGACCAAGAGAAGTCTCTGGTTTGAAGGACCAAGAGAAGTCTCTGGTTTGAAGGACCAAGAGAAGTCTCTGGTTTGAAGGACCAAGAGAAGTCTCTGGTTTGAAGGACCAAGGAAGTCTCTGGTTTGAAGGACAAAGAGAAGTCTCTGGTTTGAAGGACTGGGAGAAGTCTCTGGTTTTGAAGGACCAAGAGAAGTCTCTGGTTTGAAGACCAAGAGAAGTCTTTGGTTTGAAGGACCAAGAGAAGTTTCTGGTTTGAAGGACCAAGAGAAGTCTCTGTTTGAAGGACCAAGAGAAGTCTCTGGTTTGAAGGACCAAGAGAAGTCTCTGGTTTGAAGGACCAAGAGAAGTTTCTGGTTTGAAGGACCAAGAGAAGTTTCTGGTTTGAAGGACCAAGAGATGTTTCTGGTTTGAAGGACCAAGAGAAGTTTCTGGTTTGAAGGACCAAGAGAAGTTTCTGGTTTGAAGGACCAAGAGAAGTTTCTGGTTTGAAGGACCAAGAGAAGTTTTCTGGTTTGAAGGACCAAGAGAAGTTTCTGGTTTGAAGGACCAAGAGAAGTTTCTGGTTTGAAGGACCAAGAGAAGTCTCGGTTTGAAGGACCAAGAGAGTTTCTGGTTTGAGAGAAGACCAGAGAAGTTTCTGGTTTGAAGGACCAAGAGAAGTCTCTGGTTTGAAGGACCAAGAGAAGTTTCTGGTTTTGGAAGGACCAAGAGAAGTTTCTGGTTTGAAGGACCAAGAGAAGTTTCTGGTTTGAAGGACCAAGAGAAGTTTCTGGTTTGAAGGACCAAGAGAAGTTTCTGGTTTGAAGGACCAAGAGAAGTCTCTGGTTTGAAGGACAAAGAGAAGTCTCTGGTTTGAAGGACTGGGAGAAGTCTCTGGTTTGAAGGACCAAGAGAAGTCTCTGGTTTGAAGGACAAAGAGAAGTTTCTGGTTTGAAGGACTGGGAGAAGTCTCTGGTTTGAAGGACCAAGAGAAGTTTCTGGTTTGAAGGACCAAGAGAAGTTTCTGGTTTGAAGGACCAAGAGAAGTCTCTGGTTTGAAGGACTGGGAGAAAGTCTCTGGTTTGAAGGACAAAGAGAAGTCTCTGGTTTGAAGGACTGGGAGAAGTCTCTGGTTTGAAGGACCAAGAGAAGTCTCTGGTTTGAAGGACCAAGAGAAGTCTCTGGTTTGAAGGACTGGGAGAAGTCTCTTGGTTTGAAGACCAAGAGAAGTCTCTGGTTTGAAGGACCAAGAGAAGTCTCTGGTTTGAAGGACCAAGAGAAGGTCTCTGGTTTTGAAGGACCAAGAGAAGTCTCTGGTTTGAAGGACCAAGAGAAGTTTCTGGTTTGAAGGACCAAGAGAAGTTTCTGGTTTGAAGGACCAAGAGAAGTTTCTGGTTTGAAGGACCAAGAGAAGTCTCTGGTTTGAAGGACCAAGAGAAGTTTCTGGTTTGAAGGACAAGAGAAGTTTCTGGTTTGAAGGACCAAGAGAAGTTTCTGGTTTGAAGGACCAAGAGAAGTCTCTGGTTTGAAGGACTGGGAGAAGTCTCTGGTTTGAAGGACAAAGAGAAGTCTCTGGTTTGAAGGACTGGGAGAAGTCTCTGGTTTGAAGGACCAAGAGAAGTCTCTGGTTTGAAGGACCAAGAGAAGTTTCTGGTTTGAAGGACCAAGAGAAGTCTCTGGTTTGAAGGACCAAGAGAAGTCTCTGGTTTGAAGGACTGGGAGAAGTTTCTGGTTTGAAGGACCAAGAGAAGTTTCTGGTTTGAAGGACCAAGAGAAGTCTCTGGTTTGAAGGACTGGGAGAAGTTTCTGGTTTGAAGGACCAAGAGAAGTCTCTGGTTTGAAGGACCAAGAGAAGTCTCTGGTTTGAAGGACCAAGAGAAGTTTCTGGTTTGAGGACAAAGAGAAGTCTCTGGTTTGAAGACTGGGAGAAGTTTCTGGTTTGAAGGACCAAGAGAAGTCTCTGGTTTGAAGGACTGGGAGAAGTTTCTGGTTTGAAGGACAAAGAGAAGTCTCTGGTTTGAAGGACTGGGAGAAGTTTCTGGTTGAAGGACCAAGAGAAGTCTCTGGTTTGAAGGACCAAGAGAAGTCTCTGGTTTGAAGGACCAAGAGAAGTCTCTGGTTTGAAGGACAAAGAGAAGTCTCTGGTTTGAAGGACCAAGAGAAGTTTCTGGTTTGAAGGACTGGGAGAAGTTTCTGGTTTGAAGGACCAAGAGAAGTCTCTGGTTTGAAGGACCAAGAGAAGTTTCTGGTTTGAAGGACCAAGAGAAGTTTCTGGTTTGAAGGACCAAGAGAAGTTTCTGGTTTGAAGGACTGGGAGAAGTCTCTGGTTTGAAGGACTGGGAGAAGTTTCTGGTTTGAAGGACCAAGAGAAGTCTCTGGTTTGAAGGACTGGGAGAAGTTTCTGGTTTGAAGGACCAAGAGAAGTCTCTGGTTTGAAGGACCAAGAGAAGTTTCTGGTTTGAAGGACCAAGAGAAGTTTCTGGTTTGAAGGACCAAGAGAAGTTTCTGGTTTGAAGGACCAAGAGAAGTCTCTGGTTTGAAGGACTGGGAGAAGTCTCTGGTTTGAAGGACAAAGAGAAGTCTCTGGTTTGAAGGACTGGAAGAAGTTTCTGGTTTGAAGGACCAAGAGAAGTTTCTGGTTTGAAGGACCAAGAGAAGTTTCTGGTTTGAAGGACCAAGAGAAGTTTCTGGTTTGAAGGACCAAGAGAAGTTTCTGGTTTGAAGGACCAAGAGAAGTTTCATGGTTTGAAGGACCAAGAGAAGTTTCTGGTTTGAAGGACTGGGAGAAGTCTCTGTTTGAAGGACAAAGAGAAGTCTCTGGTTTGAAGGACCAAGAGAAGTCTCTGGTTTGAAGGACCAAGGAAAGTCTCTGGTTTGAAGGACCAAGAGAAGTTTCTGGTTTGAAGGACCAAGAGAAGTTTCTGGTTTGAAGGACCAAGAGAAGTTTCTGGTTTGAAGGACTGGGAGAAGTCTCTGGTTTGAAGGACCAAGAGAAGTTTCTGGTTTGAAGGACCAAGAGAAGTTTCTGGTTTGAAGGACCAAGAGAAGTTTCTGGTTTGAAGGACCAAGAGAAGTTTCTGGTTTGAAGGACAAGAGAAGTTTCTGGTTTGAAGGACCAAGAGAAGTTTCTGGTTTGAAGGACCAAGAGAAGTTTCTGGTTTGAAGGACTGAGAGAAGTCTCTGGTTTGAAGGACCAAGAGAAGTTTCTGGTTTGAAGGACCAAGAGAAGTTTCTGGTTTGAAGGACCAAGAGAAGTTTCTGGTTTGAAGGACCAAGAGAAGTTTCTGGTTTGAAGGACTGGGAGAAGTCTCTGGTTTGAAGGACCAAGAGAAGTTTCTGGTTTGAAGGACCAAGAGAAGTTTCTGGTTTGAAGGACCAAGAGAAGTTTCTGGTTTGAAGGACCAAGAGAAGTTTCTGGTTTGAAGGACCAAGAGAAGTTTCTGGTTTGAAGGACCAAGAGAAGTTTCTGGTTTGAAGGACCAAGAGAAGTTCTGGTTTGAAGGACCAAGAGAAGTTTCTGGTTTGAAGGACCAAGAGAAGTTTCTGGTTTGAAGGACCAAGAGAAGTTTCTGGTTTGAAGGACTGGGAGAAGTCTCTGGTTTGAAGGACTGAGAGAAGTCTCTGGTTTGAAGGACTGAGAGAAGTCTCTGGTTTGAAGGACTGAGAGAAGTCTCTGGTTTGAAGGACTGAGAGAAGTCTCTGGTTTGAAGGGACTGAGAGAAGTTCTGGTTTGAAGGACTGAGAGAAGTCTCTGGTTTGAAGGACTGGGAGAAGTCTCTGGTTTGAAGGACTGAGAGAAGTCTCTGGTTTGAAGGACCAAGAGAAGTCTCTGGTTTGAAGGACAAAGAGAAGTCTCTGGTTTGAAGGACAAAGAGAAGTCTCTGGTTTGAAGGACCAAGAGAAGTTTCTGGTTTGAAGGACTGAGAGAAGTCTCTGGTTTTTGAAGGACTGAGAGAAGTCTCTGGTTTGAAGGACCAAGAGAAGTTTCTGGTTTGAAGGACCAAGAGAAGTTTCTGGTTTGAAGGACTGAGAGAAGTCTCTGGTTTGAAGGACCAAGAGAAGTCTCTGGTTTGAAGGACCAAGAAGTTTCTGGTTTGAAGGACCAAGAGAAGTTTTCTGGTTTGAAGGACTGAGAGAAGTCTCTGGTTTGAAGACAAAGGGAAGTCTCTGGTTTGAAGGACCAAGAGAAGTTTCTGGTTTGAAGGACTGGGAGAAGTCTCTGGTTTGAAGGACCAAGAGAAGTTTCTGGTTTGAAGGACTGAGAGAAGTCTCTGGTTTGAAGGACAAAGGGAAGTCTCTGGTTTGAAGGACCAAGAGAAGTTTCTGGTTTGAAGGACTGGGAGAAGTCTCTGGTTTGAAGGACCAAGAGAAGTCTCTGGTTTGAAGGACAAAGAGAAGTCTCTGGTTTGAAGGACAAAGAGAAGTCTCTGGTTTGAAGGACCAAGAGAAGTCTCTGGTTTGAAGGACCAAGAGAAGTTTCTGGTTTGAAGGACTGAGAGAAGTCTCTGGTTTGAAGGACAAAGAGAAGTCTCTGGTTTGAAGGACCAAGAGAAGTTTCTGGTTTGAAGGACAAAGAGAAGTCTCTGGTTTGAAGGACCAAGAGAAGTTTCTGGTTTGAAGGACTGAGAGAAGTCTCTGGTTTGAAGGACTGAGAGAAGTCTCTGGTTTGAAGGACCAAGAGAAGTCTCTGGTTTGAAGGACCAAGAGAAGTCTCTGGTTTGAAGGACTGGGAGAAGTTTCTGGTTTGAAGGACCAAGAGAAGTTTCTGGTTTGAAGGACTGGGAGAAGTTTCTGGTTTGAAGGACCAAGAGAGTTTCTGGTTTGAAGGACTGGGAGAAGTTTCTGGTTGAAGGACCAAGAAAGTTATTCTGGTTTGAAGGACTGGGAGAAGTTTCTGGTTTGAAGGACCAAGAGAAGTTTCTGGTTTGAAGGACTGGGAGAAGTCTCTGGTTTGAAGGACCAAGAGAAGTTTCTGGTTTGAAGGACTGGGAGAAAGTCTCTGTTTGAAAGACCAAGAGAAGTTTCTGGTTTGAAGGACTGGGAGAAGTCTCTGTTTGAAGGACCAAGGAAGTCTCTGGTTTGAAGGACCAAGAGAAGTCTCTGGTTTGAAGGACCAAGAGAAAGTTTCTGGTTTGAAGGCCAAGAGAAGTCTCTGGTTTGAAGGACTGGGAGAAGTTTCTGGTTTGAAGGACCAAGAAGTTTCTGGTTTGAAGGACTGGGAGAAGTTTCTGGTTTGAAGGACCAAGAGAAGTTTCTGGTTTGAAGGACTGGGAGAAGTCTCTGGTTTGAAGGACCAAGAGAAGTTTCTGGTTTGAAGGACTGGGAGAAGTCTCTGGTTTGAAAGACCAAGAGAAGTTTCTGGTTTGAAGGACTGGGAGAAGTCTCTGTTTGAAGACCAAGGAAAGTCTCTGGTTTGAAGGACCAAGAGAAGTTTCTGGTTTGAAGGACTGGAGAAGTCTCTGGTTTGAAGGACCAAGAGAAGTCTCTGGTTTGAAGACAAGAGAAGTTTCTGGTTTGAAGGACTGGGAGAAGTCTCTGGTTTGAAGGACCAAGAGAAGTCTCTGGTTTGAAGGACCAAGAGAAGTCTCTGGTTTGAAGACCAAGAGAAGTCTCTGGTTTGAAGGACCAAGAGAAGTCTCTGGTTTGAAGGACCAAGAGAAGTTCTGGTTTGAAGGACCAAGAGAATCTCTGGTTTGAAGGACCAAGAGAAGTTCTCTGGTTTGAAGGACCAAGAGAAGTCTCTGGTTTGAAGGACTGGAGAAGTTTCTGGTTTGAAGGACTGGGAGAAGTCTCTGGTTTGAAGGACCAAGAGAAGTTTCTGGTTTGAAGGACCAAGAGAATTTCGGTTTTGAAGGACCAAGAGAAGTTTCTGGTTTGAAGACCATAGAGAGTTCTGGTTTGAAGGACCAAGAGAAGTTTCTGGTTTGAAGGACCAAGAGAAGTTTCTGTTTGAAGGACCAAGAGAATTTCTGGTTTGAAGGACCAAGAGAAGTCTCTGGTTTGAGGACCAAGAGAAGTCTCTGGTTTGAAGGACCAAGAGAAGTTTCTGGTTTGAAGGACCAAGAGAAGTTTCTGTTATGAAGACCAAGAGAAGTTTTCTGGTTTGAAGCACCAAGAGAAGTCTCTGTTTGAAGGACCAAGAGAAGTCCTGGTTTAAGGACCAAGAGAGTCTCTGGTTTGAAGGACCAAGAGAAGTCTCTGGTTTGAAGGACCAAGAGAAGTTTCTGGTTTGAAGGACTGGGAGAAGTCTCTGGTTTGAAGGACCAAGAGAAGTTTCTGGTTTGAAGGACCAAGAGAAGTCTCTGGTTTGAGGACCAAGAGAAGTTTCTGGTTTGAAGACCAAGAGAAGTCTCTGGTTTGAAGGACCAAGAGAAGTCTCTGGTTTTGAAGGACCAAGAGGAAGTTTCTGGTTTGAAGGACCAAGAGAAGTCTCTGGTTTGAAGGACTGGGAGAAGTCTCTGGTTTGAAGGACCAAGAGAAGTCTCTGGTTTGAAGGACCAAGAGAAGTTTCTGGTTTGAAGGACCAAGAGAAGTCTCTGGTTTGAAGGACCAAGAGAAGTTTCTGGTTTGAAGGACCAAGAGAAGTTTCTGGTTTGAAGGACTGAGAGAAGTCTCTGGTTTGAAGGACAAAGAGAAGTCTCTGGTTTGAAGGACCAAGAGAAGTTTCTGGTTTGAAGGACTGAGAGAAGTTTCTGGTTTGAAGGACCAAGAGAAGTTTCTGGTTTGAAGGACTGAGAGAAGTTTCTGGTTTGAAGGACTGAGAGAAGTTTCTGGTTTGAAGGACCAAGAGAAGTCTCTGGTTTGAAGGACTGAGAGAAGTTTCTGGTTTGAAGGACCAAGAGAAGTTTCTGGTTTGAAGGACTGAGAGAAGTTTCTGGTTTGAAGGACTGAGAGAAGTTTCTGGTTTGAAGGACAAAGAGAAGTTTCTGGTTTGAAGGACTGAGAGAAGTTTCTGGTTTGAAGGACTGAGAGAAGTTTCTGGTTTGAAGGACTGAGAGAAGTTTCTGGTTTGAAGGACTGGGAGAAGTTTCTGGTTTGAAGGACCAAGAGAAGTCTCTGGTTTGAAGGACCAAGAGAAGTTTCTGGTTTGAAGGACCAAGAGAAGTTTCTGGTTTGAAGGTCCAAGAGAAGTCTCTGGTTTGAAGGACCAAGAGAAGTCTCTGGTTTGAAGGACTGGGAGAAGTTTCTGGTTTGAAGGACTGGGAGAAGTTTCTGGTTTGAAGGACCAAGAGAAGTTTCTGGTTTGAAGGACCAAGAGAAGTTTCTGTTTGAAGGACCAAGAGAAGTTTCTGGTTTGAAGGACTGAGAGAAGTCTCTGGTTTGAAGGACCAAGAGAAGTTTCTGGTTTGAAGGACCAGAGAAGTTTCTGGTTTGAAGGACCAAGAGAAGTTTCTGGTTTGAAGGACCAAGAGAAGTTTCTGGTTTGAAGGACTGGGAGAAGTCTCTGGTTTGAAGGACCAAGAGAAGTTTCTGGTTTGAAGGACCAAGAGAAGTTTCTGGTTTGAAGGACCAAGAGAAGTTTCTGGTTTGAAGGACCAAGAGAAGTTTCTGGTTTGAAGGACCAAGAGAAGTTTCTGGTTTGAAGGACCAAGAGAAGTTCTGGTTTGAAGGACCAAGAGAAGTTTCTGGTTTGAAGGACCAAGAGAAGTTTCTGGTTTGAAGGACCAAGAGAAGTTTCTGGTTTGAAGGACCAAGAGAAGTTTCTGGTTTGAAGGACTGGGAGAAGTCTCTGGTTTGAAGGACTGAGAGAAGTCTCTGGTTTGAAGGACTGAGAGAAGTCTCTGGTTTGAAGGACTGGGAGAAGTCTCTGGTTTGAAGGACTGAGAGAAGTCTCTGGTTTGAAGGACTGGGAGAAGTCTCTGGTTTGAAGGACTGAGAGAAGTCTCTGGTTTGAAGGACTGGGAGAAGTCTCTGGTTTGAAGGACTGAGAGAAGTCTCTGGTTTGAAGGACCAAGAGAAGTCTCTGGTTTGAAGGACAAAGAGAAGTCTCTGGTTTGAAGGACAAAGAGAAGTCTCTGGTTTGAAGGACCAAGAGAAGTTTCTGGTTTGAAGGACTGAGAGAAGTCTCTGGTTTGAAGGACTGAGAGAAGTCTCTGGTTTGAAGGACCAAGAGAAGTTTCTGGTTTGAAGGACCAAGAGAAGTTTCTGGTTTGAAGGACTGAGAGAAGTCTCTGGTTTGAAGGACCAAGAGAAGTCTCTGGTTTGAAGGACCAAGAGAAGTTTCTGGTTTGAAGGACCAAGAGAAGTTTCTGGTTTGAAGGACTGAGAGAAGTCTCTGGTTTGAAGGACAAAGGGAAGTCTCTGGTTTGAAGGACCAAGAGAAGTTTCTGGTTTGAAGGACTGGGAGAAGTCTCTGGTTTGAAGGAACCAAGAGAATTTCTGGTTTGAAGGACTGAGAGAAGTCTCTGGTTTGAAGGACAAAGGAAGTCTCTGGTTTGAAGGACCAAGAGAAGTTTCTGGTTTGAAGGACTGGGAGAAGTCTCTGGTTTGAAGGACCAAGAGAAGTCTCTGGTTTGAAGGACAAAGAGAAGTCTCTGGTTTGAAGGACAAAGAGAAGTCTCTGTTTGAAGGACCAAGAGAAGTCTCTGGTTTGAAGGACCAAGAGAATTTCTCTGGTTTGAAGGACGAGAGAAGTCTCTGGTTTGAAGGACAAAGAGAAGTCTCTGGTTTGAAGGACCAAGAGAAGTTTCTGGTTGAAGGACAAAGAGAAGTCTCTGGTTTGAAGGACCAAGAGAAGTTTCTGGTTTGAAGACTGAGAGAAGTCTCTGGTTTGAAGGACTGAGAGAAGTCTCTGGTTTGAAGGACCAAGAGAAGTCTCTGGTTTGAAGGACCAAGAGAAGTCTCTGGTTTGAAGGACTGGGAGAAGTTTCTGGTTTGAAGGACCAAGAGAAGTTTCTGGTTTGAAGGACTGGGAGAAGTTTCTGGTTTGAAGGACCAAGAGAAGTTTCTGGTTTGAAGGACTGGGAGAAGTTTCTGGTTTGAAGGACCAAGAGAAGTTTCTGGTTTGAAGGACTGGGAGAAGTTTCTGGTTTGAAGGACCAAGAGAAGTTTCTGGTTTGAAGGACTGGGAGAAGTCTCTGGTTTGAAGGACCAAGAGAAGTTTCTGGTTTGAAGGACTGGGAGAAGTCTCTGGTTTGAAAGACCAAGAGAAGTTTCTGGTTTGAAGGACTGGGAGAAGTCTCTGGTTTGAAGGACCAAGAGAAGTCTCTGGTTTGAAGGACCAAGAGAAGTCTCTGGTTTGAAGGACCAAGAGAAGTTTCTGGTTTGAAGGACCAAGAGAAGTCTCTGGTTTGAAGGACTGGGAGAAGTTTCTGGTTTGAAGGACCAAGAGAAGTTTCTGGTTTGAAGGACTGGGAGAAGTTTCTGGTTTGAAGGACCAAGAGAAGTTTCTGGTTTGAAGGACTGGGAGAAGTCTCTGGTTTGAAGGACCAGAGAAGTTTTCTGGTTTGAAGGACTGGGAGAAGTCTCTGGTTTGAAGACCAAGAGAAGTTTCTGGTTTGAAGGACGGGAGAAGTCTCTGGTTTGAAGGACCAAGAGAAGCTCTGGTTTGAAGGACCAAGAGAAGTTTCTGGTTTGAAGGACTGGGAGAAGTCTCTGGTTTGAAGGACCAAGAGAAGTCTCTGGTTTGAAGGACCAAGAGAAGTTTCTGGTTTGAAGGACTGGGAGAAGTCTCTGGTTTGAAGGACCAAGAGAAGTCTCTGGTTTGAAGGACCAAGAGAAGTCTCTGGTTTGAAGGACCAAGAGAAGTCTCTGGTTTGAAGGACCAAGAGAAGTCTCTGGTTTGAAGGACCAAGAGAAGTTTCTGGTTTGAAGGACCAAGAGAAGTCTCTGGTTTGAAGGACCAAGAGAAGTCTCTGGTTTGAAGGACCAAGAGAAGTCTCTGGTTTGAAGGACTGGGAGAAGTTTCTGGTTTGAAGGACTGGGAGAAGTCTCTGGTTTGAAGGACCAAGAGAAGTTTCTGGTTTGAAGGACCAAGAGAAGTTTCTGGTTTGAAGGACCAAGAGAAGTTTCTGGTTTGAAGGACCAAGAGAAGTTTCTGGTTTGAAGGACCAAGAGAAGTTTCTGGTTTGAAGGACCAAGAAGAAGTTTCTGGTTTGAAGGACCAAGAGAAGTTTCTGGTTTGAAGGACCAAGAGAAGTCTCTGGTTTGAAGGACCAAGAGAAGTCTCTGTTTGAAGGACCAAGAGAAGTTTCTGGTTTGAAGGACCAAGAGAAGTTTCTGGTTTGAAGGACCAAGAGAAGTTTCTGGTTTGAAGGACCAAGAGAAGTCTCTGGTTTGAAGGACCAAGAGAAGTCTCTGGTTTGAAGGACCAAGAGAAGTCTCTCTGGTTTGAAGGACCAAGAGAAGTCTCTGGTTTGAAGGACCAAGAGAAGTTTCTGGTTTGAAGGACTGGGAGAAGTCTCTGGTTTGAAGGACCAAGAGAAGTTTCTGGTTTGAAGGACCAAGAGAAGTCTCTGGTTTGAAGGACCAAGAGAAGTTTCTGGTTTGAAGGACCAAGAGAAGTCTCTGGTTTGAAGGACAAGAAAGTCTCTGGTTTGAAGGACCAAGAGAAGTTTCTTGGTTTGAAGGACCAAGAGAAGTCTCTGGTTTGAAGGACTGGAGAAGTCTCTGGTTTGAAGGACCAAGAGAAGTCTCTGGTTTGAAGGACCAAGAGAAGTTTCTGGTTGAAGGACCAAGAGAAGTCCTCTGGTTTGAAGGACCAAGAGAAGTTTCTGGTTTGAAAGGACCAAGAGAAGTTTCTGGTTTGAAGGACTGAGAGAAGTCTCTGGTTTGAAGGACAAAGAGAAGTCTCTGGTTTGAAGGACCAAGAGAAGTTTCTGGTTTGAAGGACTGAGAGAAGTTTCTGGTTTGAAGGACCAAGAGAAGTTTCTGGTTTGAAGGACTGAGAGAAGTTTCTGGTTTGAAGGACTGAGAGAGAAGTTTTCTGGTTTGAAGGACCAAGAGAAGTCTCTGGTTTGAAGGACTGAGAGAAGTTTCTGGTTTGAAGGACCAAGAGAAGTTTCTGGTTTGAAGGACTGAGAGAAGTTTCTGGTTGAAGGACTGAGAGAAGTTTCTGGTTTGAAGGACAAAGAGAAGTTTCTGGTTTGAAGGACTGAGAGAAGTTTTCTGGTTTGAAGGACTGAGAGAAGTTTCTGGTTTGAAGGACTGAGAGAAGTTTCTGGTTTGAAGGACTGGGAGAAGTTTCTGGTTTGAAGGACCAAGAGAAGTCTCTGGTTTGAAGGACCAAGAGAAGTTTCTGGTTTGAAAGGACCAAGAGAAGTTTCTGGTTTGAAGGTCCAAGAGAAGTCTCTGGTTTGAAGGACCAAGAGAAGTCTCTGGTTTGAAGGACTGGGAGAAGTTTCTGGTTTGAAGGACTGGGAGAAGTTTCTGGTTTGAAGGACCAAGAGAAGTTTCTGGTTTGAAGGACCAGAGAAGTTTCTGGTTTGAAGGACTGGGAGAAGTTTCTGGTTTGAAGGACTGGGAGAAGTTTCTGGTTTGAAGGACCAAGAGAAGTTTCTGGTTTGAAGGACCAAGAGAAGTTTCTGGTTTGAAGGACTGGGAGAAGTTTCTGGTTTGAAGGACTGGGAGAAGTTTCTGGTTTGAAGGACCAAGAGAAGTTTCTGGTTTGAAGGACCAAGAGAAGTTTCTGGTTTGAAGGACTGGGAGAAGTCTCTGGTTTGAAGGACCAAGAGAAGTCTCTGGTTTGAAGGACCAAGAGAACTCTGGTTTGAAGGACCAAGAGAAGTTTCTGGTTTGAAGACCAAGAGAAGTTTCTGGTTTGAAGGACCAAGAGAAGTTTCTGGTTTGAAGGACTGAGAGAAGTCTCTGGTTTGAAGGACCAAGAGAAGTTTCTGGTTTGAAGGACCAAGAGAAGTTTCTGGTTTGAAGGACCAAGAGAAGTTTCTGGTTTGAAGGACTGGGAGAAGTCTCTGGTTTGAAGGACCAAGAGAAGTCTCTGGTTTGAAGGACCAAGAGAAGTTTCTGGTTTGAAGGACCAAGAGAAGTTTCTGGTTTGAAGGACCAAGAGAAGTTTCTGGTTTGAAGGACCAAGAGAAGTTTCTGGTTTGAAGGACTGGGAGAAGTCTCTGGTTTGAAGGACCAAGAGAAGTTTCTGGTTTGAAGACCAAGAGAAGTTTCTGGTTTGAAGGACCAAGAGAAGTTTCTGGTTTGAAGGACTGGGAGAAGTCTCTGGTTTGAAGGACACAGAGAAGTTTCTGGTTTGAAGGACCAAGAGAAGTTTCTGGTTTGAAGGACCAAGAGAAGTTTCTGGTTTGAAGGACTGGGAGAAGTTTCTGGTTTGAAGGACTGGGAGAAGTTTCTGGTTTGAAGGACTGGGAGAAGTCTCTGGTTTGAAGGACCAAGAGAAGTTTCTGGTTTGAAGGACCAAGAGAAGTTTCTGGTTTGAAGGACCAAGAGAAGTTTCTGGTTTGAAGGACCAAGAGAAGTTTCTGGTTTTGAAGGACCAAGAGAAGTCTCTGGTTTGAAGGACCAGAGAAGTTTCTGGTTTGAAGGACCAAGAGAAGTTTCTGGTTTGAAGGACTGGGAGAAGTTTTGGTTTGAAGGACTGGGAGAAGTTTCTGGTTTGAAGGACTGGAGAAGTCTCTGGTTTGAAGGACCAAGAGAGTTTCTGGTTTGAAGGACCAAGAGAAGTTTCTGGTTTGAAGGACCAAGAGAAGTCTCTGGTTTGAAGGACTGGGAGAAGTCTCTGGTTTGAAGGACCAAGAGAAGTTTCTGGTTTGAAGGACCAAGAGAAGTTTCTGGTTTGAAGGACCAAGAGAAGTCTCTGGTTTGAAGGACTGGGAGAAGTCTCTGGTTTGAAGGACCAAGAGAAGTTTCTGGTTTGAAGGACCAAGGAAGTTTCTGGTTTGAAGGACCAAGAGAAGTTTCTGGTTTGAAGGACCAAGAGAAGTTTCTGGTTTGAAGGACCAAGAGAAGTTTCTGGTTTGAAGGACCAGAGAAGTCTCTGGTTTGAAGGACTGGGAGAAGTCTCTGGTTTGAAGGACCAAGAGAAGTTTCTGGTTTGAAGGACTGGGAGAAGTCTCTGGTTTGAAGGACCAAGAGAAGTCTCTGGTTTGAAGGACCAAGAGAAGTCTCTGGTTGAAGGACCAAGAGAAGTTTCTGGTTTGAAGGACTGGGAGAAGTCTCTGGTTTGAAGGACCAGAGAAGTTTCTGGTTTGAAGGACCAAGAGAAGTTTCTGGTTTGAAGGACAAGAGAAGTTTCTGGTTTGAAGGACTGGGAGAAGTCTCTGGTTTGAAGGACTGGGAGAAGTCTCTGGTTTGAAGGACAAGAGAAGTTCTGTTTGAAGGACCAGAGAAGTTTCTGGTTTGAAGGACCAAGAGAAGTTTCTGGTTTGAAGCTGGAGAAGTCTCTGGTTTGAAGCCAAGAGAAGTTCTGTTTGGAAGGACCAAGAGAAGTCTCTGGTTGAAGGACCAAGAGAAGTTTCTGGTTTGAAGGACCAAGAGAAGTTTTGGTTTGAAGGACCAAGAGAAGTTCTGGTTTAAGGACCAAGAGAAGTTTTCTGGTTGAAGGACCAGAGAAGTTTCTGGTTTGAAGGACAAGAGAGTTTTGTTGATTGAGCCAAGAAATCTTTTGGTTTTAAGGAAGAGAATTTCGGTTTGAAGGACCAAGAGAAGTTCTGTTTTGAAGCAAGAAAGTTCTGGTTTGAAGGACCCAAAAAGTCTCTGGTTTGAAGGAGAAAAATTTTGGGTTAGAAGCTAGATGAACTTTGAAGACCAAAATTTCAGGTTGAAGGCCAAGAAATCTCTGGTTTGAAGGCCAAGGGGAATGTCTCTGGTTTGAAGGACCAAGAGAAGCTCTGGTTTGAAGGACTGAAAAGTTCTCTGGTTAGACTTTAGATGTCCTAGGTTTAAAGATTGAGAAGCTCGTTAGGACCAATGAAGCTGGTTGAAGGACCAAGAAGCTTGTTTGATAAAAGAGAAGTCTTGGTTGAAAGGAGGGAATCTGGTTATGACCAAGAAAATTTCTGGTTTGAAGAAAGAGAATTCTGGTTTAAGACCATGGAAAATCTTCTGGTTGAAGAGAGAAGGTCATTGAGGACCGAAAGTCTCAGTGTTTGAAGGACAAGAGAAAGTCTTCGGTTAGAAGAAGAATGGTTTGCAAGAGGGCTGTTTGAAGGGCCAAGAGAATTTCTGGTTTTGAAGACCAAGAGAAGTTCTGGTTTGAAGGACCAAGAAGTCTCTGGTTTGAAGGACCAAGAGAAGTTTCTGGTTTGAAGGACCAAGAGAAGTTCTGGTTTGAAGGACCAAAAGTCTTGGAAGAAGTTGAAGGAAAGAGTTCTGTTTGGCAAGAAGCCCAAGAGATGTCTCTGGTTTGAAGGACCAAGAGAAGTCTCATGTTGTATGGAAAGGAAGTCTCTGGTTTTGAAGGACCAAGATGAAGTTCTGGTTGAGAGAGGAAGTCTGGGTGAAGGTGTTTGAGGACCGAAGCCCTTTGGTTTTAAGGAAGAAGATTTTGTGAAGGGCCCAAAAAAGCTCTGTTTGAAGACGAAAGTCTGGTTGAGAAGTGTTTCCGGTTTTAGAACAAGGTTTTTGAAGGACCAAAGGTTAAGGAAAGGGTTTTG
>NC_069423.1:16289967-16315938 GCF_026875155.1 Cherax quadricarinatus | reverse complement strand
CTACACTGTACCATCACAGTTACAACAACCCTACACTGTACCATCACCAGTTACGACAACTCTACACTGTACTATCACCAGTTACAACAACTCTACACTGTACCATCACCAGTTACAACAACCCTACACTGTACCATCACCAGTTACAACAACCCTACACTGTACCATCACCAGTTACAACAACCCTACACTGTACCATCACCAGTTAGAACAACTCTACACTGTACCATCACCAGTTAGAACAACTCTACACTGTACCATCACCAGTTAGAACAACTCTACACTGTACCATCACCAGTTAGAACAACTCTACACTGTACAATCACCAGTTACAACAACTCTACACTGTACCATCACCAGTTACAACAACCCTACACTGTACCATCACCAGTTACAACAACTCTACACTGTACCATCACCAGTTACAACAACATACATAATCCGTACACTGTCCCGGACCGAGAAATTTGGACGCTCGGACACTTTTTAAAATATTGGTTATGCACTCCTCGTGTGGCGGTAGATAAGACTAATTTTCTATTAGGTTTAATAAAGATAAATTGTATACCTCTCGCTTTGTTTTCAATGAATTTACTGCGCATGGAATTTTTAGAAGTATTTTAAAAGTTAGTTTTTTGACTATCATATATTTTTTCAGCGCCCCGGGCAGCTGCCCGGCTGGCCTGCCTTTTATTCGCCCCTGGTCCTTGTTCTTATATTCTTACATATACAAAACATACATTAATCATGAAGCCCATAGGATGTAGAGTATTATGTAAATACAAACACTTGCATAATGCTTACACACACACACACACACACACACACACACACACACACACACCACACACACAGGGCCAGGAACCGTGAATCGACCCCTACAATCATATATAGGTGAGTACACATAAAGACACACACACTCCTTATTCAAGTGGGCCCCAACTCAGTCTCTCGTTCACAGGTCTATAAGAATACAGCCTAAAATTTTTCACCCTGTGAGAACCAACTACAACTGTACATCCACAGCTAGAGTGACGTATCTGCCAACACGCCCTGAGACCAGACGTTACTAGCGTCAAGTGATGTCGCTCGACAACACTGGTAGACGCCAGACTTTCTTAAGTAAGTTGACGAATCTTTCTGTTAAAACTCGGTACATAAGTAATAAAACAGTAACTTTCTAGACTCATAAAATAAAAGAAAAACATGTGTAGATCAAGACTCACCAGTGTCAGAGTTGTCCCAGTAAGTACCTGGTCAGTACATAGTGTGTTTATACCAGAGACCACCAGTAAGAACCTGGTCCCTGGCAACACACCCCCTCACTCTTCATAGATCTAAACTTACTCCCTGTTCAGCACATCCACACTTACTACTGTGCAATCTACATCTACAGGACCTTAAATTCCAATATTAACCTTGACCTAAAATGCTTTCTTGATAGTTGTGACAGAACCCACAGGCACAACACCAGACACAAACATCTCTGACATTCCTCGTGTCCGACTAAACCTTTACAAAAATTCAATGTATGTCAAAGGCCCTAAAATCTGGAACACCCTACCTGAAAATTCTAAAACTGCAGACACATTCATCGCCTTCAAAACTACCATCAGAAAACATCTTATCTCCCTGATACACCCTGTCAACTAATAATACGAATACCACCTGGTGGTTCACACTTACACTCACTCACCCATTTGACCATATACAGAAATATCAATCTCAATCTCAAAATAATGAATCTTAACTAGTCATAAGTTGGCCTGTGATACTCCAATACTGAAACTATGTATAGTGCCAAAACAAAAGCATTCACATTGCTAAACTCACAAACTAGTATTTAGTCACTTAGCCATAATACCAACTTACCTCATAATTTTGTAATATTTTAAACTTAAGATTTAATCTAAGTCTGCCCGAAATGCCTAGCCATGGCCCATGCTAGGTGTTCTAGTGGTACACTCTGTAATTATTTTTTTACTCCCTGTAAACCCCAAAATAACCAAATTCGTAAATCGCATTGTAACCCTTTATAGAGAATAAACTTTGAATTTAAAATTGAATTTAAAAGTGTGTTTTACCAGAGACCCCCAGAAGACCTGGTGCAATAGTGTGTTTATACCAGAGTCCCCAGTAAGACCTGGTCAGCAAATAGTGTTTTTCCCCAGAGCCACCGTAAGAACCTGGTCACAATAGTGTTTTAAACCCAGAGACCGCAGTAAAAACCCGGGCACACATAGTGTTTTTATCCCCAGGACCCCCGTAAAAACCCGGGTAAAACACATAGTGTGTTTATACCAAGCCCCCCGTAATACTGGTCAGCACATAGTTGTTTATACCAGAGACCCCCCAGTAAAACCTGGTCAGAAATAGTTGTTTATACAGAGTCACCAGTAAAAACCCTGGTCAGCATAGGTGTTTAAAACAAGCCCACCAGTAAAAAACCGGAAACATAGTGTGTTTAAACAAGACCCCCAGAAAAGTACCGGGTCAGCCATAGTTTTTTTATACCAGAGCCACCAGTAAAAACCCTGGTCAGCACATAGTGTGTTTATACCGGACCCCCCAGAAAAACCCTGGCAGC
This sequence comes from Cherax quadricarinatus, assembly GCF_026875155.1. Classification (NCBI taxonomy): domain Eukaryota; kingdom Metazoa; phylum Arthropoda; class Malacostraca; order Decapoda; family Parastacidae; genus Cherax; species Cherax quadricarinatus. The sequence goes on along the minus strand of NC_069423.1, from coordinate 16,313,351 downwards.
CATAGTTGTTTATACCAGAGACCACCGTAAGAACCTGGTAGCACTTTAGTGTGTTTAGCCAGAGAACCAGTAAAAAACCTGGTCAGAATAGTGTGTTTATACCAAGACCCCCAGTAAAAACCCTGGAAGCCCATAGTGTGTTTATACCGAGACCAAGTAAGAAGGAAAGCACATAGTGTGTTTATACCAGGATCCCCAGTAAGACCTGGAAAGCACATAGTGTGTTTATACAAGATCACCATAAAAACCCCTGGTCAGCACTTTAGTGGGGTTTTTACCAAGACCACCAGTAAGCCCTGGTAAGCACATAGTGTGTTTATACCAAGCCACCGTAAGAACTGGAAAGCACTAGTGTGTTTACCCCAGGACCCCGTAAAAACCTGGTCAGCACATAGTGTGTTTATACCAAGACCACCAGTAAACCCTGGAACACTAGGGTTTATCCCGGGGCCACCTTAAAAACGGGTAAGACATACTGTGTTTATACAGAGATCACCAGAAAGAACTGGTAAGCACATAGGGTTTTATACCAGAAATCATCTCCCTTTTGTAAAATTTTTCTTAATCCCCTAACGGGCTTAACTTTGAAAACTTAAAGCCTTGTCCGGGATCTAATTTCAGTATGTCCTTTTATGAGTACTCCCCACATGAGGGTAAGGGGTAAATACCATCCACAGGATGGGTAGGGGGTGACAATCTCCACATAGGGGTAGGGGTGTACATCCACAGGTTGGTTTGGGGGTTGACAATACCCACATGAGGGTTGGAGGACTACACCCACGGATTGTATGGGGAGCTACCACCCATGGTGGGTAGGGGGTGACAATCATGCACAGGATGGGCATGGGTGATTACCACCATAGGAGGGGTATGGGGGCTGCCACCCAATGATGGGTAGGGGGGTGACTACCAACCACAGGATGGGTAGGGGGAAACTCCCACCCCGGGATGGGTAGGAGTGACTAAAAACCACAGGATGGGTAGGAGTGACTACCCCCACGGGATGGGTATGGGGGTACCACCCAAGGATGGGTAGGGAGGACTACCACCCACGGTGGGTATGGGGGAATCCCACCCTCAGGTGGGTATGGAGTGACTATCCCCCCGCAGGATGGGTAGGGAGTGATCCATCCAAGCTGGTTTTGACCCCACACATAGGGGGTTGGGGCACATAAAAAAAAACATCCTTTAGCATCCCAAGGGTAAATTTGTTGCCACAGTGGAGGTTCCAGGCCCCCCAATTAGCGCACTTGAAATTGGACACTGCCTCTAACCAATAAGGGAACAACATTCGACACCCCAAAGTAAAATCAGGACCCCCCCCAACCCCTTTCTAAAAGGGGGTTTTTGAGGAGTTGAGATTGAAACAGTATTGTTCTAACTTAGGAAAGGGGTTCCCAATAAATCGAAAGTAGGATAAAAAACAAAAAATTTTGAAAATTTCGGCAAAAGCCCCAAAAAAAGTAAAAAAGGGGTTTTGAAAGGGAAAGTTAATACAAGCATACTAAAACAAGTCCAAAACTGTAATGGTTTGACAGGGTGAGAATCACTGGTGGGTAACTTTTCCCCAAAAAAGATTTTCAAATGTTTTTCAGGGGTCTCATTCTTTTAAAAAACAAATTCCCGTATAGTAATTGTGATGCCAGAAAAAGTCGTAAAATCACCCCGGGTGAAGGCGGTAGTCTGAGAAGCAAAAGGTGGGTCAGTGACTTTTTGGCGTTCAGACGGCTACGTGCTGAGAAGCAAGAGGTGGCTCATACTTATCTGGCGTGCAGGACGGCCGTGCTGAGAAGCAAGAGGTGGCTCAGTAAATATGGCTCAGGAGGCTACGTGTGGAAAGCAAGAGGTGGCTCAGTACTTACTGGCGTTCAGGACGGTACGTGCGAGAACGCAAGAGGTGGCTCGTAAATACTGGGGTGCAGGCGGGTACGTGTGAGAACGAAGGGTGCTCAGTAACTCACCCGGCGTGCAGGCGGCTACGTGTGAGGGGAAAGGGGGCTCAGTAATCCTGGCTGCGGGGGGCTACGTGTAAAAGCAAAAGGTCTCAGTAAATCCCCGGCGTGCAGGACGGCTTGCTGAGAACGCAAAAGGTGGCTCAGTAACTCACCGGCGGCAGGACGGCTAGTGCTGAGGAGCAAAAGGTGGCTCATACTTACTGGGTGCGGACGGGTACTGCTGAGAACGCAAGAGGGGGCTCAGTAACAACTGTTCAGGGGCGGGTTCGTGTAGAACCAAAGAGGTGGCTTAAAACCCCTGGGCCCCGGCAGGACCCCGGGGGAGAAAGAGGGCCGAGGATTTTTGGCTGAGGCGGTAGTGGAAAAAGAGGGGCCGTAAAACCCCCCTGGGGGAGGGGTACGTGCGAAACCAAGAGGGGTCGTAAAAACCCCCTGGGGAGGAGGCCGGTGAGGCAACCCCCTAGAGAAGTGGAAACCCAACCCCCAGGGGGGAGGTTCCGTAGCCCCCAAAAACCCGGGGAGGGAAGGGTTACTTCCCCTGGGACAAGTTGAACCCTGGGGGGGAAGGTAGTGAGGAACACCTGGGGGGGAAGAACGTGAGGGAAACCTGAGGAGGAAGGTCAGTGACAACACCTGGGGGGAAAGGGCATGAGCAACACCTGGGGGGGAATCATGTAGGCAACATGGGAGGAAGGTCACGTGACAACACCTGGGGAGGAAGGTCACGTGACGACAACACCTGAGGGAGGAAGGTCATGTGAGGACAACACCTGGGGAGGAAGGTCACGTGAGGGCAACACCTGAGGGAGGAAGGTCATGTGAGGGCAACACCTGAGGGAAGAAGGTTACGTGAGGACAACACATGAGGGAGGAAGGTTACGTGAGGGCAACACCTGAGGAAGGTCACGTGAGGGCAACACCTGAGGAAGGTCACGTGAGGGCAACACCTGAGGAAGGTCACGTGAGGGCAACACCTGAGGAAGGTCACGTGAGGGCAACACCTGAGGAAGGTCACGTGAGGGCAACACCTGAGGAAGGTCATGTGAGGGCAACACCTGAGGAAGGTCATGTGAGGGCAACACCTGAGGAAGGTCATGTGAGGGCAACACCTGAGGAAGGTCACGTGAGGGCAACACCTGAGGGAGGAAGGTCATGTGAGGGCAACACCTGAGGAAGGTCATGTGAGGGCAACACCTGAGGAAGGTCATGTGAGGACAACACGAGAGAGAGAGAGAGGAACTCTCAAAAGTTTTTCCACAAATGACCCGGATATTCCCCCACAAACAGAACTGGATATTCCCCCACAAACAGAACTGGATATTCCCCCACAAACAGAACTGATATTCCCCCACAAACAGAACTGGATATTCCCCACAAACAGAACTGGATATTCCCCCACAAACAGCCCCGGATAGTCCCCCACAAACAGCCCGGATATTCCCCCATAAACAGCCCTGGGCGGATATTCCCCCACAAACAGCCCGGATATCCCCCCACAAACAGCCTGAATATTCTCCCACATACAGCCCCGGATATTCCCCCGCAAACAGTCCCGATATTCCCCCACAAACAACCCAGATATTCTCCCACAAACAGCTCGAATATTCCCCACAAACAGCCCGGATATTCCCCCACAAACAGCCCGAATATTCCATTCAAACAGCCCGGATATTCTCCCACAAACAGTTCGGATATTCCTCCACAAACAGCCCGGATATTCTCCCACAAACAGCCAGGATACTCTCCCACAAACAGTCCGGATATTCCCCTACAAACAGCCCGGATATTCTCCCACAAACAGTCAGGATACTCCCCACAAACAGTCCGGATATTCCCCCACAAACAGCCCGGATATTCCCCCACAAACAGCTCCGGATATTCTCCCACGATCAGTCCGGATATTCCCCACAAACAGCCCAGATATTCTCCCACAAACAGCTCAGATATTCCCCCACAAGCAGCCCGGATATTCCCCCACAAACAGCCCAGATATCCTCCCACAAACATCCCGGATATTACCCACAAACAGCCAGGATATTACCCACAAACAGCTTGGGTAATCCTCCACAAACTACCCGGATCTTCCTCCACGAACTACCCGGATATTCCCCTACGAACTACCCGGGTATTCCCCCACAAACGACCCGGATATTCCTCCACAAACAAGGACATTCCCCCACAAACGACCCGGATATTTCCCCACAAACTACCCGGATATTCCCCCACAAACGACCCGGATATTCCCACACAAACAAGGACATTCCCCCACAAACGACCCGGATATTTCCCCACAAACTACCCGGATATTCCCCCACAAACGACCTGGATATTCCCTCATTAATGTTGAGAGAAGACACAGGGAAGTGTTGTTGACTGGACTCTTAACACATCCACCACATCATCACACTCTCCTCTCCTCTTCTCTCTTCCCCACTCACCCTCTTCTCTTCGCTCTCTCTCCCATTCGTTCTCTCTTTCATATTCTCGAATTTTTCCTCTTCCTCCCAACTTTCCTCCTCCAGTCATCTCTCTCTCTCTCTCTCTCTCTGAAGGAGATGCAGGATGAGGAGAGGTACTGGGTGAGGGAAGGTACAAGATGGGGGGGGGGGGAGGTGCAGGATGAAGGGAGGTGCAGGGTAACGGGAGGAGCAGGGTGAGGTGCAAGAGTAGCGTATATTGAAGGTGTGGTTTGGTAGGGTAGGGTTGGGTTAGGGACGGGGTAGAGGAGGGAGGGGGATGGGAGGGAGGGAGGGGGAAGGGAGGGAGGGTGGCGGTGGAGGGGGTGTGTTGGTAGTGTCTTGTGGGAACTGCTGTGTTCAGCTACTAGGAAACTAAAGAGGAAAGATGCGCCCTTCCTCTTGCTGCCCACCCACCTCCACCCTCCATCCTTACCTCCACCCTCCATCCTTATCTCCATCCTCCATCCTTATCTCCATCCTCCATCCTTACCTCTACCCTCCATCCTTACCTCCACCCTCCATCCTTACCTCCACCTCCATCCTTATCTCCATCCTCCATCCTTATCTCCATCCTCCATCCTTACCTCTACCCTCCATCCTTACCCTCTACCTTCCATCCTTACCTCTACCCTCCATCCTTACCTCTAGCCTCCATCCTTACCTCCACCCCTCCATCCTTACCTCTACCCTCCATCCTTATCTCTACCCTCCATCCTTAACTCTACCCTCCATCCTTACCTGCACCCTCCATCCTTATCTCCATCCTCCATCCTTACCTCTACCCTCCATCCTTATCTCTAACCCTCCATCCTTACCTCTACCCACCATCCTTACCTCCACCCTCCATCCTTACCTCCACCCTCCATCCTTACCTCCATCCTCCCTCCTTACTTCCGCTCTCCATCCTTCCCTCCACCCTCCCTCATTACCTCCACCCTCCATCCTTACCTCCACTACTCCATCCTTACCTCTACCCTCCATCCTTACCTCCACCCTCCATCCTTACCTCCGCCCTCCCTCCTTACCTCCACCCTCCCTCCTTACCTCCATCCTTCCTCCTTACCTCCATCCTCCTCCTTACCTCCACCCTTACCTCTATCCTCCCTCCTTTCCCTCATCCTCCCTCCTTACCTCCATCCTCCCTCCTTACCTCCATCCTCCCTCCTTACCTCCATCCTCCCTCCTTACCTCCATCCTCCCTCCTTACCTCCATCCTCTTCTCCTTACCTCCATCCTCCCTCCTTACCTCCCTCCCTCCTTACCTCCACCCTCCATCTTACCTCCATCCTCCCTCCTTACCTCCATCCTCCCTCCTTACCTCCACCCTCCATCCTTACCTCCACCCTCCATCCTTATCTCCATCCTCCCTCCTTACGTCCACCCTCCATCCTCCTCCTTACCTCCACCCTCCATCCTTACCTCCATCCTCCCTCCTTACCTCCACCCTCCATCCTTAACCTCCATCCTCCTCCTTACCTCCATCCTCCCTCCTTACCTCACCCTCCATCTTTACCTCCATCCTCCCTCATTACCTCCATCTTCCTCCTTACCTCCACCCTCCATCCTTACCTCCACCCTTCCTCCTCCCTTACTCCATCCTCCCTCCTTATGTCCACCCTCCATCCTTACCTCCATCCTCCCTCCTTACCTCCACCCTCCATCCCTTACCTCCATCCTCCCTCATTACCTCCACCCTCCATCTTTTCCTCCACCTTCCCTCCTTACATCCATCCTCCCTCCTTACCTCCACCCTCCATCCTTACCTCTACCCTCCATCCTTACCTCCACCCTCCATCCTTACCCTCCACCCTCCATCCCTTACCTCCACCCCTCCATCCTTACCTCCACCCTCCATTCTAACCTCTACCCTCCCTCCTTACCTCTACCCTCCATCCTTACCTCCACCCACCCTCCATCCTCCTTCCACCCTCCATCTTTACATCCACCTCCATCTTTACATCCCTCCTCCCTCCTTACCTCCCACCTCTCTCCTTACCTCCATCCTCCCTCCTTACCTCCATCCTCCCTCCTTACCTCCACCTTCCATGCTTACCTCCATCCTCCCTCCTTACCTCCATCCTCCCTCCTTACCTCCACCTTCCATCCTAGAACATAACATAATAAAGGAGGAACACTGCAGGAGGCCTGCTGGACCATACTAGGCAGGTCCTTTACAATTCATCCCACTAACGAAACATTTGCCCAACCCAATTTTCAATGCCACCCAAGAAATAAGCTCTGATGTGAAAGTCCCACTCAAATCCAACCCCTCCCACTCATGTATTATCCAACCTAGATTTGAAACTACCCAAAGTTCCAGCCTCAATAACCCAACTAGGTAGACTGTTCCACTCATCAACTACCCTATTTCCAAACCAATACTTTCCTATGTCCTTTCTAAATCTAAACTTATCTAATTTAAATCCATTACTGCGGGTTCTCTCTTGGAGAGACATCCTCAAGACCTTATTAATATCCCCTTTATTAATACCTATCTTCCACTTATACACTTCGATCAGGTCTCCCCTCATTCTTCGTCTAACAAGTGAATGTAACTTAAGAGTCTTCAATCTTTCTTCATAAGGAAGATTTCTAATGCTATGTATTAATTTAGTCATCCTACGCTGAATGTTTTCTAACGAATTTATGTCAATTTTGTAATACGGAGACCAGAACTGAGCTGCATAATCTAGGTGAGGCCTTACTAATGATGTATAAAGCTGCAGTATGACCTCTGGACTTCTGTTGCTTACACTTCTTGATATAAATCCAGTAATCTATTTGCCTTATTACGTACGCTTAGGCATTGCTGTCTTGGTTTAAGGTTGCTGCTCACCATAACCCCCAAGTCCTTTTCGCAATCTGTATGGCTAAGTTTCTACATCATTTAACTTATAAGTACTAGGGTTATGGGCACTCCCAAGCTTCAGAACCTTGCATTTATCTACATTGAACTGCATCTGCCACTTTTCTGACCAAGAATAGAGTTTGTTTAAATCCTCCTGAAGTTCCATAACATCTACGTTTGAATCAATTATCCTACCTATCTTTGTGTCATCGGCGAATTTGCTCATATCACTAGTAATTCCCTCATCAAGATCATTGATATATATTATAAACAACAACGGGCCCAAGACTGATCCCTGTGGAACACCACTTGTTACAGATCCCCACTCGGATTTAACCCCATTTATGGACCTACTCTGCTTCCTGTCAGTGAGGCCATGACTCGATCCACGAGAGCACTTTTCCCCCAATGCCATGACTGCCACTTTCTTTAACATCTATGGTGCAGAATTCTATCAAAAGCCTACTAAAATCTAAGTAAATAATATCAAATTCTTTATTGTGTCAACAGCCTCAAAAGCTTTACTGAAGAAAGTTATAAATTAGTTAGACAAGACCGCCTCTTGTGAATCCATGCTGAGTATCATTAATCAAGCTATGCTTATCGAGATGGCTTCTTATAATCCAGCTATAATTGACTCTAGTAATTTGCCTAAAATTGAGGTCAGGCTTATTGGGCGGTAATTTGACGGTAACAACTTCTCCCTGTTTTAAAATAGGATTACAATTGCCATATTCCACATATCAGACACTACACACTGTTTGAAGAGATAAATTAAAAATATTAGTTAATGGTTCACAGAGTTCCATTTTGCATTCCTTAAGAACCCTTGAAAAAACCCGGCGACTTATTTTGCTTCAGTCTGTCTATCTGCTTCACAACCATCTCACTAGTGACTGTGATGTTACATAATTTATCTTCTTCTAGCCCACTGTAAAAATTAATCACTGGAATATTATTAGTGTCTTCCTGTGTAAAAACTGAGGGAAAATAATTATTTAAAATCGAGCACATTTCATTCTCTTTGTCAGTAAGATGCCCATAGTTATTTTTAAGGGGACCTATCTTATCTCTAACTTTTGTTCTATAGACCTGGAAAAAACTTTTTGGGTTAGTTTTAGAATCCCTAGCAACTTTAATTTCTAGTCCCTTTTAGCCTTTCTTATCCCCTTTTTAATGTCCCTCTTAATGCAATATAACTGATTCATAAGATGACCCTCACCTCTTTTGATACGCCTATAAATTCCTTTCTTATGCCCTAGTAGATATTTGAGCCTATTATATCACCATTTTGGGTCATTTCTATTTGATCTAATTTCTTTATATGGGAATAAACGCTCTTTGAGCAGCATGTGTAGTGTTCAGAAACTGTCATATTGATAGCTCTCTTCGTTACCCCAGTCAACAGATGATAAGTGTTCTCTAAGCCCATCGTAATCTGCTAAGCGAAAATCTGGGACTGTTACTGAGTTATCGCTACTATCGTACTTCCATTCAATGCTAAATGTAATTGATTTGTGGTCGCTAGCACCCAGTTCCTCTGAAATTTCTAAATTATTAACAAGGGATTCATTGTTTGCCATAACTAAGTCAAGCAGGTTATTTCCCCTTGTAGGTTCTGTCACAAACTGCTTCAAAAACAATCCTGAAATACTTCTAAGAAGTCGTATGATTCTAAATTCCCAGTCAAGAAATTCCAATCAACATGACTAAAGTTAAATTCTCCTAGAATTACTACATTATCGTGCCTTGTGGCCTTAACAATTTCCTCCCATAGTAGTTTCCCTTGGTCCCTATCTAAGTTTGGGGGACGGTATATCACTCCTAAAATCAGTTTTTCATGCCCCTCTGAAAATTCTATCCAAACAGACTCTGTATGTGTTACTTCAGACTTAATACCCGTTTTTATGCAACAGTTCAAACATCTCAGACATACAATGCCACCCCACCCCCCTTCCCAATACTTCTATCTTCTTGGAACAATTTAAAACCCTGAATATGACATTCCGCAGGCATGTCCCGACTTTTTGAATTAAACCACGTCTCAGTTAAGCAAATACATCAATGTTACCTGCACTAGCAACTAATCTCAACTCGTCCATCTTATTCCTAGCACTACGGCAATTAGCATAATAAACATTGAAAGACTCTCCTTTCTCTTTACCCTTCCTGCTCATTTCTATTTTACTACTAAACCTATTACTGTCCTTATCACCCAAGGTCCCTGGCTTTTCAATATCTACCTCGTTCTATTATTACTAGTTCCCCTAGAACTCGTAATATTACTACACTGGGACTTCACTGTTTTCCTGCCAAAACCCATACCACTAACTATTCCTAGTTTAAAGTCCTAACTGCTCCCTCCACTGCAGTTGCCAGTGCTCCCACCCCACACCTAGATAAGTGAACCCCATCCCTGGCATACATGTCATTTCTGCCATAGAAGAGGTCCCAGTTGTCAATGAATGTTACCGCATTTTCCTTACAGTATTTGTCCAGCCAGCAATTGACACATATGCCCTGGACAACCATTCATTTCCAACTCCCCTCCTTGGCAAAATACCACATATGAGAGGGTTCCCACCCTTACTCCTAATTATTTCTATTGCTGACCTATACCTGCTAATCAGGTCTTCACTCCTACATCTGAGACAGATAATAGGATTGCTCCCATTACCTCTCATGATGTCATCCAGACGGCTAACAATATCCTCCATCCCAGCCCCAGGAAAGCAAACTCTCTGTCTCCTACTCCTGTCCTTCAAGCAAACGCCCTATCCATATACCTAACTTGGCTATCCCCAACAACAACAATATTCGTACCTTCCTTGGTGTCGTTCGTCGTGACGTTCCCAGTAGTCGACTCACATTCGTCGGGTAGCACTGAGAATGTATTAGATGTTTCCACAACAGTTTCCACGGCAGTCTCTTTCTTCTTCATCGTTTCTACTTTTCCATTCGTCTTCTTGATCGTCAACTTCTTTCCCTGCTGTCCAGCCACTGACCAGTTTCCCTTCTTGACCTGAGGACTCAAAACAGGAGGACTACTACGAATCTTTTTGTTTTCCTCGGTCAGTCGCCGAATTTCCATATTCGCCATCCTCAATTCTTCCTTAAGCTGTTGGTAAAGTTGCTCGATGGAGGGCATCTTGCTTCCTTACCTCCATCCTCCCTCCTTACCTCCACCCTCCATCCTTACCTCCACCCTCCATCCTTACCTCCATCCTCCCTTCTTACCTCCATCCTCCCTCCCTACGTCCACCCTCCATCCTCCCTCCTTACTTCCACCCTCCATCCTTACCTCCATCCTCCCTCCTTACCTCCATCCTCCCTCATTACCTCCACCCATCCATCTTTACCTCCACCTTCCATCCTTACATCCATCCTCCCTCCTTACCTCCACCCTCCATCCTTACCTCCACCCTCCATCCTTACCTCCACCCTCCATCCTTACCTCCACCCTCCATCCTTACCTCCACCCTCCATTCTTACCTCTACCCTCCCTCCTTACCTCTACTCCCCCCTCCTTACCTCCACCCCTCCATCCTTCCTTCCACACCTCCATCTTTACCTCCACCTTCCATCTTTACATCCATCCTCCCTCCTTACCTCCACCCTCTCTCCTTACCTCCATCCTCCCTCCTTACCTCCATCCTCCCTCCCTTACCACCACCTTCCATCCTTACCTCCCTCCTCCCTCCTTACCTCCATCCTCCCTCCTTACCTCCACCTTCCATCCTTACCTCCATCCTCCCTTCTTACCTCCATCCTCCCTTCTTACCTCCATCCTCCCTCCTTACCTCCATCCTCCCTCCTTACCTCCACCTTCCATCCTTACCTCCATCCTCCCTTCTTACCTCCATCCTCCCTTCTTACCTCCATCCTCCCTCCTTACCTCCACCTTCCATCCTTACCTCCATCCTCCCTTCTTACCTCCATCCTCCCTCCTTACCTCCACCTTCCATCCTTACCTCCATCCTCCCTTCTTACCTCCACCTTCCATCCTTACCTCCATCCTCCCTTCTTACCTCCATCCTCCCTCCTTACCTCCACCTTCCATCCTTACCTCCATCCTCCCTTCTTACCTCCATCCTCCCTCCTTACCTCCACCTCCCTTCTTACCTCCATCCTCCCTCCTTACCTCCACCCTCCATCCCTACCTCCACCCTCCATCTAGCTCAGAGCGTTGTTCAGTGTTGATGACTTGTTTCAAGGCAGGAGATATGTATATCAGTGCTGGAACAGATATAGAAACTTTCTGCGGTCACCATATATCCAATTAAGCATTTAAATTCCTGGGAGCGTCTCAAAGTCCTAAATATATACCCATTGAATTGCAGGAGAGAGAGAGAGAGAGAGAGAGAGAGAGAGAGAGAGAGAGAGAGAGAGAGAGAGAGAGAGAGCCAGTCTATCAGCATCCTGTCGGCCAACATTAGAGGTTTCATTACTAATGTTGGAGAGCTCACACACAGTTTTGTGAACACTCGACATCCTGACATGATAGCTGCTGTTGAAACATTTTTGAATGACAGGACTCCAGAAAATTTTGCAAGAATTGCTGGCTACACCTCGTGGATGAGAAGAGAGAGACAAGGGCAAGGAGGAGGTGTTGCTGTATGCTTCTCTGAAAGTGTACATGCCCAGCTCATTGATGTTGCCATCCTTACTCATCTTGAAATGATGTTCTTCAAGCTATGCATAAACACTAGTACCTCTGTACTAGTATATGCAATGTACAGACCTCAGTGGCAACATGCAGACCCCATCAACTTCCTAATGGAAAATGTGGACTCCCTTCTGCTACAACATAACTGTCAACATGTCATAATTGTTGGTGACCTCAACCAACACCTTATACAGAGGGACTTTGATGACCTTCTTGCAGTATTTGACACGAGAATTTTTTTTTATTTCCCTACTCACATCTCTGGCTCCTCCCTTGGCCCAGTAGTGAGTGATCTGGCAGAAGGTATAGTCACTTGTCAACCCCTCGGCTACGTTGGATCATCTGACCACAAGGCTGTTTTTACGACACTTAAGATCCCAACAGAATGAGGTGATGAGTCCATACGTACAACCTGGCTATGGGAAAGAAATAATTGGCCAGCCCTTTGCTCTGAGCTCGCCACCACCTATTGGAATGCTCTTCTCCAAGGGGATGTTGACAACCAAGTGAAAGCCTTCACTGGACACATCCTTAATCTACAACAAAAACACATTCCTCACCGGCAATATGTGACGAAACCTACAGATCAGCCTTGGTTTGGGTTTCGTTGTAGAGAGGTTGCTACTGCTAAGTACAAGGCATGGCGAAGGTATAAGAGACATCCTTACCACCTATAACAGGAACTTGCACAGGCAAGCCTGTAGGCATATGGGTGACGTTCAAAAGTGGGCTTTCACTAAATAGGAGGTGGACACAAAAGGAAAGCTAGCATCAGGTAGGGTAGGCTCCAAAACCTGGTGGTTCCTGGTCAAGGACAGACAAGGTTATCTGCCTGATGAACTCAATCCACCTCTAAATCGACAGGATGGGACCACCTCTACTAATAGTCAAGAGAAAGCGGGCCTCTTTGCCGAACACTTTGCTACCAAAATGCAAGTTCCTGATCCAGCAAGGGACCCTCCTTGGCTAGCTGCAAGAACTGTGTCAAAACTGTCAGTGGTGACAATAGGGCAGGAGGAGGTGCATTTTCTTCTTAAATCGCTTGACCAAGAAAAGGCTGTGGGCCCAACAAGTTGAGCCCAAGATTGCTGAAAAGATGTGCAGCACCTCTAACTCGCATCTTTCAGCACTGCCTAGTACAGTGTAAATGGCCTTCTCTGTGGAATTATCAACTGTAGTCCCTGTTCACAAAAAGAAGAGCAGAAATCAGCAACTACAGACCAGTGTCACTGCTGTTAATCACTGGAAAGATCCTTGAGACAATAATCTCAAGACAAATGACAGAGTTTTTTGACTACCACTCACTACTTTGTGACCGTCAATATGGCTTCAGGAAAGGTTACTCTGCTGCTGATCTGTTGTTAAACCTCTCCACTAAGTGGCACCAGTCACTGGATGAATCCAAAGTCAGCTGTGTGGTAGCACTGGACATTGCTGGTGCTTTCGACCAGGTGTCGCACCACGGCCTCTTAGTAAAACTTCAAGCACTGGGAATTGCAGGCTCTACGCTATGTCTCCTCAGTGATTACCTTCATGATAGGTCTCTAAGGGTAGTTCTCAATGGAACAGAATCAGCAAGACATCCTATTGGGGCAAGTGTTCCACAAGGAAGCGTGCTGGGACCATTGTTATGGAATATCTACTTCAATGACTTTCTTCATCTCATCCCAGAATCCCATGCATATGCAGACGACTGTACACTGACATTCACTTATCCAAGAGAAGAAATGCCAGCTGCTTTAAGCTACATCAATCACTGGCTAAGAGCTATATCAGCTTGGGGAAATAGATGGCAAGTAACATTTGCACCTGAGAAAACACAAATGATGATGGTTTCTAGGCACCATGATGGTAATGCCGGTGCAGAAGTAAGGATGAATGGGAGGGTGTTGGTACCTGGGGAAGAAGTTGATATCCTTGGGGTGAAATTTGATTCCAAACTGACCACGAAGAACCACGTTGTAATCTTGCAAACAAGGCAGCCAGGAAGCTTACAGCACTTTGCCGTATCTCGCATCTGCTTGACAGTAGGGTTTGCAGGATTCTGTACGAGGCACAAGTACGCTCACACCCTGAGTATGCTCCACTTTCATGGTTTGCCTGCCCCCCATCCTTCTGATCTGCGACTGATTGACAGAGTAGAGAACAGAGCAAGACGTCTCATCTCTCGCCTGGACCAATCCTGGATAGATCTGTCATATCAGCAGAGGCTTCAACACAGGAGGGATATGGATGGCGTTACTGTTATGTACAAGGCCAATATTGTCAAAGTACCACACTTGGATCAACTTCGAGGACAGCGTGAAGCAAGCTTCTATACCACTAAGACGGGCAGAAAGCAACAACTTCACTCTGGCTGTATCCTTCTCCAGAACATCAGTTCATCTGAGATCATTTATCCCCAGGATGGAACACATTCGTACAGCATTATGATGTCAACGAGATAAAGTCAGTTGATCAGATGAAAATGCTGGCCCAAAGATGGCTCCAACTTCATCCTGTTCCCTACTTGTATGCCTCATAACAATAAAAATGCTTTCAAATGAGCTGATGTAGGTAAAGCTCTTAGCTTGTCACATAAAATTGGAATCCTAACCTGTAAAAGCTTGTCATAATGCAGGAATCTTAACCTAACTGTGTTAACCTTGTAAAAGAAGGAGGCAGAAGAGAGAGAGAGAGAGAGAAGAGAGAGAGAAGAGAAGAATCAGTGTACTGGATAGTATTATGGGCCGGACCAATTGCACACTGCCATAACATACTAATGTAACGAGATTAACAATGTGTAAGACAAAATCAGTGAAAAGAAAGGCCGCCGTCTAATCCTGAGTGTTAACAGTCTGATCCCTAATTTAGTTTAAACAGTTATGCAATCTGATGTTTAAACAGTCTGATGCTAGTCTGAGTGGTAAACAGTCTAGTGCTAAGTTTGAGGTTAACAGTCTGTCTAAGTCCGATGTAAACTAGTCTGATGCAAGTCTGATGTCTAAAATCTGAATGCTAATCTGGTGTTAAACAGTCTGATGTAAGTTTGAGTGTTAAACAGTCTGAGTGCTAAGTTTGAGTGTTAAACAGTCTGAGTGCTAAGTTTGAGTGTTAAACAGTCTGAGTGCTAAGTTTGAGTGTTAAACAGTCTGAGTGCTAGTTGGAGTGTTAAACAGTCTGAGGCCAACGCAATTTGACTGTTCAAACAGTCTGAGTGTACAGTGAGTTTAAAGTTAGAGTGCTAAAGCAGTTTGAGGTTAAACAGTCGAGTGCTAAGCAGTTTGAGTGTTAAACAGTCTGAGTGCTAAGCAGTTTGAGTGTTAAACAGTCTGAGTGCTAAGCAGTTTGAGTGTTAAACAGTCTGAGTGCTAAGCAGTTTGAGTGTTAAACAGTCTGGTACCACAGATGTGTGCTCAGACTGTTAACCAATAACCATATCACAAACATTGCCGAAAAAGTGCAGAAGTGTTCAAGAGGAAGGTAGACAAGTGCCTCCACCAAGTGCTAGATCAACCAGGCAGTGATAGATATATGGGCCAGCGGACTGCCAGCAATGACAGCTTGGTTGACGAGGCAAACACCAGACAAGCCTGGCTCAGCTGGACTGCGGGAGTAGGGAAACTCTCGAATATAGGAACATACAGGAGGAACACTGCAACAAGCCCCATCAAAGTTAAGGGGACCCCTACGATATAATATACACCATTACAGCAAAGCTGTAAAATGAACACACGCCACACACACACACACACACACGCACACACACACACACACACACACACACACACAGGCATAAGGCACTTCGTGCAAGACGTTCAGTGTGAAAGAGAACTCGTGGGAAAATAAGTAAACGAAATGGACCACGTGACAACAAAATGCAAGGAAGCAGAGGAGAGGTTTGTTCCCAAGGGCAACAGAAATAATGGGAAGACCAGAACGAGCCCTTGGTTCACCCAAAAGTATACGGAGGCAAAAATTAAGTGCGCTAGAGAATGAAAAAAGTAAAGAAGACAAAGGACCCAGGAAAATAAAGAGATTAGTTGAAGAGCCAGAAACGATAAGGAGGGAGGCTCAGCTACAAAACGAAAACGACATAGCATCGAAAGTTAAGTTTGACCCGAAACTATTATATAGCCACAGCAGGAGGAAGACAACAGTCAAGGACCAGGTAATAAGGCTGAGGAAAGGGGGGGGGAATTTCACAAGAAAAGACCAAGAAGTTTGTGAGGAGCTCAACATGAGATTTAAAGAAGTATTCACAGTGGAGACACGAAAGACTCCAAGAAGACAGAATATGGGTGTACACCAACAAGTGCTGGATGAAATACATACAACCGAGGATGAGGTGAAGAAGCTGCTCTGTGAGCCTGATACCTCAAAGGCGGTGGGACCGGACAACATCTCTCCGTGGGTATTTAGAGGAAGCAGAGATGCTGTGTGTGCCACTAACAAAAACCTTCAACACATCCGAACTACCTGAGGTATGGAATATGACAAATGTATTCCCAATTTTTAAGAAAGAAGACAGACACGAGGCATTAAACTACAGACCAGTGTCACTAACGTGTATAGTATGCAAAGTCACGAGAGGGAGTGGTGGGTAGACTGCACTTTTCTTGGACTGCAAGAAGGCCTTCGACACAGTTCCTCACAAGAGGGTAGTGCAAAAGCAAGAGGATCAGGCCCACATAACAGGAAAGGCACCGCAATTGATCAGAGAATATCTGACAGGGAGGCAACAACGAGTCATGGTACGTAACGAGGTGTCAGAATGGGCGCCTGTGACGAGCGGGGTTCCATACGGGTCAGTCCTAGGACCAGTGCTGGTTTTGGTATATGTGAATGACATGACTGAAGGAATAGACTCGGAAGTGTCCCTGTTTGTAGATGATGTGAAATTAATGAGGAGAACCAAATCTGATGAGGATCGAGCAGGAGTACAAAGAGACCTGGACAGGATGCAAGCCTAATCCGGTAACTCTTTCCTCGAATTTAACCCCGCCAAATGCAAAGTTATGAAGATCGGGGAAGGGCAAACACGACCGTAGACAGAGTATAGGCTAGGTGGCCAAAGACTGAAAACCTCACTTAAGGAAAAGGATCTTGGGATGAGTATAATACCGAGCACATCTCCTGAGGCACACATCAACCAGATAACTGCTGCAGCATATGGGCGCCTGGCAAACCTGAGAATAGCGTTCCGATACCTCAGTAAAGAATCGTTCAAAACTCTGTACATTGTGTACGTCAGGCCCAGATTGGAATCTGCAACACCAGTTTGGAACCCGTACCTGGTCAAGCATGTAAAGAAATTAAGAGAAAGTGCAAAGGTTTGCGAGACGACTTGTCCCAGAGCTAAGGAAAATGTCCTACGAAGAAAGGTTAAGGGAAATCAGCCTGACGACACTGGAGGACAGGAGGGTTAGGGGAGACGATAACGACATATAAAATACTGCGAGGAATTGACCAGGTGGACAATGATAGGATGTTCCAGAGATGGGACACCGAAACAAGGGGTCGCAATTGGAAGCTGACGCCTCAACTGAATCAAAGGGATGTTAGGAAGTATGTCTTCAGTCACAGAGCTGTCAGGAAGTGGAATAGTCTGGATAGTGAAGGAGTAGAGGCAGGAACCATACATAGTTTTAAGAAGTTTGATAAAGCTCATGGAGCAGAGAGAGGGAGAACCTAGTAGTGATCAGTGAAGAGGCGGGGCCAGGAGCTATGAATCGACCCCTGCAACCACAAATACGTGAGTAGGTGAGTACACAAACACGCAACAAAACCTATCACATCTTCACGTGCGAACGATGTCCTGTTATACTAGCTATTAAACCTATTAGTGAGCACCTGAACCAGTTTACAAACTAATGACGATTTCTTGATTACAAAGTCCCAATGTTTGTTGTGTTTGTTTGCCTTGTTGTGTCTGCCTTGGTTGTGTATGACTTGTGTCTGCCTTGGTTGTGTCTCCTTGGCTGTGTCTGTCTTGGTTGTGAGTCTGTCCTGGTTGTGTCTGCCTTGGCTGTGTCTGCCTTGGTTGTGTCTCCTTGGCTGTGTCTGCCTGGGTTGTGTCTGCCTTGATTGTGTCTGACTTGGTTATGTCTCCTTATTTGTCTGCCTTGATTGTGAGTCTGTTCAGGTTGTGTCTGCCTTGGTTGTGTCTGCCTTGGTTGTGTTTCCTTTGCTGTGTCTGCCAGGGTTGTGAGTCTGCCCTGGTTGTGTCCGCCTTGGTTGTGTTTACCTTATGTATCTGCCTCTCTCAAGACATCCAAATATTATATAGAGTGTGAGCAGGGTAATATTTTGTGAAGGGAAACCGGATTTGAGACCTGGAGGTGGGAAGTACAGCGCCTGCACTATTAAGAAGGGGTTTGGGATATTTGCTGTTTGAAGCAACATCTAAACTGTCGCATCTGGGCCTCTGGCAAGACAGTGATAGTGTGAATAATGGTGAAAGTGTTTCTTTTTCGAGTCACGCTACCTCGATGGGAAAAGGCCAGCATGTTGTGTATATATATATATATATATATATATATATATATATATATATATATATATATATATATATATATATATACACACACAACACGCACACACAGAAAGATCGCAGTCAGCAGGGCTCGATACTATTACTGGGAGACGGGCAAGGTTTCCAGGTAACGCTCTTATTTACTTGGCCACAAATGCCTCGAAAACTGGGCAGCCTGGTTCACAAGCCATGGTTCTTACCAGCCCGGGCACATTAGTGAGCCTCATGTATGGATTCAAGCTATTTCATGTATATATCTGCTTGTTTCTGCGTGGTGCATTGATATAAAAATCGCCTGTGAAGCCAGAACATATAGGAGATTAAAATAGCATGCAACCATGCCTGAGCCCCACTGATGTGCTCGGGCTGGGAAGAAACATAGCTTGTGAACCAAGATGTCCATACATTCATTAATACAGTTATACTTGATAGAATAATGTAGGGACGACTTCTTCAGGATACCTCACATCTTTTATTTGAAGCATTTGCTACACTACACTTTCCTCGAGATCTATTGACTGGTAACAGTCATAATGATGTCGGATCTAATACAGCTAAAGAAAAAGTGATCTACATTATGGAATGATTAAAGAAAATATATTTAAAATTACGTAAACAACATAGCAGTCTGGCTGTAGTTGTTAAGTGTTGTTAGGTAAGATCTTACATTTATCAGGATTGTGTCCTGTCAGGAATTTTATATCCCCTGAATGTTTAATAAAGTTTTCCCCTTATAATACCAATATTCATAACTGACTCCATATGGATACTAGGCTGTAGTTCAGGACTTCTGGTCACTCTCCTCAAGTGAGTGATAACAGACACAATACATGAGTAGCATATATTGTGTCTGTTATCATCCAGTCACTAGCCTTCACTCATCGGTTAACAAACTGCGTGACTTGCATTTCAGTTCTTTGTAATAATCTTAGTGAGAATCTAACTGGTTTTGATGCCTGTCATGTCAAGTTCCATTTTATAGCCCTCCCCTCATTAGGAGCAGCAGCAATGCTTGAAATTTCCTTCTGATTCAATAATCTTTCTTTCAGTCTCCAGTACTAGCCATTACTCAATTGCAGTTTCAACACATTATGGAGTATTCTGTTGAGTGTTCCTTCTCTTCTTGGTTATACTCTTGATTACTATCATTTTCCTTCAAGTGTGGCTGTAATTTCCCAGTGTGCTTTATCAGTTTCCCTGCGGGATGGCACAAATTTGTCTGATGCTTCTTAGCACTTCTGGTTTATAATGTCAGTCATTTCCTTGAAGGATTGTTCCTGAATTTGTCCTATATTTTATATTATCACTTATACTAAGGAGGAGAATGCCAGCACAGTGACGACTTGTAAACAAACCAGGCCTAGGTTTGACCCTTTGTCATTCCTTCTTACCTTTCGTATATACCTCTGATGAGATTCGACTCCCGGAATCTGGCCCTACCTGGAGTCTATCTGGAGGGTATTCCGGGGATCAACGCCCCCGCGGCCCAGTCCATGACCAGGTCTCCCTGGGCCTGTATGTCTCATGCTTTTGTTCCTCATCATCAAGTCAAACATCTCCCGTGTCTCTGAGCCTCTCCTTGTGTTTCACTTCTCTCAGTCTGTATCTCGAGGTTGAAATACCCTATCACCATCTTAGCCCTACCTCTGCTTACTGCTTCTGCAAATATCTCAGTGGTATTTATCGTTGCTACGTCGTTTCTTACATCTTCATGTCCGGTTGGGGAATGTGAATGGCAGCCACAAAGACCCCTGAGACCCTCCACAGTGATCCAATTATATATTCTCAGAAATCACAAGATTCTGGATCTGACAGTTCTTAAGAGTTTACGTCTTTTTTCTTTCTACCAAGGGTGTCATTACTGCTCCTAGCCAATGCCATCTCTGCGCCTTGTCAATGTCATTCCCGCGCCTTGTCATTGCCACTCCTGCTCCTCGTCAGTTCCACTCCCAACATTCGTCTCTTCCTCTCAGTGCTCTTTGTGTACTAACCGCTGAGAGAAACCTTCACCGGTAATCACCTCATTTAATTTAGTTTCCAAGACTGTGTTAATGTCATTCATTTCTTTCAATCCACCTCTGCTTTCTTTGTGATTTCTTTGATGTTTGACTTCCTCACTTTGACTAATGATCCCGTGTGACTCTGATGAATGATCCTGCGTTACTTTGATTCCTAACTAATTCTGTGGTACTTTGATGACTGATCCTTAGTTACTTTGATGACTGATCCTACGTTACTTTGATGAATGATCCTGCGGTACTTTGATGACTGATCCTGCGTTACTTAGATGAATGATAATACATTACTTTGATGCGTTACTATAATAAATGATCCCGAGTTACTTTGAAGACTGATCATGAACGTTACTTTGATGAATGTCGTTGTGTTACTTTGTTACTGTGATACTAAGTTATTACACTTCTGTGTGTGTGTGTGTGTGTGTGTGTGTGTGTGTGTGTGTGTGTGTGTGTGTGTGTGTGTGTGTGTGTGTGTGTGTGCGTGCGTTCTTATACGTACGCTCGCGTTGTCTCTTAGCTTAACCTGTGATTCTGATATCCGTGCATGTGTGTGGTCTCCTGGGTAGACGTGTGTGGTCTCCTGGGTAGACGAGTGTGGTCTCCTGGGTAGACGTGTGTGATCTCCTGGGTAGACGAGTGTGGTCTCCTGGGTAGACGAGTGTGGTCTCCTGGGTAGACGTGTGTGGTCTCCTGGGTAGACGAGTGTGGTCTCCTGGGTAGACGTGTGTGGTCTCCTGGGTAGACGAGTGTGGTCTCCTGGGTAGACGTGTGTGGTCTCCTGGGTAGACGAGTGTGGTCTCCTGGGTAGACGAGTGTGGTCTCCTGGGTTGACGAGTGTGGTCTTCTGGGTAGACGTGTGTGGTCTCCTGGGTAGACGTGTTTGGTCTCCTGGGTAGACGAGTGTGGTCTTCTGGGTAGACGAGCGTGGTCTCCTGGGTAGACGTGTGTGGTCTCCTGGGTAGACGAGTGTGGTCTTCTGGGTAGACGAGTGTGGTCTTCTGGGTAGACGAGTGTGGTCTTTTGGGTAGACGAGTGTGGTCTCCTGGGTAGACGAGTGTGGTCTCCTGGGTAGACGAGTGTGGTCTTCTGGGTAGACGAGTGTGGTCTCCTAGATAGACGAGTGTGGTGTTCTGGGTAGACGAGTGTGGTGTTCTGGGTAGACGTGTGTGGTCTTCTGGGTAGACGAGTGTGGTCTTCTGGGTAGACGAGTGTGGTCTTCTGGGTAGACGAGTGTGGTCTTCTGGGTAGACGAGTGTGGTCTTCTGGGTAGACGAGTGTGGTCTCCTGGGTACAAGGGACCACTTGGTCCTTACTGTCACATTAACTACTATTGAAGAACTGTGACACAGAGTGGCACTCACCTTCCAGCTGCATGACAGTGCCAGGTGTCTCAGGTACTGCTAGGTATGCCAGTGTCAGGTGTCTCAGGTACTGCTAGGTATGGCAGTGCCAGGTGCCTCATGTACTGCTAGGTATGACAGTGCCAGGTGCCTCAGGTAATGCTAGGTATGACAGTACCAGGTGTCTCAGGTACTGCTAGG
The DNA here is from genome assembly GCF_026875155.1 of Cherax quadricarinatus. Taxonomy (NCBI): domain Eukaryota; kingdom Metazoa; phylum Arthropoda; class Malacostraca; order Decapoda; family Parastacidae; genus Cherax; species Cherax quadricarinatus. The sequence goes on along the minus strand of NC_069423.1, from coordinate 16,291,350 downwards.
TATGACAGTACTAGGTGTCTCAGGTGCTGCTAGGTATGACAGTACTAGGTGTCTCAGGTGCTGCTAGGTATGACAGTGCCAGATGTCTCAGGTACTGCTAGGTATGACAGTGCCAGGTGTCTCAGGCACTGCTAGGTATGACAGTGCATGGTGTCCGAGGTACTGCTAGGAATGCCAGTGCCAGGTTTCTCAGGTACTGCTAGGTATGACACTGCCAGGTTTCTCAGGTACTGCTAGGTATGCCAGTGTCAGGTGTCTCAAGTACTGCTAGGTATGGCAGTGCCAGGTGCCTCAGGTACTGCTAGGTATGACAGTACCAGGTGTCACAGATACTGCTAGATATGATAGTGCCAGGTGTCTCAGGTACTGCTAGGTATGACTGCCAGGTGTCTCAGGTACTGCTAGGTATGACAGTGCCATGTGTCTCAGGTACTGCTAGGTATGACAGTGCCAGGTGTCTCAGGTATTGCTAGGTATGACAGTGCCAGGTGTCTCAGGTACTACTAAGTATGACAGTGCCAGGTGTCTCAGATATTGCTAGGTATGACAGTGCCAGGTGCCTCAGGTACTGCTAGATATGACAGTGCCAGGTGTCTCAGTTACTGCTAGGTATGGCAGTGCCTGATGTCTCAGGTACGGCTAGGTATGACAGTGGCAGGTGTCTTAGGTACTGCTAGGTATGACAGCGCCTGGTGTCTCAGGCACTGCTAGGTATGACAGTGCCAGGTGTCTCAGGTACTGCTAGGTATGACAGTGCCAGTTGTCTCAGGTACTGCTAGGTATGACAGTGCCTAGTGTCTCAGGTACTGCTAGGTATGACAGTGCCTGGTGTCTCGGGTACTGCTAGGTATGACAGTGCCTGGTGTCTCGGGTACTGCTAGGTATGACAGTGCCTGGTGTCTCGGGTACTGCTAGGTATGACAGTGCCTGGTGTCTCGGGTATTGTTAGGTGTGTTACAAAACCAACGTGTGTGTGTTAGATCACTGCCAGACGCTTGCTGGCTGGCAGGTCAGGTCAGCTGGAGCTTTTAGCCATCTGACCGATGACTTCCACTGGCTTACCAGTCAGGACATGCTGGCGTATCTTCCGGTCCGCCAGCATGTCCCTTAATCTTGCTTTTTCCTGCAGGATCCTGTTCCGAGTCGATTCTGCCCTGAAAGTCAGTTCCACTGGCCGGGTTCTTCTTTTTGCAAACCCCTCTATTCTCCGAAAATTTGCCAGCTGGATCATGTAATCTTCTCCTATTGGTTTTATGATGCTTTCAAATGCATTTTTCCCTTGTTTTCTTGCTTCGTAAGTTTCCCCTTCAACTTCCTGGAGCCCATAAACAAAGACTGACCTCTCCCTTTCATTTTTTCCACTGCATATCCCTATGTATCCAC
>NC_069423.1:16247467-16282467 GCF_026875155.1 Cherax quadricarinatus | reverse complement strand
CCTCCTACTCCACACATCCCCCTCACTACCCAGCACATCTCCCTACTACCCCAGACCCCCCCTCCCCCCAACCCCACCCACACTCCCCCCACTATCCACACATCCCCTCACAAACCCCCCAGCAAAATCCCTCACTCCCCACAATCTCCCCACTCCCACACATCTCCTCACCCCCAGCACATCTCCCCATACCCCACATTCCCCCACCCCACAAATCTCCCCACTACCCCAGCAATCCCTCACTACCCAGCACATCTCCCTCACTACCCGCACATCCCCCCCACACCCCAGCACATCTCCCTCACAAACTCCACCATCCCCTCAATACCCCACACATCCCTCACTCCCAGCATTCCCCACTACCCCAGACATCTCCCCACTACCCCAGCACTCCCCCTACACTCCAGACATCCCCTCACAAAACCCCACACATCTCCCTCACTCCCCACACATCTCCCTCACTATCCAGCACATTCCCTCACTACTCCAGCACTCTCCCTCATTTTCCCCCAGCACATCTCCCTAAAACCCCCCAGCACTCCCCTCACTCCCAAAAGCACATCCCCCTCCCCCCCCCAAGCACATCCCCCCTCCAAAACCCCCAGCACATCTCCCCATCCCCCCAGCACATCCCCTCATACTCCCACATCTCCCTCACTCCCCACCAATCCCCCTCCTACCCAGCAATCCCCTCCTACCCAGCAATCCCCTCACTTTCCCCACCATTCCCTATACCCCAGCACATTCCCCCCACAACTCCAGACTCTCCCTCCATACCCCACTATCTCCCTCACTACCAAAGCCATCTCCCTCACACCCAGCACATCTCCCTCACACCCCAGCACACCCCTACTCTCCGCACACCCCCTCCTACCCAGCACATCCCCCCTCCTACCCCAGCAAATCTCCCTCACACCCCCGACACCCCCCACTACCCACACATCTCCCTCACTCCCCCACACTCCCCTACTACCCCCACATCCCCTCCTACAGCCATCTCCCTCACTCCCCAACATCTCCCTCCAACCAAAGAAAACCCCCTCAAAACCCCAAAAATCTCCCCTACTCCCCCACACATCTCCCCACTACTCCCACATCTCCCTCACTACCCAGCACATCTCCCCCATACCCCAAAAACACCCCCTCAATTTCCCCACCATCTCCTCATATACCAGAACATCTCCCTCACTACTCCACACTCCCCTCCTAACCCCCAGCACATCTCCCTCACTACCCCAGGACATCTCCCCACTATCCAGCCTCTCCCTCACTCCCCAGCCATCCCCCTCACAACCAGCACATCTCCCCCTACCCCCCCACACTCCCCCCCATACCCCGCACATCTCCCCCCACTCCCCCAGACATCTCCCTCATACCCCAGCACATCTCCCTCACAAACCGCACATCTCCCTCATACCCAGCAAATCTCCCCAAATACCCAGCACTCTCCCTCACTATCCAGCACTCTCCCTCACACCCCACCACTCTCCCTCATACCCCGCACATCTCCCTCCTACCCAGACACCCCCCAAATACCGCACATCTCCCCCACTATCCACACACTCCCTCACTAAACCAGCACATCCCCTCAAACCAGCACATCTCCCCACTATACCAGCACATCTCCCTCCTACCCCCACAATCTCCCTCACTTACCAGCACATCTCCCTACATACCACACATTTCCCTCACTAAAACCCCCCCAGCACATCTCCCCACTAAACCCCCACCAAAACCCCCCCTCATACCCCCGCACATCCCCCTCACTACCCCAGCACTTCCCCCTACACCCCCAGCACTTTCCCCTCCCTACCCCAAATCCCCTCATACCCCAGCACATCCCCCCTCACACCAGCACATCTCCCTCAACCCGCACATCTCCCTCACTACCCCAGACTCCCCCTCACTCCCACGCACATCCCCCTCACTACCCCCCACATCTCCCTAAACTCCAGCAATCTCCTCACACCCCAGCACTCCCTCCTACCCCACCCCACATCTCCCTCACTATACCAGCACATCTCCCCTCACTCTCCGCACACTCCCTCACTATCCCCAGCACATCTCCCTCACTACCCCAGCACATCCCCCACTATCCCACACCCCCCTCACTACCCCAGCACTCCCCTCAACCCACACATCTCCCCACTTCCAATCCCCTCACTACCCCAAAACATCTCCCTCACTACTCCAGCACATCTCCCTCACAAACCACACACTCCCCACTACCCCACACATTCCCCTCACTACCCGCACATCCCCCTACTACTCCACACATTCCCTCACTACCCCAGCCATCCCCCTCACTATCCACACATCCCCCTCACTACCCAGCACATTCCCTCCCCCCCAACCACTCCCTCACTATCCACACATCCCCCTCACTACCCCAGAAATTCTCCCTCATACCCCAGCCATCTCCCTCATATCCCAGCCATCTCCCTCACTACCCAGCCATCTCCCTCACTACCCCAGAAATTTCCCCCTCAAAAACCCCAGCACATCTCCCCACTACCCCAGCACTCTCCCCCACTACTCCAGCACACCCCTCACACCCAGACACCCCCCCTCATACCCCAGCACCCCCCCCTCAACTCCAGCCTCTCCCCATACTCCCACATCTCCCTCACTACCCCAGCACATCTCCCCACACCCAGCACACTCCCTCACTACCCACCATCTCCCTCACTACCCCCAGCACATCTCCTCCTCCCCCAGCACATCCCCCTAACTCCCCCACCATTCCCTCACTACCCCAGCACACTCCCTCACTACCCCACAACCCCTCCCACCCAGACACCCTCCCCACTACCCCACATCTCCCCAACCCCACCACCCCCACTACCCACCATCTCCCTCACTATCCACAATCTCCCTCACTACCCCCACATCCCCCTCACTATCCACACACCCCTCCTACTCCGCACATCCCCTCACCCCCACACATCCCCCCTCACTACCCAGCACATCCCCCTCACTCTCCAGCACTTTCCCCCTCACTACTCCAGCACATCCCCTCACTACCCCACACTCTCCCTACTCCCCCCAGCAATCCCCTCACTACTAGCACATCTCCCTCACTCCCCCAGCAATCTCCCTCATTACCCCCAGCACCCCCCTCCACCCCAGCACTTTCCCCCACTACTCCAGCACATCTCCCTCCTCCCCCAGCACATCTCCCCAATCCCCCACACTCCCCCATACTCCAGCACATCTCCCTACTAAACCCCCCCCACACATCCCCCCTCACTCCCCACACATTCCCTCACTACCCCAGCACATCTCCCCACACCCCAGAAACTTCCCTCATACCCCACACATCCCCCTCACTATCCACAATTCCCTCACTCCCCAGCACATCCCTCACTACTCCGCACACTCCTCACTCCCCCCAGACTTTCCCCCTCAAAAACCCCACACATCTCCCTCACAACCCCCCACAAACTCCCTCAAACCACACATTCCCCACTCCCCAGCACATCTCCCTCACACTCCGCCATCTCCCCACTACCCCAACTCTCCCTCACACCCCAGCAATCCCCTCACTACCCCCACACATCTCCCCACTATCCGACATCCCCCTCATACCCCAGCACATCCCCCTCACCCCCCCACACATCTCCCTACTACCCACACATCTCCCTCACTACTCCACACATCCCCCTCACTTACCACACATCTCCCCCAACCCCAGCACATCTCCCTCACTCCCCCAGACATCCCCCTCACTACCCCAGCACTCCCCTCCTACTCCAGACATCTCCTCACTATACCAAATCTCCCTCACTCCCCCCGCACATCCCCCTCATACCCGCACACCCCCACTACCCCAGCAATCTCCCTCACTCCCACACATCTCCCCACTACCCACCATCTCCCCCCCACTACCCCCCAGCCATCTCCCTCACACCCCAACATTCCCTCACACCCAGCACATCTCCCTCACTAACCCCACCATCTCCCTCATACCCCAGCACATCTCCCTACACCAGCCATCCCCTCACTACCCCAGCACATTCTCCCTCACTACCCCACACACCCCCCCCTCACTACCCAGCACATCCCCCTCACTACCCACACATCTTCATACCCCAGCCCCATCCCCTCACTTCCCAGACATCTCCCTCCTATCCACCATCCCCTACTCCCCCAGCACATCCCCCTCTTCCCAGCACATCTCCCTCCTACCCCAGACATCTCCCTCACTACCCAGCACTCCCCCTCATACCCACACATCTCCCTCAAAAACCCCACACATCTCCCTCACTCCCCCAGCCATCTCCCCACTACCCCAGCACATCTCCCTCACTCCCAGCCACTCCCTCACTACCCCAGACATCTCCCTCACTATCCCAGCACCCCCCATTACCCACCACCCCCTCACACCCAGACATTCCCTCACTACCCCACATCCCCCTCACTACCCCAGAAAAAACCCCCTCACTCCCCCAGCACATCTCCCCCCCTTATCCGAAAATCTCCCTCACTACCCAGCAAATCTCCCTATACCCCAGCCATCTCCCTCACTCCCCCAGCACTTTCCCCTACTACCCCCCACCCCCCTCACTACCCACACATCTCCCTCACTACCCAGCACACCCCCTCATAACCACACATCTCCCTCACTCCCCAGACATTCCCCCTCCTATCCCCCAATCTCCCTCACTACCCAGCACATCTCCTCACTACCCAGCAATCTCCCTACTACCCACCCAATCCCCCACCCAGCACATCTCCCTCACTAATTCAGCCATCTCCCACTCCCCCGCACTCTCCCTCATACCCAGCCTCCCCTCACTATCCGCACATCTCCCTCACTACCCAGCACATCTCCCTCACTCTCCAGCAATCCCCCTAACCCAGCACTCCCCTCACACCAGCAATCTCCCTTACCCAGCACATCTCCCTCACTATCCAGCACATCCCCCCACTCCCCAGCCATCTCCCTCACTACCCACACATCCCCCACTACCCCAGCACTTCCCCCTCATACCCAGCCATCCCCCTCACTATCCAGAACTCCCTACTACCCAACTCCCCCTCACTACCCAGCACACCCCCTCATACTCCAGCAATTCCCCTCCTCCCACACATCTCCCTCATCCCCCAAAACCTCCCCCCTCATACCCCACACATCTCCCTCCTATCCGCACATTCCCTCACTATCCAGCACATCTCCCTCACCCCCAGCCATTCCCCACCCCCCAGCACATCTCCCCACTCCCCCGCACATCTCCCTCATTCCACACATCTCCCTACTACCCCGCACATCTCCCTCACTACCCCAGCACATCTCCCTCACTACCCCACAATCTCCCTCACTACCCACAATCTCCCTCACTACCCCCAGCACATCCCCTCATAACCAGCACTCTCCCTCACTACCCCAGCACATCCCCCTCAACCCCACCTCCCCCACTACCAAAGCCATTCCCTCACTACCCCCACATCTCCCTCACTTTCCCAAAGCAATCTCCCTCACACCCAGACATCTCCCTCCAACCAGCACACCCCCTCACTACCCCACACATCCCCCCTCACTATCCACACATCTCCCTCCCCTACTCCCCCACATCTCCCTCCTACCCAGCCATCTCCCCACTATCCCGCACATTCCTCATATCCACACATCCCCCTACAAAACCACACATCTCCCTACAAAAACCGACATCCCCCTCACTAACCCAGCACATCTCCCTCCATACCACACATCCCCCTCACAAACCAGACATCTAATCACTACCCCGCACCTCCCTCCTAACCAGCACACCCCCTCACAAAACCGCACATCTCCCTACCCCCACACATTCCTACACCCCAGCCTTCCCTCACTACCCCAGCACTTCCCCATACCCCAGCCATCTCCCTCCCCCCAGCACATCTCCCCTCCAAAAACCCCCACACATCTCCCCTACTACCCCCACACATCTCCCTCACTCCCCACATTCCCCTCACACCCAGCAATCCCCCACTACCCCCACACATCTCCCTACTACACGCACACTCCCTCCACCCAGCACATCCCCTCCTACCCAGCCATCCCCCTCCAAACCACCAAAAACACATCTCCCTACTACCCCACCATCTCCCTCCATCCAGCACATCCCCCTCACACCCGCACATCTCCCCCACAACCAGCACATCTCCCCATACCCAGCACATCCCCCTCAATACCAGCACATCCCCCTACTACCCCACACATCTCCCTCACACCCAGCACTCTCCCTCACTATAAACACTCTCCCTCATCCCCCCAGCAATCCCCCTACTACCCAGCACACTCCCTCAAACCCACATCTCCCCCCCCCAGCACATCCCCTCACAAAACCCCAGCACATTCCCTAATACCAGCACATCTCCCCCTACCCCAGCACATCTCCTACTCCCCCGACATCCCCCCCCTACTCCACACATCTCCCTCACCCCAACATCCCCCCTCCACCCCGCAATCTCCCTCACACCCACCATTCCCCACAAACCCCAAGCACATCTCCCTCCTCCCCACACATCTCCCTCCTACCCCCAGACATCTCCCTCACTACCCCAGCACATCTCCCTCACTACCCAGCACATCCCCCTCCTTCCAGCACATCTCCCCTCACTACCCCAGCACTCTCCCTCACTATTCCAGCCTTTCCCCCCACCCCCCAGCACATCTCCCCTCACTACCCCCACACATCCCCCTCACTACCCAAAATCTCCCTCACTACCCCAGCACATCCCCTCATACCCAGCACATCTCCCTCACCCCCCACACATCTCCCCACTACCCCACACACTCCCTCACACCCAGCACATCTCCCTCACCTCCAGAATCTCCCTCACTACCCCAGCACATCCCCCACACCCAGCACATCTCCCTAATACCCGCACACCCCCTCACTACCCAGCACATCTCCCTCCTACCCCCCACATCCCCTCACATCCGCACATCTCCCTCACAAACCCAGCACATCCCCCTCACACCCAGCACATCCCCCTCACTACCCCCACATCTCCCTCACTATTCCAGCACATTCCCTCACAACTCCACCATCTCCCTCACCCCCCAGACATCTCCCTACTACCCCAGCACACCCCCTCACTACCCACACATCTCCCCCTACCCAGCACATTCCCTCACTCCCCCCAGAAATCCCCCCACTCCCCAGCACATCTCCCTACTCCAAGCACATTCCCTCACTCCCCAGCAATCTCCCCACTACCCCAGCCATCTCCCACTCCCCAGCACATCTCCCTCACTATCCAGCACATCCCCTCACTTTCCCCCCCAGCTACCCTCACTACCCAGCACACCTCCCTCATATTTCCAGCACATCCCCCTCACTCCCCCACTCTCTCCCTCACTACCCAGCAATCTCCCTCACTATCCAAAAACCCCCCTCACTACCCCAGCCACTCCCCTCACTACCGCACACTCCCTCACTTTACTCCAGCACATCTCCCTCACTATCCCAGCACTCTCCCTCACTACCCAGCACTTCCCTCCTACCCCAGCACATTCCCTCAAAAACCCCAGCACATCTCCCTCATCCCCAGCACATCTCCCCACTACCAGCACATCTCCCTCACTACCCCAACACTCCCTCACCCCCCAGCACATCTCCCTCACTACGCACATCTCCCCATACCCGCAAATCTCCCTCACTACCATAGCACAATCTCCCTCCTACCCCGCACTCTCCCTCACTACCCAGCAAAATTCCCCCCACTACCCAACATTCCCTCACTACCCCCAGACATCTCCCTCACACCCCCACAAATTCCCTCACAACCCCACACATCTCCCTACTATCCCAGCACATCCCCCTCCTACCCACACATCTCCCTCACTCCCCCACAACTCTCCCTCCTCCCCGGGGCCATCCCCCTCACTATCCAGCCATCCCCCTCACTCCCCAGCACACCCCCCATATACCCAGCACATCTCCCTCATACCCCAGAAACTCCCTCACCCCCCCACACATCTCCTCACTACCCCGCACTCTCCCTCACTCCCCAACATCCCCTCACAAACCACACTCCCCCTCACACCCAGAAAATTCCCTCACTACCCCCGCCATCTCCCTCACACCCAGCACACTCCCCCTAACCCAACATCCCCCCAACTACCCAACATCTCCCTACACCCCACACTTTCCCCCTCACTATCCCGCACATCTCCCTCACTAACCACACACTCCTCATAACAGCACACCCCTCACAAAACCAGCACATCTCCCCCCACTATCCACACATCCCCCACAACCCACACACCCCTCACTCCAGCACATCCCCCTCACTATCCACCCCTCTCCCTACTACCCCAGCCATTCCCTCATACCCCAGAATTCCCCATACCCCAGCACATCTCCCTCACTACCCCCAGCCATCTCCCTCACTACCCCAGCAATCTCCCTCACTACCCCAGCAAACTCCCTCACCCCCCAGCACATCTCCCTCACTACCCAGCACATCTCCCACTCCCAGCACATCTCCCCACTCCCCAGCACATCTCCCTCACTCCCAGCACATCTCCCTCACTCCCCCACCTTTCCCTACTCTCCAGCACATCCCCTCACTAACCCCAGCACATCTCCCTCACCCCCGCACATCTCCCCATTTAACCACACTTTCCCCCCTCACTACCCAACATCTCCCTCATATCCAGAATCTCCCTACTACCCCCAGCACATCTCCCTCACAAACCACACTTTTTCCCCCTCACTACCCCAGCACTTTCCCCCTCACTATCCAGACATTCCCTCAAAAACAAAACTCTCTCACTACCCCCAGCACATCCCCTCACTACCCACACATCTCCCTCACTATCCGCACATCTCCCTCACTACCCCACCCAAACTCCCTACTACCCCAGCACACTCCCTCACTAACCACACATTCCCCCTCACTACCCACAAATCCCCTCACTACTTTCCAGCACACTCCCCATTATCCCACATCTCCCTCACTACCCCAGCATATCTCCCTCACTACCCGCACTTCCCTCCTACCCACCTCTCCCTCCAACCCCAGCACATTTTTCCCTACTACCCAGCACATCTCCCTCACTACCCCGCAATCTCCCTCACTACCCAGAAATTTCCCTCACTACCCAGCACTCTCCCCCCTTTCCCCAGCACTCTCCCTCACTCCCCCACACATCTCCCTCACTACCCCCACCTTCCCTCACTATCCCCCACATCTCCCTCACTCCCAGCCCCTTCCCCCTCACTACCCAGACATTCCCTACTACCCGCCTCCCCCTTTTCCCACCCACCACACTCCCTACTATCCACACATCCCTCACAACCCCAGCACATCTCCCTACTTACCAGCACACTCCCTCAAAACCAGCAACTCCCCACTTCCAGCAATCTCCCTCAAAAACCCACATCTCCCTAAACTATAACCACACATCTCCCTCACTATCCACACTCCCTCACAACCAGCACATTCCCTCACTCCCCACACCCTCTCCCCTCCCCTACCCCACCATCTCCCTCACATACCACACTCTCCCTCACTATCAAGCACTCCCCATACCCAACACATTCTCCCTCAACCCAGCCTTTTTCCCCCTCACTACCCCAGAAATTTCCCCCTCACAAACCCCGCAATCTCCCTACTACCCAGCACATCTCCCTCACTCCCCCAGAATCCCCTCACCCCCCCACACTCCCCCACTATCCACACATTCCCTCACACCCCGCACATCCCCTCACTACCCCGAAAACTCCCCCCTCCTACCCAGCACATCTCCCCACACCCAGCACTCTCCCCACCCCAGCACTTCCCCTCACCCCCCAGCAATTCCCCCCCCATTTCCCCCAGCAATCCCCTCACAACCCCAAAGCCATTCCCTCCTCTCCAGCACTCCCCCCTATCCACACATCTCCCTCCAACCCCAGCACATCTCCCTCACAACCAGCACTTTCCCCCTCAACCCAGCACATCTCCCTCATATCCAGCACATCTCCCTACAAACCACACATCTCCCCAAACCCAGCACATCCCCTCACTATCGACATCTCCCTCAATCCAGCAATTCCCTCACTACCCCGCACATTCCCTCACTACCCCACCATCCCCCACTAACCACACATCCCCCTCACCCCCCACACATCTCCCTCACTACTAGCAATCTCCCTCTACCCCAGCAATCTCCCTCACATCCGCACATCCCCCTACTACCCCGCACATCTCCCTCAACCCCACATCTCCCCACAACCCCAGCCTCTCCCTCACTATCCAGCACATCCCCCTCATACCCCAGCACATCCCCTCACTACCCCACATCTCCCTCACTCTCCAGCACATCTCCCTCACCCCCCCAGCACATCCCCCTCACTACCCAGCACATTCCCTCACTACCCAACATCCCCTCCTACCCACACATCTCCCTCACTACCCCAGCCATCTCCCCCTCCCCAGACATCTCCCTCAAAATCAAGCACATCCCCCTCATACCCCAGCAATCTCCCTAAATACCCCCACTCTCCCCCAACCCAGCACATTCCCTCCCTACCCCAGCACATCTCCCATACCCCACCCATCTCCCCACTACCCAGCACATCTCCCCACACCCAGCACATCCCCTCACTCCCCCAGCCCATCCCCCTCACTCCCCACATCCCCTCAAAAACCCCAGCACATCTCCCTCACTCCCCCCAGCCTCTCCTCATTTTCCCCACACATCTCCCTCCTACCCGGACATCTCCCTTTCACTATCCCAGCACATCTCCCTCAACATTTACTCCAGCACATCTCCCCACTATCCAGCACATCTCCTCACACCCCCCCCCCCAAAGCACATTCCCTCACTACCAGCACATCTCCTCACTACCCCCAACATCCCCTCACACCCAGCACATCTCCCCACTACCCGCACATCTCCCTCCTACCCGCCATCTCCCCCTACCCCAACATCTCCCTCACTATCCCACCATCCCCCTCACTACCCCAGCACTTCCCTCATTATCCCAGCACATCCCCCTCACTACCCACTATCTCCCTCACTACCCGCACGTCCCCCTCCTACCCAGCAATCCCCCCTACCCCAGCACTCTCCCTTTCCCCCCAGCACATCCCCTCATCCCCAGCAATCTCCCCATACCCAGCACTTTTCCCTCACTACCCAGCACATCTCCCTCACTCCCCCAGCACATCTCCCCCCCTACTCCAGCACATCTCCCTCACTATCCCAGCACTCCCCCTCATATCCAGCACATCTCCCTCACTCCCCCAGCACATCTCCCTCACTACCCCAGCCTCTCCCACTACCCCAGCACACTCCCTTTCTACCCCAGCAATCCCCCCTCACTACCCCCAGCACATCTCCTCACTACTCCGCACACTCCCCACTCCCCCCAGCAATCTCCCCACAAACCCCAGCACACCTCGCTCACTATCCCAGAAACCTCTCCCTCACTACCCCAAATCTCCCTCATTTCCCCACACATCTCCCTCAAATCCCAGCACATCCCCTCACTACCCCAGCACATCTCCCTCAATATCCCAGCACATCTCCCCCCCTACCCTAGCACACCCCCTCACTACCCCAGCACATCCCCTCACTATTCCGACATCCCCCTTATCCCCCAGCACTTTCCCCCTCCTACCCCATACTCTCCCTCACACCCCAGCACATCTCCCTCACTACCCCAGCACTTCCCTCAACCCAGCACATCTCCCTCATACCCCCGCACACCCCCTCATACCCTGCAATCCCCTATCCCCCACACATCTCCCTCACTTTCCAGCACTCCCCTTATACCCCACAACTCCCTCATACCCCCTACTCTCCCTCACAAACCCCAGCACATCCCCACTACCCACACTTTCCCCCTCATACCCTAGCACTCTCCCTCACTACCCCCAGAAATCCCCCACTACCCCGACATCCCCCTCCAAACCCCAGCACATTCCACTACCCCGCACACTCCCCATACCCCAGCACATTTTAGAAAACTATGAAAACACTTTGTGTGTTACATTTTAAAACCATGTGAACATAAGGAAGCCAGGATAAAAACAGTCCGTTAGCTTACCTGGCTACTAAAGGAGATTGACCGAAGCAGTGTGACTATGAAACACGTTTCGCGGGAGGAAGGGGGCGAACTGAAGCGTACACAAGTTTCAAGCAAACAAACACACCGTGAGGAATAGTGACAAAAAATTTGAAAGGGCCCGGGGAAGGGGTTTTGTCCCCAAAGGGCAACAGAAATAATGTGAGAAGGCTGGGATCACCCCGGGTTTCACCCCAAGTTAGAGAGGACAAAACCAACTGAGCTAGAAAAGGGAATAATATAGAAACAAAGACCGGGGAGAAAGGAGGCATTCAAAGAGCCCCAGAAATAAATATGCAAGGTAATGAGGGAGGCCCAACGACAACAAAAAATGACATAATAGCGAAACCCCAAGCCGAGCCAAAGCTTTGTACAGCAAAAAAGGGGGAAAAAAAACATTCAGCCCAGGTAATCAGCCGGGGAAAGGAAAAGGGGATTTTTTCATGAAACGATCTTGAAGTAGTGAGGGCTCAACATGAGTTCAAAAAAGTATTCACAGGGGAAAAGGACCCCAAAAGACGGAAATGTGGGGGTACCCTCAAGTGCTGGTACAATACATCACCGGGGAGAAGGGGGGAGGGGCTGCTAAGCAAACTAGATATCCAAAGTCGATGGAACCAGACATCTCCCGTGGGTCTTGAAAGAGGGAAAGGCACCTGTGTACCACTAAACATCTTTAAACCTCTTCGAGACAGGGCGACTAAATTTTGGAAACAGAAATGTCGTCTCAAATCTTAAAAAAAAAACAGTTTCAACTTAAACACACACCATGTTCTGAGGTACAGCGTGCAAAGTAATGGAGAAGATTATCAGAAGAGTGGCGAAACACCTAGAAAGGAATGAGCTTATCAATGACAACCAGCACTGATTCAGAGACGGGAAATTCTGTGTAACAAAGCTACTGAAGTTCTATGAGAAGGTGACAGCAGTAAGGCAAGAGAGAGACGGGCGGGTAGATTGCATTTTCTTGGACTGTACGAGGACTTTTTGACTGTTCCATACCCAAGAGATTAGTGCAAAAGTTGGCAAGGCACTGCAATGGATCAGAGAATATTCAACTGACGGAAAGGCAACAGTGCGTCATGGGTCGTGACGAGGTGTCGGAGTGGGCGATTGTGACGAGCGGGGATCCACAGGGGTCAGTCCTAGAGCCGGTGCTGTTTCTGGTATACGTGAATGACATGACGGAAGGAATAGATTCAGAAGTATCTCCTGTTGGCAGACGATGTGCTGCTAATGAAGAGAATTCAATCGGAGGAGGATCAAGCAGTACTACAACGGGATCTGGACAGACTCCAGGCCTGGTCCAGCAACTGGCTCCTGGAGTTCAATCCCACCAATTACAAAGTCATAAAGATCGGGGAAGGGCAAAGAAGACCGCAAACAAGAGTACAGGCTGGAGACCAAAGACTACAAACATCACTCAAGGAGGCATCTGGGGGTGAGTATAACACCGAGCACATCTCCGGAGGCTCACATCAACCAAATAGCTGCTGGAGTATATGGACGAATAGCTAACTTAAGAATAACATTCCGACATCTAAGGAATCGTTCAGGACTCTGTACGCCGTGTACGTCAGGCCCATACTGGAGTATGCAGCACCAGTTTTGAACCCGCACCTGGTCAAGAAATTAGAGAAAGTTCAAAGGTTTGCAACGAGAGTAGTCCTAGAGCTAAGGGCCATGTCATACGACGAGAGGTCAAGAGAAATCGACCTGACTACACTGGAGGACAGGAGAGATAGGGAGGATACGATAACGACACATAAAATACTGAGAGGAATTGACAAGGTGGACAGAGACAGGATGTTCCAGAGATGGGACACAGCATCAAGGGGACACAATTGGAAGTTGAAGACTCAGATGAATCACAAGGATGTTAGGAAGTATTTCTTCATTCACAGAGTTGTCAGGAAGTGGAATGGTGCCAGGAGATGTGAATCGAACCCTGCAACCACAACTAGGTGAGTACAGGGTCCAGAATTCATGGACGGTCTATATTTAGACAAGCCACCACCACCCCCTTCCTCCAGTCGAGGGGTGGGATGGAGGGGGAGGGGAAGGACCGCACCTCCAGGTGAGGGGTGAGAGAGGAGGGGGAAGGGGTACACCGCACCTCCAGGCGAGGGGTGAGAGAGGACGGGGGATCGGAAGGGAAAGGTGGGATGGAAGCATCATTGTGGAAATGAGTGTGACTGGAAGAGGGATGGGAGAAAAGGAGGACTTGAGGGAGGGAGACTGAGTGAGGGAGGATGAATGAGAGAGTGAGGGAGGCGAGTGAGGGAGGCTGAGTGAGTGAGGCTGAATGAGTGAGGTTTGAGTGAGGGAGGCTGAGTGAGGGAGGCTGAGTGAGGGAGGTTGAGTGAGGGAGGCTAAGTGAGAGAGTGAGGGAGGTTGAGTGAGGGAGGCTAGTGAGAGAGTGAGGGAGGCTGAGTGAGTGAGGAAGGTTGAGGAGACTGAGGGAGGCTGAGTGAGAGTGTGGGAGGCTGAACGAAAGAGTGAGGAAGGTTGAGTGAGAGTGTGGGAGGCTGAACGAGAGTGAGGAAGGTTGAGTGAGAGTGGGGGAGGCTGAACGAGAGAGTGAGGAAGGTTGAGTGAGAGTGGGGGAGGTTGATTGAGAAAGTGTCTGAGTGAGGAAGGCTGAGTGAAAGAGTGAGGTTGAGTGAGGGAGGCTGAAGGAGAGAGTGAGGAAGGTTGAGTGAGAGTGAGGGAGGCTGAATGAGAGAGTGAGGGTGAGTGAGAATGAGGGAGGCTGAATGAGAGAATGAGGAAGGTTGAGTGAGAGGTTGAGTGAGAGTACTCACCTACTTGTGGTTGCTGGGGTTGATTCATAATGAGAGGCTGAATGAAATGTCAATTAAGCGATTTTTTACAACAAATTTGGATATATCTGCAGTGTGCTGCTACCCTGTTGTATGTGAGTTACATATGTACATGTGTAGTTACATATGTACATGTGTAGTCTATATGAGAGTGACATACTGCGTCCCTTGCATGACACCCAAGGTGTATTTATTATACGTAAATATTGTTATATTCCCTTCCTATTATATTGTCTATATCTTCATTAATAGCTAAAATGAAGATATTCTGATTTATATCTGAGCATGTATTATTTAGCTATGTATATGTGTAGGATAGGTTTTATTGAATAAAGTCTGGAACTACTGTGCTAACTACCATAGGATAGTTGAGTCAATCGGTCTCTCGGGTAGGTGTCTCATGAACCCCGTTGATGTCTTTTTTAGAGGCGTTGCCTGAGTGAGTTTCAACCTACCTCTAGCCATGGAAACATCTCCTTCTCCTTGAGCTTTGTCTAGACTCAAGTTTTGGATAACTAGTGGCTCTGTTGGCGAGACGGAACCCATTTCTCGCTACACTAGGCATCAGTGAAGGAGAGATATTTCTGGACTTAAGAGATTCTGATAACTACTAAGGCTGCAGTTTCCTTGACGTTGTAGTCAATCGTATCCAACAATGTTCTCTATGTATTACCGTAGTCTTGATTGAAAATGATCTGATCTTATATTCAGTAAGAGGGGAGTGTTAGTACTCCTATGGGGATTCTATTGGAATTATCAGTTGTGTGTTTTCTCTCTGTTTCGTTCGTTTGTTATATTTCGATAAGCAGGTTAGTTTACCTGATGAATTATCGTACTCGAAACCAGTGATTATTCGAGGACATATGTACCATTTATTCTTGTACTTATATGGGGTCGACCTATAGCGAGACATTTCCGTTAAGGATTGTATCTCTAAGACATATATGTAAATATGGTTATGTCTCGTGGCTATGGAAAAGTCACTTAACTAAAAGTTTCAAAATTGCATTATGAACTTATGGCCATTGTTATTAATGTACTCTAAGGAACCTTTCTGCATTTTAAACAAGAGAGAGTATTCATGTTACTCTTTTTAAGACAAATTAATATTAAACATATTAAATTATTATTTTGTTGGATTACTGTCTCCTGATTATGACTTACAATGAGCCTATTAAGCTGCTCTTATATACTAAAGCCGTTAGTAATCCAACACATTGTTACAAGGATGGAAGACTTTCACAGGCTACATATGTAAGGAAATATATCCCAAACTCCTCGGATTTCTCCTCTCGCATCTATAGTATACTCAGCGAGACACATAACTTCTTTTTGTGACACATACGTACATGAGTAGTCTATATGAGTGACATACGTACGTGAGTAGTCTATATGACAGTGACATACGTACATGAGTAGTCTATATAACACATACATGACCATTCATTATGAGAATTACGTACGTACACAGATGAATATCTGAATATATATAGTTAGAAACATATCTGCACAGCCATCATGTACACATTACTACCTGCTCATATGTTGTCAAAGTAGACAGGAGTATACTGTTCTCTGGTGTGCATGTGCATGACAACACAACACCTTAGGCACATGAAGGGCAACACATGTTCTATCCTTAAGGCTGACCTTCCCTGTATCAACATGTTAAGTCTCGCACATTCTGTATCTGCTGAAGACGACCCCACTTGAGGGTCCAAATATAGAAACATTATTTTCCGAGTTTCTGTCTCCATACGGGTGTTCTGTATTGACAATGAGGTGATACAGTGAAAGACAGTGGTTATGACAACCTCACCTAGATATACACTTATACACACGCACAATGTATATATATATATATATAATTATATATATTATATATATATATATATATATATATATATATATATATATATGCAATAAGATCACAGTAAACAGGTGATTTCAGAATATGCAAAACAACCACTCTGAAAGAATAGAGAAATTCCAAGCGCTTTCGTGACTACTCACATTATCAAGGAACTATAGTTCCTTGATAATGTGAGTAGTCACGAAAGCGCTTGGAATTTCTCTATTCTTTCAGAGTGGTTGTTTTGCATATATATATATATATATATATATATATAAATATATATATATATATAATATATATATATATATATATATATATATATATATATATATTGTAGAGGAGGACGAGTCTGGAGAAAGATGATTGGTGGTGGGAGAGTGGGGAGAGATTGAAGAATCAGTATTGGTGGTGGGAGAGTGACCCATCCCCTTTAGAAGAGGCACTGAAGCTCCCTCCCTCCCCACAACCCTGCCCTTCTCAGTACACTTTCTCACCTGTAGAGTGCTTTTATAGCTTTGCTCCTTTCATCCTCACTCTCATCCCCCCACTCTTACTCTCCCTTCTTCACTCTCACTCTCACTTACACTATCTTTCAACACCTTATACTCTCAGTACAGCTGATGGTTTAAGCTCATAGCTAAATATATTTCAATCGTTGTGTCATTCAGAAAAGGGTATCTCAGTATTGTATAAGCCCAGCACCATCTACCTCAATGTACGTAAAAAATAATAAACAACACAGCTTGTAGCATTAAGTTTCTAATGTAGTTAAATATATACAATCAGAAGAAACGTTCCAAAGTTACCCCAGGAAAACCCAAATTAACAACAGTCTAAATAAAAGTGAAGAGAGGTGCGCCAGCACATGTCAACAGTCGCAAGCGCAACCTACTAGTGACAATGCAGTTGTCTTTGAAATTTGAAGCCGATCGAACGAGACGTTCTTAAATTATCAATGAGAATTGTGGAGGAAGAAAAAATATAACTATTTAAAGGTATCCCTGTGGGGATATACACACCCTGTGGTGATATATACACACTGTGGGATATGCACACCCTGTGGGATATAAACACTGTGGGGATATACACATCATGTGTGGATATACACACAATGTGGGGATATACACACACTGTGGGGATATCCACACACTGGAGATATACACACACTGTGGGGGATATCCACACACTGTGGAGATATGCACACACTTTGGGGATATCTACACTCAATGGTTATATCCACACACTGTGGGGATATACACCAAGGGGGAAAATTCACACACTGGGAATATCCACACTCCGTGGTGATATACACACACTGTGGGGATATCCACACACTGTGGGAATATCCATCTTCCCTCACACTCACTCTCACACACTATCACAGAAACACACACACATACACACACACATCGGGGCCAGGAGCTATGACTCGACCCCTGCAACCACTACAAGGTGAGTACACACACACACACACACACAAGAGGAATACAGGCATGACATCAGGAATTGCTACATCAGTCACAGACGAGGGGAGTGTAGGGAACAAAGGAGCTGTACTGTATGCGGAGGACCTATCAGAGCACCGTGGAGCCCGAGAAAAGACAAGGAGCACATCAGGAACAAATGAGGGGACTAAGAAAATGAAGGTGCTAAGCTATATGCAGAGGCCCTAACAGACAATAGCAGTGCCCAGGAAAAGCAGAGAAGGAAAAATGACAGACCACTGAGAACAGGGGCAGCTAGAGAAGAGACTGAATGAAGGAACGATCAATGGAGGCAACTAAACTGTGTCAAGGGATGCAAAGGGAAATGCAGTGGGACGACGAAAGGGAGAGGTCAGTTTTTGTCTACGGGCTCCAGGAAGTTGAAAGGGAAACTTATGAAGCAAGAAGACGAGAAGAAAAAAGCGACTCAAAGTATCATAAAAGCATTAGGAGAGGACGACAAAACCCAGTTGACAAATTTTCTGAGAATTGGGTGGTTTGCAAGAGGAAAAACTAGCCAATCAAAGTGATTTTTCAAGGTAGAATCAGCTTGAAACATGATCCTGCAGGAGAAAGAACGACTAAGGGACATACCAAAGTACCAGAGGGTGCACCTCGACCGTGACAGAACACAAGAAGAAAGGCAAAAATTGAAAGAGAGGGTACAAAGACGCAAGGAGGAACGAGAGGCAAAGACGAAGATGAGCAGGAGAACCCAGACTCAGGAGGAAGAGCAAATACAACTTCCCTCACAACCACCCACAGAAAGACCTCAACCACGACAACCCCAATGGAACCAAACAATCTAAACCAAAACCCACACATTGTACCCTCTGTCCCTATCCCCTCATCACAAACTCCAATGTTCTCCCCAGACCATAGTTTTAGAAAAGAAGTTGAAGGTTTGGTATACGAATGCAGATGGAATAAATGTGAGTGGCATGAAAGAATCAAGATGTCCCCAGACATCATAGCAGTCACAGAAACGAAACTCACTGGGGTGATAACTGATGCAATATTCCCACCCGGATATCAGATCCTAAGGAAAGATAGAGGGAGCAGAGGGGAAGGAGGAGTTGCACTGCTTATTAAAAATAGTAGGTACAATTCAGTCTGTGGGACATAAGGTAGTCATTGCAGTGATGTAAAACCCACCACAAAACTGCAGGAGTCCAAGAGAAGAATACGAAGACAGCAACAGAGCAATGACAGACACACTAGCTGAGGTGGCCAAAAAAGCTCAAACGGGTAGAGAAAAGTTACTAGTTATGGGCGATTTCAATTACAAGGAGATTGATTGGGAAAACCTGGAGCCACATGGGGATCCCAAAACATGGACAGCCAAGATGATGGATGTGGTACTAGAAAACCTCATGCACCAACATGTTAGGGACACTACCAGAGAGAGAGGGGGAGGATGAACCAGCAAGACTGGACCTCATGTTCACCCTGAGTAGCTCGGACACTGAGGACATCACATATAAAAGGCCCTTTGGAGCTAGTGATCACGTGGTTCTGCGCTTTGAAAACATACAGTTACAATTGGAGAGGGTAACAGGAATAGGATGGGAAAAGCCAAATTATAAAAGGGGGGACTACACAGCTATGAGGAACTTCATGCAGGAGGTTCAGTGGGAAAGAGAACTGGTAGGAAAGCCAGTGAACGAAATTATGAACTAGGTAACAACAAAATACAAGGAGGCAGAGTAAAGGTTTGTTCCCAAGGGCAACAGAAATAATGGGAAGACCAGAACGAGCCCTTGGTTTACCCAAAGGTCTACCTGGAGTCTACCTGGAGGGTATTCCGGGGATCAACGCCCCAGCGGCCCTGTCCACGACCAGCCCTCCCAATACGTCGATCAGGGCTTGATCATCCAGGCTGGTTACATGCTGCTGGGTGTAGCGGTAAGGCAAAAACTAATGAGCACTAGATATGGAATGAGTAGAGCAGCCTCCCGGATCCAGAAAAATAAAGAGATAGTCGAAGAGATCCAGAAACAAATTTGCACAGATAGGTGGAAGTCCCAATAGGATACAGTACGAAAACGACAAATCACAAAGTCTAAATCTGACAAGGAAGTTTTTCTGTACATTACCCTCAAAAAAATAACCAAAATCAAAGGGCTTTAATGTCCTTTAGAGGTTTAGTGAGGTCTTCAGCAGCGGGGACTTTTTTCCAAGTTATGAATCAGGGATGTTAATGATTCAATTACCTAGGTTAGGACATGATAGACCTATACTGTAACCTAGATTATAAGAAACTTCATCTCTGTACCGACTTTGGAAAATCACGAAAGAAAAGGGAAAATGCCAGAAAATATATGTAGAGAAAAGGCAAAGTTGGACTACATGGGCTAACTTAAAATGTTATAGAATAACCCCCCAAAAAGTTCTTGGAGATAGATATCCTGGCAAAAGGACGTTCATGGTCCTAATATTACGACCCTTCATCATCAAACAGAGGATTTTAAATTCGTTCAACATTAGGTGTATTTAAGAGGGACCTAAAGTTGATACTCGAACACAAGAGATGAGTCGGACATTCTCCCAGTATAGGGAAAGATGTAATTAATAACATTCTTGAGTGAAATTGCACCCAAGTCACTATTTGTTGGGCTGCATAAATACAAAGCTAGTTGTATGGGCAAAGTTGCAGGCAGCCTCAACCCGTGCACGTACACTCGTCTTCGATGAAAACCTGGTAAAGAACGGGGTTTTATCTGGTAGCCCTCAAATCCCCCCCCCCCGATGCTGTTAGGGCAACTCATTGTTGAACAATTGGATGATTCGTTTCGGTTGTCTCATCATGCCCTGGGGAAGTGGCAAGGACCCTGGTAGGCATTTTGCTAGACAGTTGGCACGGTGCAGGACCTTGATAGTTTGTTCAAACCATTGAACAGGTTGCCCAGTGGAATGGCAGCAGAGGAATGACGTAATTACACAAACTGTATAATTTTTAGGTTTACAATGACTACACGAGAAAGGAAGTCTTGGCAAGGAGAAGCTATTTCAAAACAAAGCCATGTGTGTTTTTCACTAAATACAAAAAAGTTATCAGCCAGGGTTGTAGCAAAATGCGGGAAATTGACGATAGCAAAGCAATGTGGTCAAAATGTCTCTAATAAGCTATGTAGATGATGTAATACTTAACAGAATATGGCTTATTATTTATTTTGATGAGGTGCACATTTACTGCCTGCTGAATTCTGGTAAATACCAAAATATTTTAAATTCAGTTGGAGGCTCGGTCTACTGCTGATCTCTCCAGGAAGATAGAATATTCGGCCAATTCCGAAGGGGTTGGTATGATTCTTTCTCGAGATAAGGCTTCCCGAGCTCATTATACTTTAATTAATAGCAGTTGTTACAATTAGGAAGAATGTATCTCTGCCTCTTCCTGCATCTTTTTTGTACTTAATGATCGAAATGAAAACGAAAAACATCACAAATGGCTTAACTTACCATAAACCCATATTAGTTTTCTTTTATAAGTCAATGATAGATGCTTGTGAAAAGAAATTAACGATAAAAATTACTTGTTTTATTTGATGATCTGGTTTCACATTTGGACTTCTTGCTGAGGCATTCGAAAAGAATTATCTGTGTGGCCAAACATTTGCTAAGGTCAAAAAAACTGAAGAGTTCCCAAGATCAGTTACAAGCCCTAAAAACTTTTCATCAACAGATATTGGAGACAGTCCGGTCTGGTTATTCCTGGGGGGGGGACTTTTGGCTGTGAGCTTACTAGTTGGTGGCCATGGAGGGTCCAGGACAACAATGGACAGTTCTAGAGACTGGAGGGCTTGCGTATGTAGAGTATGGTTAGAGATGCCAAAACACACAGAGGACGACCATCGGTATTCTATACACCGCGTATACGACTATGGTGATAATGGCTAGAGGGACTAATGTTCTCTCTTCAGCGTAGCTCAAACCACCCTTTTGAAGTTAAGGATTAACAGACATAGATTGCCAATGTAGATGTTATTCCCTAAATTTATGATTAGAACCTTTACGAAAGCCTATTGTGACCAATTTGGGAAAAAGCTGGAACTATTTTGGCGATTTGAAGGACAAAAATAACCTTAGGAGATTTTTAAAAATGAATTTAGATTTTCTCACTCTAGAGACTGCTACCTTCTGCCTCAGTTACGTAAATTGGTGTGAAATTCAGAATATATTCAATTACCGTGTGTTATGAATACCGAGAGCCATGGATGGTCAGTGAGGTTTCTCTGTATCACACCGTTATTAAGTGTTCCACATATTAATTTTGATTTTCACTTAATATTCTATTATTATTACATCAATTTCTTAATAATACTGTGTTATTTGATTTATAATAAAGATTTTACGATTTCTTACATTTTCTTTATTTTAAAAACGCTTACAATGTGAATGGTCATTTATTTGAAGTTTATTTATTTATATTTTTTACTTGTTTTTAATGAAATATAGGCAGACAGGTAATGGTGCAATAGTACTGAGTATAAGCACCAAATAAGGCACCTATTTCTATTATCTCTCACTGTTTTTTACATCACCTTAGTTGCAATGACAATCTACTGCCTTGAACAACTTTGGTGATTTTGAAAACCAAAAAAAAAAATTTGGATATGGTTAATTACATTATTACATTCCTCTTCAATACAAATGTTACCATCTGACTCGCTTGATATCTTGGTGTGATGTCTCAAAATAATACTCAATAATGCGTGTTTAATATCAATAGCGCCTGGCTGGTTGGTCAGTTTGAAACACGTTTTATGGACTGAAATTGTCTCTCACACTTATTTTTAAGTGATATGGCCTTATACTTTAGGTCTCTCACTAAATTGCATATTATAATACTGCAGCAATTTATTTATAAAACTGTGTTATTTGTTACACTTAATATTTTACGATTTCTTACATTTTCTTTATTTTTTAAAACGCTACTATGTGAATGATTTCATTTATTTCGTTGTTACATATTAAATAATATTTTACTTGTTATTAGTGAAATATTTGGCACTGTATTTTGGAATGATTAGTACTGTGTTCTAGCTCCAAACATTACACTATAATATGATCATCTCAATGTCTTCTTTATCTTCCTCCTTTGTTTATGCTATTTCATCTGTATACGGCCTTTATTAGTATCCATTACTGCTGTGACCATTATCACCTCTGCCCACACGCTATTATCACTACGTTCACTTATATCTCTAGTCACTGTATCATCCCAACAGGCACATATTATCATTTAAGTCCACTACTCTATTCCATAGAATTCACTTTTCTATCTCACTACAGTCAATGCTTTTATCACCCACTAGTCAACGAGTTATCATCACTTCTGGTCATTAGCTAGTTATCGATCTCTATAGTCATGCTTTTGATCACCCTATCATAACTACTGCCACTGCTATTAGCATCACTACTGTTCATGCTCCTTTATCATCGATACTGTCTATGTTTTCTATCACCACTATAGGTCTCTTGCGATTTCTCCTCTACTACTGTCACTGCTTATTATCTAGTTAGTCAGCTATTATCAAACTACAATCACTGCTTTTTTCAATCACTACAGTCACTTATTATTGCTAGTCTATTGTATTATCTTCAATTTCAGTCACTGTATTCTTCACAATTAGTATGCTATATTTTTTTTTATCACACTACAGAAACTGATATTATCATCACTTATAGTCACGTGCTTTATCATCACTACTTGTCACTTTAATTCATAGTCACCATGCTTTTATTAACATTGGTCACTGCCTATTAGCACACTACTGTAAAAAGTTATTAATAACCACTACAGACAATTTATAATGACTACTATCACTTTGCTCCTTTCTCTACTACTGTCACTGCTATTATCATCACTTCTTCAGTCACTGCTATTATCAAAACTGTCATTGTTTATTACACAATCCACTAGTCACTTATCACTACAATAACTGTTATTATCACAACTCAGGAACTGATATTATCATCTCTACAGTCACTGCTATTATCCTCACTACTGTCACTGATAATTATCATCAATAGTCACTGCTTTATTTCTCAATAATGTCAATGCTCATTATCTATCACTAGTTACTGCTTTCATTCACCACTTAACATCGCATTGTGTAACTGCTTTTATCTCTCCATACTATATCTCCACTACTGCCATCTGCTATGATGTTTCACTAAAGTCACTGCTTTATGTCATTGCTAACTGTCTATGTTTTCATCACCCTAAAGTTACTGATATTATCTTCAATACTTTCATGTTATTTATCACCACTACAAGTCTACTGCTAATTTTCATAGTCTAGATTATTAATCAATTGTAACTGTCTACTTATCCACTTGTCACCTTGCTATTTTACGTCATACAGTCCATTGTTATTGTCTATTCATTACAGCCCACTGTTTTTACCATCATTCAATAATTATCACCACTACTGTAACTGATATTATCACGCCTACCCCAGTCCCTGCTATATTCATACTACAGTCTCTTTGCTATTATCAATTACTGTCTAATGTCGATTATCATCAACTAGTCACTGCTTATTATCGCGACTGTTCATTGTTGTTGTCATCTTTACTGCCACTATTATCATCACTACATAATGCTATTATCACACACTACATAAATGATATTATCATCACTACAGTCACTTTTTTTTTCATCACTAGTCACTGCTATTATCTTTACAGTACAATGCTTTAATCCACCACTAATCACTGTTATTATCATCACTTTGGTCTCTGCATATTATCTCGCTACTGTCACTGCTTTACATAAACTACATTCACTATTATCATTCAGTACAACTAACTGGTATCACTATTGTCACTGAAAACTATCACCTTCAGACTACTGTCATCACTACTGTTACCAACAGAGGTGTTCCACTAGCTCGATCGCCTTGGCACTCAGCTCACCAACTGGGTCCTGAGTTCGAATATCGGTATGGGGCTAGAAAGTATTAGGGACGTTCCATAAGACACCTGCTGCCGCTGTTCAACCCATCAGTATACAATGGGTACCTTGATGCTAGTGTTCTGGTGTGGGCCATCATATCCAGGTCATACTACAACAATTTGCCAAAATTGCTCAGCATAACAAGCGGCTTTCTGTATCGCAGGTATGTCAATGATGTTGCTAGTCTTTTATACTTGTACATGTACCTGTAGAAATGAAAAGGATAGGATAATCATTATACATCACTGTCACTCCAGTTATAATTATTGTTAACTATCAATTATCCACATTCATTGCTTTTACTACCACTCAACATACACACCTCTTATGGAATTAATGAAAGTGATTCCAACCTTACTAATTATTTTACTTCAGATATAAGAAAAGCATCTCATAAATATTTCCTAAGTTTTGAATGATTTCAAACAATATTGTTATAAATGATGGTCAAGAATACAAAGGAAAAAACAGCTAGTCCTACTTGTGTCAGGACGGGAAAGAGATAATGTGAGTGAGGAAGAGGATCCCTGCAAGTCCAGCCAGGATTTGTAACTTAGTGTTGAGTCTATGGATGATGAGGATTAGTGTCACTGAAAACAGTGACACTGATTGTGAGAGTGACAACAGTGACATGGACGACAGCGACCACCGTTGATAAGGGTCTTCAAAAGGTTAAAGTTTCTTATACCTCAAAAAAAAATCCTGAAATCAATCGCATTTTGTTCACTTCAGACGTTTTAGAGTGAGGTCTTCTGCAGCGGGGACTTTGTTTCCACAAGTGCTGATTCAGGGATGACTAATGATTCATTACCGAGTTAGGAATCATGATGACTATCAGACCATAAATTTGTAGCTTCCCTCAGTACCTACTTTGGGCGAGAAAAAACATGAAAAGAAAGAAAAGCCAGACTTTAAATGATTAGAAAAAGGCAAAAGTTGGTACAACAAGGGCTAACTTAAAATGATTATAGGAATAAACAAAAGTTCATTGAGATAGATCCTGCCAAAGGAGTCAGTGGTCCTAATATTACGGTCCCTTCTCACAAACAGATGGATTTTATTTGTTTGTAATCTTTAGGGTGTATTTAAGAGGGACATAAGTGAAACTCGACACAAGTGGATGAGTTCGGACCATCTCCAATAGGGAAGATGATACGTAAAATCTTCTTGGTGAAATTGCACCAAGTACTATTTTTGGGCTGCATAATAATACAGCTGAAGTATGGAAAGTTGCTGGCAGCATCAACCGTGTTCACTCGTTCTTCCGGATTAAAAACCAGGTAAGAGGAGTTTTATCTGTAGCTCAATCGATGCTGTAAGGGCAAAACTTGATGAACCAAGTGAAGATTCGTTTGCTGGTTGGTCTCCTCATTGCCTGTGAAGTGGCATGACCTGGTAGGCATATTAGCTATGCCAGTGGCCGGTGCAGGACCTTGATAGTTCTGTTTCCATTGAACAGGTTGATCAGTGGAAAAGCAGCTATTGGGAATGGACGGAATTACACATAAACTGATATGTGTTTAGGTATACAAAGACTGCACCCTGAGAAAGGTAGTCTGGCTGGATAAAAGCAATTTCAACAAAGCCTGTGTGTTTATCACTACATACAAAAAAGTGATCAGCCTGGATATTAGCAAATGGGAAAATGACGAAGCAAAGCAATGTGGTCAAAATGTCAACTAAGCTATGTAGTTGATGTATTATTAAAAAGAAATATGGGCTTATTATTATTAGATGAGGTGCACCATCTACTGCTGCATATTCAGGTAAATACCAACAATCTTTTTTAATCAGTTGGAGCTCGGTCTAAATGCTGATCTCCAAGAGACGATAAGAATATTCGCCAATTCTCGAAGGGGTTGGTATGATTCTTACGTGATAAGATCCCGAGCTCATTAAACTTATTAAATAGCAGTGTTACATTAGGAATGTAGCTCTGCTCTTTCTGCATCATTTTTTACATTAATGAACGAAATAAAAATAACGAGACAATATCACAAATGGCTACTACCCTAAACCCATATAATTTTCTTTATCAAGTCAATGATAGAGCTTGTGAAAAGAAATTAATGACAAAATTTACATTGTTTTATTTGATGATTTGGTTCACTTTGGTCTTTTGCTGATGATTACGAAAAGAATTATCTGTGTGGCCAATAATTTGAAAGGTCAAAACACTCTGAATGAGTTTCGCATTGATCAGTACGCCCTAACATTTTCATCAACAGATTGGAGGACAACCGGTTTGGATATTCCTGACTTGGGTGTGAGTTACAAGTGGTTGCCATGGAGGTCCAGACAACTATGAAAGTCTAGAGACTAGGGCGAGTATAAAGGTACCAAACCGATGGACGACCATCGGTATTACGACACCGCTATATAACCGACTATGGTGATAATGCAGAGGCTCCTTATGTCACCTTCAGCGTATGCCTAAACACATCCTTGAATTTGGATATAAAACATGACATAGAATTTCCAATGAAGACTGGTATCTAATAAATATGATAACCTTTACGAAAGCCGATTGTACCCTATTTGGGAAAAAGCTGGTTTATCACTATTTGGCGATTTTGACGACAGAAATAAGCCTTAGGTATTTTTAATAAATGAATTTATTCCACTCCATAAGACTGGATACCTTTGCTCATTCGTAAATGGCTGTGAAATCTCAGGATAATATTCAAAACCGTGTGTTTAATACCAAGGCATGGCTGTCAGCTGAGGTTCTCTGTATCACACCTCATTATTAAGTGATCACATAAATTTTGCCTTTTTCACTTAATATTCTATTTAAATACATCAAATTTATTATTTATAAACTGGTGTATTTGATTTATGATACATATTTTAACGATTTCTTACATTTTCTTTATTTAACAAAACGCTACATTGTGAAATGATTTCATTTATTTGAAGTTATATATTTTCTAAATTTTAACCTTCTTTTGTCTGAATTATTAGGCACAGTTTTGGTGCGAATAGTTACTGTGTATAAGCACATAATTTAGACACTAAATACTATAATCATCTCACTGTCTTTTTACATCCACCTTAGTTGCAATGACAATTTAATTCGCTTGATCATTTGGTGATTTTAAAAACAAAAAATAAATTAGGTTATGGTTAATACAATATTTCATTTTCTACTTCCTACATATTGTTACCATCTGCCTCGCTTGATAAACTTGGTGTGATGTCTCAAAATAATATTCTATAATGCGTGTTTAATAACAATAGCGGCATGGATGGTTGTCCAGTTTGAACACGATTAATGGACTGAAATTAGTCTCTCACACTTTTATTAAGTGACTATGGCCATATACATTTAGCTCCTCGCAAATAGCCAATATTATGAACTGCAGCAATTTATTTATATAACTGTTATATTGGATACACATATTATTTTACGATTTCTTATATTTCTTTATTTAAAATACGTACAATGTGATTGTATTTTCATTTTTTTAGATGTTAAATATTAATTAATATTTCTTGTTATTACTGAAATGTATAGGCATACAGTTGGGAATGAATACTTCTGAGTACTTGCACAAACAATTAATAATACTATGATTCATCTCATGTCTTTTAACATCCCACTTTAGTTAATGCTATTTTCACTGGTAAAACTGCCTTTCTCTATAAACCATTAATGCTGTGGCCTATTATCACATCAGGCACGCTATTATCACTACGTTTCACTTATATCTCTTGTCACTATATCATCCCACTAGGCTTATTATCATTTTAGTCACTTACTATAACCACTACATTCAACTTTTAGTATCACTATCAAGTTCATTGCTTTAATCAACCACTAGTCATGTTATCATCACTACTGTCAATGCTATTATCTCGCTATTGTCACTGCTTTGAATCACCACTATCATAACTACTGCCACTTGCTTTTTAGTCACTACAGTCTCACTGCTTTATCATCATTCTGTCAATGTTTCTAAACACCCATCTACAGTCACTGCTATTATTCCTCATACTGTCCCCCACTTTTGGGTATTATCACTAGTCAGCTATTTCAATACATATCACTGCTACTTATCATCATACAGTCACTATTATTGCTAGGCAGTGCTATTTACCTCCATATACAATCACTGTTTTCATCACTATAATAATGCTATATCACCACTACAGAACTGATATTTTTCTTCACTTAAGGTCACTGCTATTATCATCACTACTGTCATTTAATCCACTACTGTCACTTAATCACTAGTCACTGCTATTAACTATTGGTCTATGACTATTTCACCACTACTGTATAAGTTTTTTTAACACTACAGACACTTATAATGACTACTATCACTGCTATTCTCACTACTGTCACTGCTATTATCATCACTACAGTCACTGCTATTATCACTAGTCATTGCTATTACCATCACTAGTCACTTATCACTACAATAACTGTTATTATCACCACTACAGTAACTGATATTATCATCACTACAGTCACTGCTATTATCCTCACTACTGTCACTGATATTATCATCAATAGTCACTGCTATTATCATCACTACTGTCAATGCTATTATCATCACTAGTTACTGCTTTCATCACCACTATCATCGCTACAGTCACTGCTTTTATCACCACTATCATCACTACTGCCACTGCTAATAAGATCACTACAGTCACTGCTATTATCATTGCTATGTCGAATGTTTTTCATCACCACTAAGGTTACGGCACTTTCATCAATAACTTTCTATGTTTTTATCTCCATTGTCACTGCTATTATCAATGTCACAGCTATTATAAATAGGTCAACTGTTTTTCACTAGTCTTTGCTTGTATCGCTTCTGTACTTTGTTTTTGTCATTCATTAACAGCCACTGTTATTACCTCATCACTACAAAAACTTTTATCAGACCACTACAGTAACTGATATGATATTCAATAACAGTACACTCGCTAGTTTTACATCACTCACAGTCACTGCTATTATCATTACGTCATGCTATTATCATCTCTCTGTCTCTGCTATCAGTCGCTACTGTCTCATTGTTATTGTATCTTAGAGACAGCCACTATGTGCTTCCTAAAATTAACCTGATATTATCACCACTACATTATTCTGCTTATTTTCGTATTCAGTACTTCTATTATCATCAGTAGTCACTGTATGATCTTACAGTCATTGGGTCTAATCACCACTATTTCATGTTATTTCATCACAATTGGTCTCTGCTCATTTTCATCACTATGTCACATGCTATTACATAAGCTACATGCTCAATTTTTCTCAGTACACTAACTGGCTTCACTATTGTCACGTATAAATCTTTCTCTCACTGCTCTACTGTATCACTAATGTTACCAGAACAAAAGGTGACCCTAGCTCGATCGCTAGGCACTCTCAAGCTCACACAATGAGGTCGGGGCGGGAGTTCGAATACTCCCGGTATGGCTAGAAGTATTAGGGAGTTTTCCAGTATGACACCTTCTGCCCCTGTTCACCATCCAGTTATGAATTGGGTTACCTGGAATGCTTGTGTCTGAGTAGTGGTGCCACATTACCTGGGACAAAACTAACCTGAATTTTTGCCTAAATTGCTCTGCAATAACACAAGCGGCTTTCTGTTTATAGCAGTATGTCATGATGTATGTAGTCATCTTTACCTTTGATACATGGTAGCTGTAGAAATGAAGATATGATTATCATTATGATCTGTCACTCTCAGTGTATCAATTACTGTAAACAATACAATTATCCACATTCATTGCTATTACTACACTCACATACACACCCTTATGGTCATATTGAAGTGATCCACACCTTTCTATATTATTTACACTCAGCATATAAAAATGCATATCATTAATATTTCTCTAAGTTTTGAAGATCAATCAAAATTATTGTTATAAATGATGGACAAGGAATACAAAGAAAAACAGCAAGTCCTAATTGTGTCAGGGACGGGTAAGAGATTCTGTGAGTGAGGTAGAGGATAACAGCAAGTCCAGCAGGGAAAGTTGTAAACTAGTGTTGAGTCTATGGATGATGAGAATTTGTGTCACTGTAAACAGTGACACTGTTAGTGAGAGTGTCAACTGTGACATGGACGACAGCGACACCGTGTTTAGGGTCATAAATAGGTTAAAGTTTCCTACATACCCTCATAAAAAAAACAATTCAAATGCATTATGTCCTTTAGAGGGTTTAGTGAGGTCTTCAGCAGCGGGGACTTGTTTCCACAAGTGCTGAATCAGGGATGTCTAAGAATTCTTTACCGAGGTTAGGGACATGATGACATATACTGACCTTGATTATAGACTTCCCAGTGCCGGACTTTGGGAAAAATCACGAAAGAAAGAAAAGCACAGGACATATTAATGTAGAAGAAAGGCATAAGTTGGAACAACTAAGGTGCTAATCTTAAAATGTTATAGTCATAAAACAGAAAATGTTCTCTTGAGGTTAGATTCTGCAAAAGGACGTTCATGTCCTTAATATTACGACCCTTACCTCTAAACAGAGGATTTTTAAATTCGATCAACTTTTGGGGTATTTAGAGGGACCTAAGTGAATCTCGCACAAGAGTTGAGTTCCGGCCCCCATCTCCAAGATAGGGAAGATGAAATTAAAACTATTCTTCGGTGAAAGTTCATCTAATCATCTAATTGTTGTGGTGCATTATTACAGCTTGTTAGGATGGCCAATGTTGCAGGCAGCCCTTCAACCCGGTACACGCCTCGTCTTCGA
This sequence comes from Cherax quadricarinatus, assembly GCF_026875155.1. Classification (NCBI taxonomy): domain Eukaryota; kingdom Metazoa; phylum Arthropoda; class Malacostraca; order Decapoda; family Parastacidae; genus Cherax; species Cherax quadricarinatus. The sequence continues at coordinate 16,250,568 of NC_069423.1, read as the reverse complement.
TTAAAACCAGGTAAGAGACGGATTTTATATGGTGCCTGAAGTGCGATGCTTGTAAGCGGCAACGACTGATGAACTCGAGGTGGGAAGATTCCATTTCTGGTTGTCTCCCTCATGACCCGTGTGGAAGTGCAAGACCCTGGTAGGATCGTAGACTTTACAGTGGCACGGTGCAAGGAGCCTTGATAGTTTGTTCAACTTTGTGACAGGTTGCCCAGTGGCAAGGAGCAGCTATAGGAATGGACGGGAATTAACTAAAACTGATATTTTTGGTATACAATGACTACACCTCGAGAAAGGAAGTCTTGACAGGATTAATGCTATTTCAACAAGCCTGTGTGTTTTCACTACATACAAAAAGTTATCAGTCAAGGTTTTTAGCAAAATGGAAAATGATGAAGTAAAAGCTGCGGTCAAAATCTCAAACTAAGCTATGTAGATTTAGTAATAACTTTTAACAGATACTATGGCTTATTAATATTTGATGGGAGTGCACCATCTACCAGTGCATAAATTCAGGTAAATACCAAAATATTTTAAATCTGTTCTGGAGGCTCGGTCGCTTAACTGATGTATTTTTCTTTCCTTTTTTCCCAGGAGAAGATAAGAATATTCGCCCAATTCTCGAAGGGGTTGGTATGATTCTTCACGAGATAAGGATCCCCGAGCTCATTAAACTTAATTTAATAGCAGATGTTACACTTAGGAATGTATCTCTGCCTCTTCCTGCATCATTTTTGTACTTAATGAACGAAAATAAAAACGAAACATATCACAAATGGCTAACTACCCTAAACCCATATAAATTTTCTTTTATCAAGTCAATGATAGAGCTTGTTGAAAAGAAATTAAGATAAAAATTACTTGTTTTATTTGATGATCTGGTTCACATTTAGACTTTTGCTGATGCCTTCGAAAAGAATTATCTGTGTGGCCAAACATTTGAAAGGTCAAAACACCTGAATGAGTTTCGCAAGATCAGTAAGCCCTAAACACTTTTCATCAACAGAATTGGAGACACCGGTCTGGATATTCCTGACTTGGCTGTGAGCTTACAAGTTGGTTGCCAAGGAGGGTCCAGACAACAAGATGTCTAGAGACTAGGGCGAGTATAAAGGTACAAACCAGATGGACGACCATCGGTATTCTACACCGCTTATACCGACTATGGTGATAATGCAGAGGCCTAATGTCACCTTCAGCGTAGCAAACACCTCCTTGAATTAGGATATAACATGACATAGATTTCCAATGAAGATGTTATCCTAAAATATGATAACCTTTACGAAAGCCTATTGTACCAATTTGGGAAAAAGCTGGAACTATTTGGCGATTTTGAAGACAAAAATAACCTTAGGATATTTTTAAAAATGAATTATATTCCACTCCTAAGACTGCTACCTTCTGCCTCATTTCGTAAATTGGTGTGAAATCTCAGAATAATATTCAATAACCGTGTGTTTAATACCAAGAGCCTGGCTGGTCAGCTGAGGTTTGTCTGTATCACACCATTATTAAGTGATCCACATAAATTTTGCTTTTCACTTAATATTCTATTATAATACATCAATTTATTAATAAAACTGATATTTGATTTATAATACATATTTTACGATTTCTTACATTTTCTTTATTTTAAAAACGCTACAATGTGAATGAGTCATTTATTTGAAGTTATATATTTAATAATATTTACTTGTTTTTACTGAAATAATAGGCACAGTATTGGTGCGAATAGTACTGAGTATAAGCACAAATAAGACACTAATACTATAATCATCTCACTGTCTTTTTACATCCACCTTAGTTGCAATGACAATACCTACTGCCTTGAAAAATTTGGTGATTTTAAAAACCAAAAAAAAATTAGGATATGGTTAATACAATATTACATTCCACTCCTACAAATGTTACCATCTGCCTCGCTTGATAACTTGGTGTGATGTCTCAAAATAATATTCAATAACTGCGTGTTTAATAACAATAGTGCCTGGCTGGTTGGTCAGTTTGAACACGATTAATGGACTGAAATTCGTCTCTCACACTATTATTAAGTGATATGGCCATATACATTTAGCTCCTCACTAAATAGCCTATTATAATACTGCAGCAATTTATTTATAAAACTGTGATATTTGATACACATAATATTTTACGATTTCTTACATTTTCTTTATTTTAAAAACGCTACAATGTGAATGATTCATTTATTTCGAAGTTACATATTAATTAATATTTACTTGTTATTACTGAAATAATAGGCACAGTATTTAAATGAATAGTACTGAGTACTAGCACAAACAATACACTAATACTATGATCACCTCAATGTCTTTTTACATCCACTTTAGTTAATGCTATTTTCACTGTTACTGCCTTTACTATAACCATTACTGCTGTGACCATTATCACCTCAGGCACAGCTATTATCACTACGTTCACTTATATCTCTGATTCATTTATTTCGAAGTTACATATTAATTAATATTTACTTGTTATTACTGAAATAATAGGCACAGTATTGGAATGAATAGTACTGAGTACTAGCACAAACAATACACTAATACTATGATCATCTCAATGTCTTTTTACATCCACTTTAGTTAATGCTATTTTCACTGTTACTGCCTTTACTATAACCATTACTGCTGTGACCATTATAACCTCAGGCACAGCTATTATCACTACGTTCACTTATATCTCTAGTCACTATTATCATCCCAACAGGCACTATTATCATTTAAGTCACTACTATAACCACTACATTCACTTTTATTATCACTACAGTCAATGCTTTAATCACCACTAGTCACTGTTATCATCACTACTGTCAATGCTATTATCATCTCTATAGTCACTGCTTTGATCACCACTATCATAACTACTGCCACTGCTATTAGATCACTACAGTCACTGCTTTTATCATCACTACTGTCAATGTTTCTATCACCACTACAGTCACTGCTATTATCCTCACTACTGTCACTGCTATTATCACTAGTCAGCTATTATCAATACAATCACTGCTATTATCATCACTACAGTTTTTAACTGATTTTATCATCATAAAGTCACTGTTTTTCATCACTATTAAATTTATCACA
>NC_069423.1:16223862-16246967 GCF_026875155.1 Cherax quadricarinatus | reverse complement strand
TACAATTTCCTGGTGGTTTTTCTGTTTCCTCTTCCTCACTCCATATCTCTTCCCCTCCGACAAAGTTAGGATTTGCGGGTTTTTTTTTGAAATCTTTGTCCATCTTTTTATAACAATAATTTGTTTGATCTTCAAAACTTAGGAAATATTAATGAGATGCTTTTTATATGCTGATTTTAAATATTTAGTAAGGTTGGAATCACTTCATTATGTCCATATGGGGTGTGTATGTGAGTGTAGTAATACAATGAATGTGGAAAATTGTATTACTTTAAAATGAAAATTGGAGTGACAGTATTATAATGATTATCATATCTTCATTTCTACAGGTACATGTACAAGGTATAGATGACTAGCATACATCAGTGACATACTGCTATACAGAAAGCCGCTTGTTATGCTGAGCATTTTGGGCAAATTAGGTTAGTTTTGTCCCTGGATGTGGCCCACACCAGACGACTAGCATCCAGGTACCCATTTTATACTGATGGGTGAACAGGGGCAGCAGGTGTCTTATGGAAACGTCCCTAATACTTTCTAGCCATACCGGAGATTCGAACTCCGGACCTCATTGTGTGAGCTGAGTGCGCTAGCGATCGAGCTAGGGGACACCTTTGTTGGTAACAGTAGTGATGACAGTAGTGATGTGATAGTTTTCGTGACAATAGTGATACCAGTTAGTGTACTGATGATAATAGTGAATGTAGTTATGGTAATAGCAGTGACAGTAGTGATGATAATAGCAGAGACAATAGTGATGATAATAACAGTGAATAGTGGTGATTAAAGCATTGACTGTAATGATAATAGCAGTGACTAGTGATGATAATAAATGACTGTATATGATAAAAACATTATGTATGGTGATAATAACATTTAAATTTAGTGATTTAAAAAAAATTAAATTTTTTTTAAAAAATGATTTGAAATAACAATGACTGTAGATAATAGCATGAATAGTGATGATAATAGCATTAAATTATGATAATAGCAGTGATGTATATAAAAGTGACTGTATTGTATAATATAATTTTACTGTATTTGTGATAATAGATTGTAGAATAAGGGTTTAATGATGACAATAAAATGATGTAGGAAATAGATGATATAAATAGCAGTGATATTAAATAGTGTGATAAAAATAAATCAGTACTTATGGTGATAAAAAAATTAAATATTGATGATAACAGTAATTAGTGTGATGAAAACATTGACAGTAGAATGATAATAGCAATGACTAGATTTATTAAAGTGATATATGTATGGTGATAAAAGAAGTAATGTGATTGATATTGATGAAAAGTAACTAGTGATATAATAGCATTGACAGTAGTGATGATAATCATGATATTATGATAAAAGTACATTAGGATAAACAGTATAGTGATGATAATATCTTACTGTAGTTGATAATAAATTATGTATATAAGTGATAGATATGTAATAGAATATAGTGATAATAGCATGACTTTGATAAATAATAGCATGACATAGTGAGAATACAGTGATATAGTATTATAAGTTGTCTGTATGTTTAAAATAAATAGTAATTTTTAGTAGTGTTATATAAATTTTGACTTTAGGGGATTATAAAAGGTTCTGTTGGTGTAATAGGTTTATTTAGTATGAAAAAGTATGTTTGTGATAATACTGATTAGAATAATGGGACTTTGTGGATAATAGAGTGATTTATTGTAATAGCTGTTATGATTAATAGTAAAGGATAAAGATGTTTTATAAAACATTAATAAGTGATTAAAAAACATGATGATGATCTAATAGATAGATTATGATATGTATAAAGAATGACTAGATATAAACATTACATAAATATAAAAACAGTGACTATATTTAAACATTATGTATTTTAAAAAAAGTAAATTTTATTTTTATATATTAAATATAAATGCGTTTATAAAAATAAATAGAGATATAAGTGAACGTATGATAATAGCTGTGCTGAGGTGATTAATGGTCACAGCAGTAATGGTTATAGTAAAGGCAGTTACAGTGAAAATAGCATTAACTAAAGTGGATGTAAAAAACATTGAGTGATCATAGTATTATATTGTTGTGCAAGTACTCAGTACTATTCTTTCAATATGGCTATTATTTCAGTAAAAAATAAATATTAATTAATATGTAACTTCGAAAAAAAATGAATCATTCACATTGTACGTTTTAAAATAAAAAAAAAATGAAAAAGAAAATCGTAAAATATTATGTGTATCAAATATCACAGTTTTATAAATAAATGCTGCAGTATATAATAGGCTATTTAGTGAGGATAAATGTATATGGCCATATCACTTAATAAGAGAGACAATTTCAGCATTAATTTTGTTCAAACTGACCAACCAGCCAGCCTATTGTTATTAAACACGCAGTTATTGAATATTATTTTGAGACATCACCCAATTTATCAAGCGAGCAGATGGTAACATTTGTAGGAGTGGGAAATTTAATAAATTTTATTAACCATATCCTAATTTTTTTTTGGTTTTTAAAATCACCAAATTGTTCAAGGCAGTAGGTATTGTCATTGCAACTAAGGTGGATGTAAAAAGACAGTGAGATGATTATAGTATTAGTGTCTTATTTGTGCTTATACTCAGTACTATTCGCACCAATACTGTGCCTATTATTTCAGTAAAAACAAGTAAATATTATTAAATATATAACTTCAAATAAATGACTCATTCACATTGTAGCGTTTTTAAAATAAAGAAAATGTAAGAAATCGTAAAATATGTATTATAAATCAAATATCACAGTTTTATTAATAAATTGATGTATTATAATAGAATATTAAGTGAAAAGCAAAATTTATGTGGATCACTTAATAATGGTGTGATACAGAGAAACCTCAGCTGACCAGCCAGGCTCTTGGTATTAAACACACGGTTATTGAATATTATTCTGAGATTTCACACCAATTTACGAAATGAGGCAGAAGGTAGCAGTCTTAGGAGTGGAATATAATTCATTTTTAAAAATATCCTAAGGTTATTTCTGTCTTCAAAATCGCCAAATTTGTTCCAGCTTTTTCCCAAATTGGTACAATAGGCTTTTTTTTTTTTTTTTTGTAAAGGTTATCATATTTTTGGATAACATCTTCATTGGAAATCTAAAGTCATGTTTTATCCTAATTCAAGGAGTGTTTTTCTACGCTGAAGGTGACATTAGGCCTCTGCATTATCACCATAGTCGGTATAAGCGGTGTAGAATACCGATGGTCGTCCATCTGGTTTGTACCTTTATACTCGCCCTAGTCTCTAGACTTCTTGTTGTCTGGACCCTCCATGGCAACCAACTTGTAAGCTCACAGCCAAGTCAGGAATATCCAGACCGGTGTCTCCAATTCTGTTGATGAAAAGTGTTTAGGGCTTACTGATCTTGCGAAACTCATTCAGGTGTTTTGACCTTTCAAATGTTTGGCCACACAGATAATTCTTTTCGAATGCATCAGCAAAAGTCCAAATGTGAACCAGATCATCAAATAAAACAAGTAATTTTTATCTTAATTTCTTTTCAACAAGCTCTATCATTGACTTGATAAAAGAAAATTTATATGGGTTTGGGGAGTTAGCCATTTGTGAATGTTTCGTTTTTTTTTTTCGTTCAAAAAGTACAAAAATGATGCAGGAAGAGGCAGAGATACATTCCTAAGTGTAACATCTGCTATTAAATTAAGTTTAATGAGCTCGGGGATCCTTATCTCGTGAAGAATCATACCAACCCCTTCGAGAATTGGGCGAATATTCTTATCTTCTCTGGAGAGATCAGCAGTTAGACCGAGCCTCCAGACTGATTTAAAATATTTTGGTATTTACCTGAATTATGCAGCAGGTAGATGGTGCACCTCATCTAATATTAATAAGCCATATTTCTGTTTAAGTATTACTTCATCTACATAGCTTAGTTTGAGATTTTGACCACATTGCTTTGCTTCGTCAATTTCCCATTTTGCTAAAATCCTGGCTGATAACTTTTTGTATGTAGTGATAAACACACAGGCTTTGTTGAAATTGCTTATCCTGCCAAGACTTCCTTTCTCGGGTGTAGTCTTTGTATACCTAAAAATATCAGTTTTGTGTAATTCCGTCCATTCCTATAGCTGCTCTTTCCACTGGGCAACCTGTTCAATGGTTGAACAAACTATCAAGGTCCTGCACCGTGCCACTGTCATAGCTAAGATGCCTACCAGGGTCTTGCCACTTCCACAGGGCATGAGGAGACAACCAGAAACGAATCTTCCACTTGGTTCATCAAGTGTTGCCCTTACAGCATCGATTTGAGGCTACCAGATAAAATCCTTCTTACCTGGTTTTAATCGAAGACGAGGTGTAGCACGGGTTGAGGCTGCCTGCAACTTTGCCATACTACAGCTGTATTTATGCAGCCCAACAAATAGTGACTTGGGTGCAATTTCACCAAGAAGATTTTTAATTTCATCTTCCCTATCTGGGAGATGGTCCGACTCATCTCTTGTGTCGAGTTTCACTTTAGGTCCCTCTAAATACACCTAATGTTGAACGAATTTAAAATCCTCTGTTTGTGAGGAAGGGTCGTAATATTAGGACCATGAACGTCCTTTTGCAGGATCTATCTCAAGAACTTTTTGTTTATTCTATAACATTTTAAGTTAGCCCTTGTTGTCCAACTTTTGCCTTTTTCTACATTTATAGTCTGTGCTTTTCTTTCTTTTCGTGATTTTCCCAAAGTCGGTACTGGGAAGCTATAATCTAGGTCTGTATAGGTCATCATGTCCTAACCTCGGTAATGAATCATTAGACATCCCTGATTCAGCACTTGTGGAAACAAAGTCCCCGCTGCTGAAGACCTCACTAAACGTCTGAAGGACATAATGCGTTTGATTTGTTTTTTTTGAGGGTATGTAGAAACTTTAACCCTTTTGATGACCCTTATCAACGGTGTCGCTGTCGTCCATGTCACTGTTGTCACTCTCACTATCAGTGTCACTGTTTTCAGTGACACTATTCTCATCATCCATAGACTCAACACTAGTTACAACTTCCTGGCTGGACTTGCTGTTATCCTCTTCCTCACTCACAGTATCTCTTTCCCGTCCTGACACAAGTTAGGACTTGCTGGTTTTCTTTGTATTCTTGTCCATCATTTATAACAATAATTTGTTTGATCTTCAAAACTTAGGAAATATTTATGAGATGCTTTTTTATATGCTGAGTGTAAATATTTAGTTAGGTTGGAATCACTTCATTATGTCCATATGGGTGTGTATGTGAGTGTAGTAATAGCAATGAATGTGGATAATTGTAGTTACATTAATGATAACTGGAGTGACAGTATTATAATGATTATCATATCTTCATTTCTACAGGTACATGTACAAGGTATAGCTGACTAGCATACATCAGTGACATACTGCTATACAGAAAGCCGCTTGTTATGCTGAGCATTTTGGGCAAATTAGGTTAGTTTTGTCCCTGGATGTGGCCCACACCAGACGACTAGCATTCAGGTACCCATTTTATACTGATGGGTGAACAGGGGCAGCAGGTGTCTTATGGAAACGTCCCTAATACTTTCTAGCCATACCGGAGATTCGAACTCCGGACCTCATTGTGTGAGCTGAGTGCGCTAGCGATCGAGCTAGGGGACACCTTTGTTGGTAACAGTAGTGATGACAGTAGTGATGTGATAGTTTTCGTGACAATAGTGATACCAGTTAGTGTACTGATGATAATAGTGAATGTAGTTATGGTAATAGCAGTGACAGTAGTGATGATAATAGCAGAGACAATAGTGATGATAATAACAGTGAATAGTGGTGATTAAAGCATTGACTGTAATGATAATAGCAGTGACTAGTGATGATAATAGAAGTGACTGTAGTGATGATAATATCAGTTATTGTAGTGGTGATAATAGCAGTTATTTTAGTGATGATAATAGTGGCTGTAATGATGACAATAACAATGACTGTAGCGATAATAGCAGTGACTAGTGATGATAATAGCATTGACTGAAATGATAATAGCAGTGACTGTAGTGATGATAATAGCAGTGACTGTAGTGATGATAATATCAGTTACTGTAGTGGTGATAATAGTTATTGTAGTGATGGTAATAACAGTGGCTGTAATGATGACAATAACAATGACTGTAGCGATAATAGCAGTGACTAGTGATAATAGCAGTGACTATTGATAATAGCTGTGACTAGTGATAATAGCAGTGACTGTAGTGGTGATAAAAACATTGAAAGTATTGATGATAATAGCAGTAACTTTAGTGGTGATGAAAACATTGACAGTAGCAATGATAATAGCAGTGACTGTAGTGATCTTATTAGCAGTGGCAGTAGTGATGATAGTGGTGATAAAAGCAGTGACTAGCGATGATAGTGGTTATGAAAGCAGTAACTAGTGATGATAATAGCATTGACAGTTGTGATGATAAAAGAGTGATTTTGATTTTATAATATCAGTGACAGTTAGGTAATAGCAGTGAGAGTGATGATAAATCAGTTTTGTAGTGGTAATAATAAAAGTTATTTTAGTGATAAGTGACTGTGATAATTTTTGTGACTGGTGAGTAATAGCAGTGACGTAGTGAGAAAAGCAGTGTAGTAGTTTATAAGGTTGTGTGGTTTTAATAACTTTTTCGAGTGGGGATAAAAGCAGTGACCAAAGTTAATAGCAGTGACTAGTGATTAAAGTGACAGAGTGATGATAAAAGCATGACTTTTGTGATGAAAAATCAGTTTTTGTGTGGTGATAAAAGCGTTATTATAGTGTGATAAACAGTGACTGTATTGATGTAATAGCAATGACTGCAATAATAGTGCTGTAGTGATGATATGCAGTGTTGTATTGTAAAAAGCTGAAAAGTGATAAAAGCGTGACAGTAGTGAGGATAATGCGTGATTGTGGGTAGAAACATTGACGTAGTGAGATAAAAGCATGATGTAGTGATCTTAAAAAGCAGTGGGAGTAGTTATGTGGGTGATCAAAGCGGACTTAGAGTGAAAAAGCATTGCTATGATGTAACAAAGGGCTAGTGGGGATTAAAAACTTGACTTAGTATAAAAGTGAATGTAGTGGTTTAGTAGTGACTTAAATGATAATAGTGCCTGTTGGGATGTAATAGTGATAGAGATATAAGGTAAAAGTGTGATAATAGCTGTGCCTGAGGTGATAATGGTACAGCAGTAATGGTTATAGTAAAGCAGTTAAGTGAAAAAGCATTAATAAATGGATGTAAAAAGACATTTAGTTTATATAGTAATTAGTGTATTGTTTGTGTAGTATCAGTTATTCATTCCCAAAACTGTGCCATTATTTCGTAATAACAAGTAAATTTATTAATATGTAACTTCAAAAAATGAACATTCAATTGTAGCGTTTTTTAAAATAAAGAAAATGTAAGAAATCGTAAAATTATGTGTATCAAATTCACATTTATAAATAAATTGCTGCAGTATTATAATAGGCTATTTAGTGAGGAGCTAAATGTATATGGCCATATCACTTAATAATAGTGTGAGAGACGAATTTCAGTCCATTAATCGTGTTCAAACTGACCAACCAGCCAGGCGCTATTGTTATTAAACACGCAGTTATTGAATATTATTTTGAGACATCACACCAAGTTATCAAGCGAGGCAGATGGTAACATTTGTAGGAGTGGAATGTAATATTGTATTAACCATATCCTAATTTTTTTTTGGTTTTTAAAATCACCAAATTGTTCAAGGCAGTAGGTATTGTCATTGCAACTAAGGTGGATGTAAAAAGACAGTGAGATGATTATAGTATTAGTGTCTTATTTGTGCTTATACTCAGTACTATTCGCACCAATACTGTGCCTATTATTTCAGTAAAAACAAGTAAATATTATTAAATATATAACTTCAAATAAATGACTCATTCACATTGTAGCGTTTTTAAAATAAAGAAAATGTAAGAAATCGTAAAATATCTATTATACATCAAATATCACAGTTTTATTAATAAATTGATGTATTATAATAGAATATTAAGTGAAAAGCAAAATTTATGTGGATCACTTAATAATGGTGTGATACAGAGAAACCTCAGCTGACCAGCCAGGCTCTTGGTATTAAACACACGGTTATTGAATATTATTCTGAGATTTCACACCAATTTACGAAATGAGGCAGAAGGTAGCAGTCTTAGGAGTGGAATATAATTCATTTTTAAAAATATCCTAAGGTTATTTTTTCTTCAAAATCGCCAAATAGTTCCAGCTTTTTCCCAAATTGGTACAATAGGCTTTCGTAAAGGTTATCATATTTTAGGATAACATCTTCATTGGAAATCTATGTCATGTTATATCCTAATTCAAGGAGGTGTTTGCTACGCTGAAGGTGACATTAGGCCTCTGCATTATCACCATAGTCGGTATAAGCGGTGTAGAATACCGATGGTCGTCCATCTGGTTTGTACCTTTATACTCGCCCTAGTCTCTAGACTTCTTGTTGTCTGGACCCTCCATGGCAACCAACTTGTAAGCTCACAGCCAAGTCAGGAATATCCAGACCGGTGTCTCCAATTCTGTTGATGAAAAGTGTTTAGGGCTTACTGATCTTGCAAAACTCATTCAGGTGTTTTGACCTTTCAAATGTTTGGCCACACAGATAATTCTTTTCGAAGGCATCAGCAAAAGTCTAAATGTGAACCAGATCATCAAATAAAACAAGTAATTTTTATCTTAATTTCTTTTCAACAAGCTCTATCATTGACTTGATAAAAGAAAATTTATATGGGTTTAGGGTAGTTAGCCATTTGTGATATGTTTCGTTTTTATTTTCGTTCATTAAGTACAAAAATGATGCAGGAAGAGGCAGAGATACATTCCTAAGTGTAACATCTGCTATTAAATTAAGTTTAATGAGCTCGGGGATCCTTATCTCGTGAAGAATCATACCAACCCCTTCGAGAATTGGGCGAATATTCTTATCTTCTCTGGAGAGATCAGCAGTTAGACCGAGCCTCCAGACTGATTTAAAATATTTTGGTATTTACCTGAATTCTGCAGCAGGTAGATGGTGCACCTCATCTAATATTAATAAGCCATATTTCTGTTTAAGTATTACTTCATCTACATAGCTTAGTTCGACATTATGACCACATTGCTTTGCTTTGTCAATTTCCCATTTTGCTAAAATCCTGGCTGATGACTTTTTGTATGTAGTGATAAACACACAGGCTTTGTTGAAATTGCTTGTCCTGTCAAGACTTCCTTTCTCGGGTGTAGTCTTTGTATACCTAAAAATATCAGTTTTGTGTAATTCCGTCCATTCCTATAGCTGCTCTTGCCACTGGGCAACCTGTTCAATGGTTGAACAAACTATCAAGGTCATGCACCGTGCCACTGTCATAGCTAAGATTCCTACCAGGGTCTTGCCACTTCCACAGGGCAGTGACTGTAGTGATGTAATAGCAGTGGCAGTAGTGATGATAGTGGTGATTAAAGCAGTGACTGTAGAGATGATAATAGTATTGACAGTAGTGATGATAACAGTGACTAGTGGTGATTAAAGCACTGACTGTAGTGATGATAATGAAAGTGAATGTAGTGGTTATAGTAGTGACTTAAATGATAATAGTGCCTGTTGGGATGATAATAGTGACTAGAGATATAAGTGAACGTAGTGATAATAGCTGTGCCTGAGGTGATAATGGTCACAGCAGTAATGGTTATAGTAAAGGCAGTTACAGTGAAAATAGCATTAACTAAAGTGGATGTAAAAAGACATTGAGATGATCATAGTATTAGTGTATTGTTTGTGCTAGTACTCAGTACTATTCATTCCAATACTGTGCCTATTATTTCAGTAATAACAAGTAAATATTAATTAATATGTAACTTCGAAATAAATGAATCATTCACATTGTAGCGTTTTTAAAATAAAGAAAATGTAAGAAATCGTAAAATATTATGTGTATCAAATATCACAGTTTTATAAATAAATTGCTGCAGTATTATAATAGGCTATTTAGTGAGGAGCTAAATGTATATGGCCATATCACTTAATAATAGTGTGAGAGACGAATTTCAGTCCATTAATCGTGTTCAAACTGACCAACCAGCCAGGCGCTATTGTTATTAAACACGCAGTTATTGAATATTATTTTGAGACATCACACCAAGTTATCAAGCGAGGCAGATGGTAACATTTGTAGGAGTGGAATGTAATATTGTATTAACCATATCCTAATTTTTTTTTTGATTTTTAAAATCACCAAATTGTTCAAGGCAGTAGGTATTGTCATTGCAACTAAGGTGGATGTAAAAAGACAGTGAGATGATTATAGTATTAGTGTCTTATTTGTGCTTATACTCAGTACTATTCGCACCAATACTGTGCTTATTATTTCAGTAAAAACAAGTAAATATTAAATATATAACTTCAAATAAATGACTCATTCACATTGTAGCGTTTTTAAAATAAAGAAAATGTAAGAAATCGTAAAATATGTATTATACATCAAATATCACAGTTTTATTAATAAATTGATGTATTATAATAGAATATTAAGTGAAAAGCAAAATTATTATTATTATTATTATTATTATTATTATTATTATTATTAAATTTGCATGCTTTATCAAAAGAACATTTCGCTCTGCACTCCCACCAAACCCCCACACGACCTCCACCCCCACCATAACCTCTACATACTTCCCCCCACACCCATTTTATACGTGTTGACAAGACTCATTGCTGGCAGCACGGGAGATTGACATCTTCACGATGCCTTTAAAGGTGATATTCCTCTAGGAACAACAAAGAGTGACGCCTTATATGGTGCAGGGGGCTTGGCACTCTCTCTCTCTATCTCCCATTTCCATCCTCCTCTTCCCGTAACCTTGTCTCCTATTTCCTTCCCATGCTTCCTCTGCCCTTAACTTCCCTTCCTGTCCTTCCTGAATTAAATGATCTGTTACTGGGTCAGCTTCAAGAAAATGGAAGACCGGTTTAAGGAGACAGGAAGCATCAAGCTACAGACCAACATTTAGGTACAGATACACACAAATACAATTATCATACATAGTAAATTACCTAGCATAATACAAAAGGGTCAAAATGACTCTTCTACAAGGACCCCAATCAAAATATTTTACTATTTAAGGCCTAGCTTAAAGTTACAGTAGAACCCAGTAATGATGAATGCTATGCGAGGTGGAGAAGATAATCAAGAGAGTGGCGGAGCACTTACAGAGATGTGATTTCATAAAGAACCAGCACGGGTTAAGAGATGGCAGGTCTGCAAGAGAGCAGCTGATGCTGCTCTTCACAAGAGACTGTAACAAAAATCTTAAGGAACTGGCTTCAATAGCAGGGAATGTTCTACTGGGAAAGGGTAACAGGTGGGGTCCCGCAAGGATCAGTATTGGGCCCCCTACTATTAATGGTATATGTTGGTAGGTTTGATAACTATATCCTTTAAAAAAAAGAGAAGCTAAGCCATTGATGATACTCTTCAGGTCATTCGTTCTCTCTAGGCTACAATATCGCTGTGTACTAACAGCCCCTAACAGCAGGTGAAATTGCTGATCTGGAAAATGTACACAGAACTTTCACATCTCGTATAACTCAGTCAATTACCAAAATTACTAGGACTGCTTGAAGCGCTTTTTGATTTTTAATAATTGTAACAGCTTATTTCTCAACGTACCCCTTATGAATGCAATTATCGATCCTGATATCAACCTCTTATTGAACTGCACAAATAATCCTAACAGTAATTGCCATTACTACACTGCTAGTCAGGCTAATACCCTTCTCAGCGCCAGCAAGAACATTACAGTCTTCAACTATAATGTTAGATCACTGAGTAAACACTATGATGACCTTGCATTACTGAAGTCTCTAAATGCTACTATAACTTTCACTATACTTACTGAAACCTGGCCCAGACAAGATTTGACATATTTACCATGCCTGGTTACACAGCCATACATAACTGCAGGCTTGACCAACCAGGAGGAGGCACTGCCTTTTATTACTCTGATGAACTAGACTGTATGAAATCAACTAATGTACTGGACGAAAGCTGCGAATATATAATAGCTAAATTCACATCAAAAACCCTTAAGAAACCTATAACAGTTGGCGCAGTCTACAGACTACCACACACAAATAGTTACACTTTTAGCAGTAATCTTAGAAACATGATAATTGAGTCAGAGTTGAATAAACACCATCTGATACTAGCAGGAGATGTCAACATAAACCTTATCCAAGCAACTGACTCTCCAGCAGCTGATTTCACGAACACTATGAACAACAGCTTGTTGCTACCCTCTATAACGAAGCCAACAAGAATCTCTGAGACAAGTACCTCATTACTTGACCATATCTGGACGAACACGATATCCCACTACAAGCAGGTATAATCACAGACACCACAGACCACTACCCTACCTTTCTCATAACCAACTTATATAAACTGCCTCAAGAAGCAAGAAAGATCTCATTTCGCCTGCATGGTGAGACATTGATAACCTAATACTAGCACTAGGGTCCATTGATTAGCAGAGAGCTAACTGACAGTATTAATATTGATAAAGATGTCAATTTTTTACGTAAAACCCTAAACCTCTATAACAAGCATTGTCCGATCAAAACGAAACAGATCACAGAAGAGACTAAACAGCCCAAGGCTAACAAAAAGTATCCTCAAATCTATTAATAAAAAAAAACACCAACTTGAAAAACAGTTCAAATTAGGCCTAATTAGTAAAGAATTTACTAAACGATACACATCAGTACTCGCAAAACTAATACGAAAATTAAAGCAAATGTATTATGAAAATAGATTTAGTGAAATAAAACGTGATATGAAAAGTACCTGGCAAACACTCTCCAAAATTTTGGGCTCCAGGAAACCGTCTGGAAACAGAGAGATAAACTTAACTAAACCAGATGAACCTCACATACAGCCTATAGTCACGGCCGACAAATTTAATGTCTTCTTCTCTACTGTAGGATCAAAGCTAGCAAGTCAAATTCCTAGCTCAAATACCCAGCCGAATGAGTACCTCACTGGCAGCTACCCAAATAGTCTATTTCTGGAGTTTTGAGGCTCTCTGATCGCGGGTTCTATCCCCGTCCGTGGTATGGTTTGTTTGCAATCGTGTCATTACGATTTCGTGAGTCGAGTCGAGTCTATTTCCAGCGCCAACAAATTCCACTGAAGTCTCAGTAGTCATTAAATCATTAAAAAACAAAGCAGGTGATCTAGATAACTTGTCACCATTCATATATAAAAAAGTTGCACATGAGTTATCACCCATTACTGCAACAATGTTTAACAAATCTGAAGCATCCTCAACCTTCCCATCCATACTCAAGACAGCAAGGGTTACCCCGAACCATATAAGTGCGGGGAGAGTAACAATTTTATAAGTGAACTAGAAAGTGATACTTGGTGGCACATTCAGAGTGGGAAGGCCTAGTGTGCTCCAGGCGACGTTGCCACGTGTCACCCAAGAAAGATAAAGTGAAACAAATGTGTGACCAGTGAGAGAAATACAGTGAATAGGGTATATTATATATCGAGAAGAAATGGAGGTGGATATACGCCAGGACATCACATCGAGCTGGACAATCTACAGGTTACTACAGGCTGCATCGCAAGTATTCACCTATGCGTGGTTGTTGGGTGTGAGTGGGGGTTTCAATTAACCGCCAAGCTGATCGTGAACGATCCAACTCTCCTAGTACGATAAAGAATAGGCTATCAAGTACTCAGTAACGAATAGCAATTGGTAATTTATAGAACAAGGTGAGACAGGAGTCTATTAGACTAGGTAGAAGTAAAAGCCTAGAGGACACAAAATAGTAGGTATGTGTGAGTCAGGTAACACACACACTACACACACACACACTACACACACACACACTACACACACACACCACACACACACACTACACACACACACACACTACACACACACACTACACACACACTCTACACACACACTACACACACACTACACACACACACTACACACACACACTACACACACACACTACACACACACACACACTACACACTCATACACTACACACTCATACACTACACACACACACTACAACACACACACACACTACACACACACACACTACACACACACACTACACAACACACACTACACACACACTACACACACACACTACACACACACACTACACACACACTACACACTCATACACTACACACTCATACACTACACACACACACTACACACACACACACACACTACACACACACACACTACACACACACACTACACACACACACAACACACACACACTACACACACACACTACACACACACTACACACACACACTACACACACACTACACACACACACTACACACACACACTACACACACACTACACACTCATACACTACACACTCATACACTACACACTCATACACTACACACTCATACACTACACACTCATACACTACACACACACTACACACACACTACACACACACTACACACACTACACACACACACACACACACCACACCACACACACACACACACACACACACTACACACTCATACACTACACACTCATACACCACACACACACACACTACACACACTACACACACACACACCCACACACACTACACACACACACACACACTACACACACACACACACACACACACACACACACACACACACACACACACACACACACACACACACACCACACACACCTGACAGGGAGGCAGCAACGAGTCATTGTACGTGAAGAGGTATCACAGTGGGCGCCTGTGACGAGCGGGGTCCCACAGGGGTCAGTTCTAGGACCAGTGCTATTTTTGATATATGTGAGCGACATGATGGAAGGAATAGACTCTGAAGTGTCCCTGTTCGCAGATGACGTGAAGTTGATGAGAAGAATTAAATCGGACGAGGATGAGGCAGGACTGCAAAGAGACCTGGAGAGGCTAGACATGTGGTCCAGTAACTGGCTTCTCGAATTCAATCCAGCCAAATGCAAAGTCATGAAGATTGGGGAGGGGCAAAGAAGACCGCAGACAGAGTATAGGCTAGGTGGACAAAGACTACAGACCTCACTCAGGGAGAAAGACCTTGGGGTGACCATAACACTGAGCACATCACCGGAGGCACGCATCAACCAAATAACTGCTGCAGCATACGGGCGCCTGGCAAACCTGAGAATAGCGTCCCGATACCTTAATAAGGAATCGTTCAAGACACTGTACACTGTGTATGTTAGGCCCATACTGGAGTATGCAGCACCAATCTGGAACCCACACCTGGTCAAGCACGTCAAGAAATTAGAGAAAGTACAAAGGTTTGCAACAAGGCTAGTCCCAGAGCTCAAGGGAATGTCGTACGAGGAAAGGTTAAGGGAAATCGGACTGACGACACTGGAGGACAGAAGGGTCAGGGGAGACATGATAACGACATACAAGATACTGCGGGGAATAGACAAGGTGGACAGAGATAGGATGTTCCAGAGAGGGGACACAGGGACAAGGGGTCACAACTGGAAGCTGAAGACTCAGACGAGTCACAGGGACGTTAGGAAGTATTTCTTCAGTCATAGAGTTGTCAGCAAGTGGAATAGCCTAGCAAGTGAAGTAGTGGAGGCAGGAACCATACATAGTTTTAAGAAGAGGTATGACAAAGCTCAGGAAGCAGAGAGAGAGAGAACCCAGTAGCGATCAGTGAAGAGGCTGGGCCAGGAGCTGAGTCTCGACCCTGCAAAACCCCAATTAGGTGAGTACAATTAGGTGAGTACACACACACACACACACACACCACACACACACACACACACACACACACACACACACACATACACACACACTACACACCACTACACACACACACACACACACACACACACACACACACACTACACACACACTACACACACACTACACACACACTACACACACACTACACACACAACTACACACACTACACACACACTACACACACTACACACACACTACACACACACACACACACACACACACACACACACACACACACACACACACTACACACACACTACACACACACTACACACACACTACACACACACTACACACACTACACACACACTACACACACACTACACACACTACACACACACACACACACACACACACACACACACACACACACACACACACACACCACACACACACACACACCACACACACACAATCTTAAACAACAATGCTATACAAAATCACAGGATTGTTCATTATGCCAGGTGAGATGATGGATTGGTGACGCCCGACCAGTGTCAAGGTACCAAAACTTCACACCACGTCATTTGTGATGGTTATATAACGCGTGTAGCTGTTAATGTACCATACAGTGACAAGCACACAAGATAACGAGATAACGTAAGGAGAGGTTAAAGGGTATTAGTAGAATTAAGATCATAGAAATATTATCGGATAGGCATAGAAGCCCCCATGTATGGCATATTAACAGCCACTGAGAAAATAGTAGACAATATTTAGGAAGAGATACTTCTGAGTACATGGGTAGAACATTCGAGTACCTCAGAGCAGGACATTTAAACGGACTTATTTTCTCAAACCACATGATCTGTTATAAACGATTAGAAAAAGCTTAGGGCTGGCTTTTTATATCTTATAATTTCATACTTGACATGTCAGAAACCCTCCTACCCCATTTGGGTAGTAGGGGGATGATGGTAGGGTGGTGTTGGCATCGACCACTAACACCGTGGCCGGTGACATCTACGCTACTCTGAGACCTCTCTCCCTGCTTTGGTTGCTCCCTTGCAACATTGCACAGCTCCTGATGCCGCATTGAGAAGTGTGAAAGTACTTGAGCTAAAGATTAACACCCCCCCCCGCCGTGGCTTTTCCTGCATATATATGTATATATATAATATATATATATATATATATAATATATATATATATATATATATATATATATATATATATATATATATATAAACACTGATCTCTGGCTGAAGGAGACTCGAACCTACGAACCTTAGGACAAGGTACGCAGTGCTTTACCAATCTACCCACACTGGACAATAAACCCTTTGGGGTGTAGCATGCGCTACACGTTTTGATCCAAGGCAGCCAGCTTTCAGGGAGAAAGCTTACAGCTTTTCATCTCATCCCCTGTATGCATCAGCCTTACTAGAGATTTGAAAAAATGCAAGGAATTCGCGAGAGCATGTGAAATATACACAAACACTGAAGGAGACTCGTAGGTTCGAGTCTCCTTCAGCAGAGATCAGTGTTTGTGTATATTTCGCATGCTCTCGCGAATTCCTTGCATATTATATATATATATATATATATATTTTAACTAAAATATAGGGAGGTACCACCTCTAGAAAATGTCATAGGGACCCTCATCCTCAGAGAAAAGAGAAACTTGCTTCAGGGAAAACTCAAGGTTCTCCCTGAAACTGTTTGAGAATTTTCTCCTACCACCCCTATATTTCAGGTATGTTTTATTTAAAGACAAAATACATTGGCCAAACATTCACAAAAATACATCAGAAAGTAAAACAACATAGGTAACTCAGAGCTACATCTCGAATACTTCGTCCAGCTCCCCTGCGGTGGGCCACGTGCCCAGAATGCTGCAGGCATTTCCTCTCTGGATCGCAACACTGAGTCTCTGAAAGAGGAAGCTGGTCGCCCTGTTGTCCTTGGTTTCTATGATGAGCTTTTCACCCAGCTCTTTGAGGAACTTTAGAGCACACTTGCCCCATGCTCCAAGGGTCTCCATCCCTATTGGAATGAAGTTATAGCAAGGGGGAAGGTCTTCATATTTTCGGATCTTCTGGGTCTCCCTGTGGCTGGCAGCTCCACCCCCTTCCACTACACAGTATGGCAAGTAGGTGTCTGCCAATGTGGCAGCACAGGTGTTGTCCCAGACAATCTGCTTTCCACCCTTCCAGGGTGCATAGTGGCTCCATCAGGACGCTTTTGACTTCCATCAGACCTCTGTACTTGGGGTTCCCGTTGAGCTGGGCATTGGGCTGTGGCGAGGCTTCTCTTTATTATGTCATTGATCTCCTCATGTCTGGCATTACTTCCTTCTGCTGTGTGGCCACAGAGACCATGAAGTCCGAATTGATCAGCTGTCGCCCTGCCGCAAATACACCTATGTTCGGTGTGGAGGGGGGCGGCTAGGCGAAGAGCAACACCAATCTGAATGGCCTGGGGGTCGAGACGGGTGCCCAGGGAGGAATTGGGAACAGCTAACAGGAAATCTCCTGAGTGTGGTGCCTTCCTGCCAGGAGACGAGCTTTGTTTTTCCTGAAGCATTGGAAGCATTGTGTTGGCGATTTTTTCCATGATCGGTTTGTCCCAGTGGGACTGTTTGTGCTGTTTGGGGGGAGCTGGTCTACTGGAGGAGTCTGAAAGGGTGTCCCACCGAATCGCTGCTTCAGTAAACCTGGGGTCTTGAGCTCCTCCAAGTCTCTCAAGCGTTCGGGCACTATTTTCTTGACTAATGCACTGGAAGTCAAACACGAAGACAGAAAAGCAGGTAAAGCAACATGCTTTGCTTTAGCACCCCTATACTTCCCAGTCGCACTGGGAGGGTTGCCTGATCCCATTGCTCATCCTCTAGTGACAGGTTCAGTCCTTCTTAAAAGTTGATCTCAGGTGTGCGTCATATTCATCAATTGTTTGGGTTGTCAAAAGAGGGTGCACACCTCAAGAAGTAAGTGAGTCTTGGCATAGTAAGACACCTTGTGAGGAGATACAGAGCATCAGGGGCATCAAGATCGCTTATTCTCTCCTCCATTCTCATCAGGTCATTCAATTTGTCCCTGAGGACAGTATCGATGGCCTGGTTGACCAGCGGTGCCCCAAGAGGGTACTGTTGGATGGAGTTGTAGTTGAGACTTCGGAGGATTCTTTGCACGCATTGATTATTTCTGGTTCGCTGTGATGATTTCACACTTGGAGGGATTGAGGATGAGTCCCAAGGGTCTTCTCCCTGGTTTCACCAGTTGTAGGTCCCCCACGAGGGACTCTTCAGTACCTGCCAGAGTGCCGTCATCCAGGTACCAGATATTGAGCTCACTGCGTAGGCTGGAAGTTAGTTCTCTTACTGCCAAGCAGAAGAGAAGTGGAGCGGGGTGGGGTCACCCTGCTGAACACCTCTGATGATTGAATTTCATGTTCCCAAACAAACGAATTGAGGGTTTGCTGTAGCGGCTGAAATAAAGGGAAAGAGACTGGGGAACCGAACCCGAACAGCTGGAAAAAACAGCATCTCTCTTCACCATATTAAAGGCATTTCTAAAATCAAGTTTGACAAATGGCCTTGTCTTCTGGTAGGTCCCTGATGTGGGCCCTTTGCCGCATGAGCTGCAGCTTCACGGGGCTTGAGAACCCAAAGCCCAGTTGGGGTGGCCGGAGTAAAGTGGCAGCTTCTAGGCGAAAGTTTCTCATGCTGCTTTGGCAACGAGACGGCGAAGAGTGTTTCCCAAATGCAATGGTTTTGATTCCCCCATCCTCTTCTTCAAAGCACATAGTGAGGCTCCAAAAAAAAGGTTTAATTTCTTCTGGGATTCGCCCAGCCAGGCAATTGTTGACGAAAGTGTTAACTCGGTGAGAAGATTGATGCAGATTCACCGAGTACTAGATTTACCATCTCTTTGAGGTGTGAGGTCGAATTCCAGTGTAACCTCCTGCAGATCCTGCTGGAAATGACACGATCGCCTTATAGGGCTTCCGATTCTGGCAAAATTAATTGTTCAGTGATGGGGTCTTCCTCGGGTTGTCGTTGATGGCTATGGTGTCCCTGGTTGGATGCTTGTCTCTTAGTGCTTGGGCCGTGGTCTCATACTTGGGGCTACAGTGTCGTACTTGTAATTATTCTTATTGCTCCACTGTGTTACTTCTTCAATTTTTTTGCTAACCTGTGCGCAGATTTTTTTCGTTTTCAGTAGGACTTTTCTTGGGTCTGCCTCTTTGATTCCTGCGATGTTAGGGCCCGAGGGACACAGTTATCCGTTCTTGGGTAGTTGCGCACTGCCTTGATAACTGACGTGGTTAGCAGTTTGCTCCGTCTTTCAGAACTGCAAGACAGACATTTCCGAACAAGAGAAAGGGTTTCGCCATGCTTGGATGGTTGCCTCGGGCTTCTAAGTTGGTGGAACCTCCATTCACCCGCTTAAGAAGGTCTGTGAATTTCCCTGCTGCATATGGGCGAGCCGCTTTGAGATGTGGGATAGTGTACTGCTAGCAGTGGATTTGAATGCCAACAGAAGGTTATCGCAAGTGACGAGGTTGCCCTTGGAATTGTATCTGCCTGTGGAGGCTGTGGCTGCTCTCTGCTGGGGGCATATGTGATCCCGCACACCCATTTTTGTGCACGAATACGGCCGTCCTGTTGCGTGCTCGAAACTCTCCACACACCTGACATGTGCCCTTCTTTCATTGTTGGGGGCATTGTTTCCCTGGCTTTGTGGCTGGCTGGCTTCATCGTCTGCCATACCTCAAACTGTGATAAGCCAAGCTGGGAAGGGGAAAAAGGCGCATGGCACATTCCGCATGTGGTTCATGGTGGTGGTGGGGGGGAGGAGAGGGGTGTCCCGTCCTTGTGGTGGGCGGTGGGAAGAAAGGGAGGAGTGGGGGGATGTTGTGCTGAGGCGGAGTAGGGCAAATCACTCCCTCCCAGGACAAGTCACTATACACCACGATGCTCAGTGCACATGTTACTATACACCACTTTGCTCTGTGCCAGCCCCCACTATCAACGACACACAGCTATACACTTCACATGCTTGCGATACCACGCACATACTATGGCTGTACACTATAGACTATATACACTATACACACGGTGAACAAAACACTCCATTTTTGTGACACGAGCCCCACGGTGTATGCGCGCCTGTTTGGAGAAGGGGGGGGACAGTTTTACCCCCCAACCTCCGCCTCCTCTCCTCCATTAGGCCTCCCCTCACCGACCTCTCCTACCCATTTGGGGACCGTTTATGTTCCCTCACTGAATTCACATACACAGAACTTTTCTTGATTCTGACGGAATAGACGAAATGCGGAGTCCCTTTTGGGCCCCTTTCCAACACGACCCGCAGATATTCACACACCAGTTGTTGATGATAATCCCGGTAGGTGTTCTTGATTGGACGATATTGTGCCAAAATCACAGAGCGGGATGCCCCCAGCTCTCTCTGGCAGAGGTGCCCCGATATAAAAAAATTATCGTTTTTAGTAGATTCTGCATCCTCAAAGTTATATATTATATATTATAATATAATAATATAATATATATATATATATATATATATATATATTATATATATTATATATATATAATATATTATAACTTTGAGGATGCAGAATCTACTAAAACGATAATTTTTTTAAGTACGATATGTAAATATTGAAAGTTTGAAGCCGAGAAGAAGCAGCATTCTCGTTATCATGCAAAATCTAACACAGGGCTACTCAACTACTATGAGCAAAGGTCCACTTGGGCAAGTACCAATGTATGTAAAGGTCCGGATACATATATGACTAGTTTAGTAAAGGTTTGGATACATATATGACTAGTAACTACGTATTATAGACACTGGTAACTCCTTGCCTTAACAACCTGCATAAAGTTTCTGAATAACTTAAGACAAGTTACTGATGGGAAGGAAATCCTGCAGTGTAGAAAGTGGACTCCACACTGTTGGAAATAAAATGTAAGCCAGGTATTGTACTTTAGTACATGGGAGTACATAGGAGCGCATAGGAGTGTATCGGCGTGCATAGTACACAGGCGTACAGAAAGAAAATGTAACCCGAGGTACAAGACCGGAAGTGATGCGGGTAGGTGAGGGTGTATTCTCTCTCTCTCTCTCTCTCTCTCATTAGCTGAAGACTAACAACCTTCTCTTAAATGTTCTACAAAGGTCAGTTTAAAGAGAAGGACTATTACTGACTGGTATATAATAATCTTATTAATAATAATATAAATAACTGAATACTAAATAACAATAATAATAATAATAATAATAATAATAATAATAATATTGAGATAAGCACTGCACTGGGCTATTCAACATGTATACCAAAAATAGCACTGGTCCTAGGACTGACCTCTGTGGAACCCCATTCGTCACAGGCGCCCACTCTGATACCTCGTCACGTACCATGACTGGTTGTCTCCCTATCAGGTATTCTTTGATCCACTGCAATGCTCTTCCTGTTATACGTGCCTGATCCTCTAGGTTTTGCACTAATCTCTTGTGAACAACTATGTCAAAGGCCTTCTTGCAGTCCAAGAAATGCAATCTACCCACCCCTCTACCTTGTCATAAAATTGCACTAGGTTTGTGACACAGGATTTGCCTTCCATGAATCCGGGCTGGTAGTCGTACATAAGCTTGTTCCATTCTAGTTCCTCCACCACTCTCCTCCTGATAATCTCCATCACTTTGCATACTATGCACGTCAGTGACATTGGTCTTTAGTTTAGTGTCTCGTGTCTGTCTCCTTTCTTAAAAATGGGGACTACATTTGCCGTCTTCCATACCTCAGGTAATTGCCCAGTTTCAGTGGATGTGTTGAAAATTGTAAGTGGCACACACGACGTCTCTGTTTCCTCTCTGAGGACCCACGGAGAGATGTCCGGTTCCACCGCCTTTGCGGTATCGAGGTCACTTCGCCGCCTCCTCGGTTGTGTGTATTTCATCCAACACTTGTTGGTATATCCCTTGTTGGTGTACTCTTCTGTCCTGACTTCCCAGAATCCTTTGTCTCCACTGTAAATACTTTTTTTAAATCTCATGTTGAGCTCCTAATATACTTCTTGGTCATTTCTTGTAAGCTCCCCATCTTCTTTTCTCAGGCTGATTACCTGGTTCTTGACTGTTGTCTTCCTCCTGTTGTGTCTATACAAAGCTTCTGTCAGATTTGACTTTTGATGATTTGTCGTTTTCGTACTGTCATTGGGCCCTTCCTCCTTATCTGTGCATATTTGTTTCTGGCTCTTCGACTAATCTCTTTATTTTTCTGGATCTTTGTCTTCTCTTTTCTTTCC
>NC_069423.1:16216290-16223362 GCF_026875155.1 Cherax quadricarinatus | reverse complement strand
TGCACTACCGAAAACACCACACCTTTAACCTGCCCTTTTAGTTTCGCAAGGTCAACACCTACGCAGAAGAAAACCAAAACCCCCACAACACACCACACACCACCCACACACAACACACACACACAACACACACACAACAGGCCTAGTGTCTAATCGACATGTGCCTAAGACAGAATGGTAACTAACAACACACACACACACACACACAACACACACACACACACACACAACACACACACACACACACACACACGCAAAACAGGCCTAGTGTCTAATCGACATGTGCCTAAGACAAAATGGTAACTAACAACAACACGAGTTACAGGACTATTGCCCAGAGGATACATAGCATCTGAAGCAGATACACCCCTACTGAACAAGGAGCCCAACGGAAAGGAAGGAGACATGACTTACGCTAAGACCCTATCAGTCCACTAAGCAGGGCCGAGGAATGAAGCGGGAGAGCTGTTGGGAGCAGGGATACCAGTAAGGGAGGGGGGAGAAGGTGGAGAGGGGAATAGGTCCAATACAGAGGCACGACCATGCCACCAAGAGTTACAGAAAAAAATAAGACATATAAAAGGGTGTTCCTAGCCCGAGACAGAACAAGAACAGAATGACAGCAACTGAGGGAGAGAACACAGAAACGAAAGGGGCTAGGATGAGAAGCAGGCACAGAGTCAGCAGAGGACAACCAGAGCAGGATAGAGCAACAAGTGCAAGCACACACAGAACCACCCCCAGAACCCCACAACCAAATACGCTATCCCAACACAAACCACAATCCACACCGCCTCCACCCCCACACTACGCTGTAGAATCCCACGGCACTCTGCCAGGTCCCCCACCCTCACAGACCCCCAGAACACAGTGTTGGAGAGGAAACTGAAGGTATGGTACACCAACACTGATGGAATAATGAATAAGCGGGAGGAGTAGCACGAAGGGGTCAAAGAAGCATGACCGGACATCATAGCTCTCACAGAAACTAAGCTCATGGGAATGATAACAGATGTCATCTTTCCAACAGGATATCAGATCCTGAGGAAAGATAGAAGGAGCATAGGGGTGGGGGAGTGGAGGAGTTTGATAAGCTCGAGAAGACAGGAAAAGCAAGAGACCACATAATAGAAACACTTCAGTCTGGAGGTCCAAAGGTGGTATTTCCAGTAATGTATAACCCACCACAGAACAGCAGGAGACCAAGGCAAGAATAGGATGAGAGTAATAGAGTGATGGTTGACACACTGGCTGAAGTGGCCAGAAGGGCTCATGCGAGCAGGGCAAAGCTGCTGATTATGGGTGACTTCACAAGGAAATCGACTGGGAGAACCTGGAGCCACATGGGGGACCAGAGGTGGTACTGGAAAACCTGATGTACTAACATGTAAGGGACACTTCCAGAGAGAGAACAGAGAGGATGAACCAGCAAGACTGGACCTAGTATTCACCTTAAGTAGTGCACATATTGAGGACATCACATATGAAAGACCCCTCGGGGTCAGAGACCACGTGGCTCTGAGCTTCGAATACAAAGTAGAGTTACAAGTGGAGAGGGAAGCAGGATGGACAGGATGAATGAAGCAAAACTACAAGATAGGGGACTACACAGGCATGACGAATTTCCTGCACAGGGTTCAGTGGAACAGAGAACTGGCTGGGAAATCAGTAAACGAGATGATGGAATATTTTGGCAACAATATGCAAGCTGAGGGAGATTTGTACCCAAGGGTAACAGAAAAAAACGAGAAAGCCAGGACGAGCCCTTGGTTCACCCAAAGGGTATAGAGAGGCCAAAACTAAGTGTGCTGCAAAAATGGAAGAAGTATAGAAGATAAAGCACCCAGGGGGAATAAGGAGAGCAGCTGTAGAGCTAGAAATGAAAATGCACAGGTAAGAAGGGAGGCCCAAACGACAATATGAAATGACATAGCAGCGAAAGCCAAATTTGACCCGAAGCTGTTGTACAGCCACATCAGGAGGAAAACAACAGTCAAAGACCAGTAATCAAGCTAAGGAAGGAAGGAAGGGAGATCACGAGTAACAACCGCGAAGTGTTTGAGGAGCTCAACATGAGATTCAAAGAAGTATTCACAAAGGAGACAGAAGTGGACTCCAGAAAGACAGAGAAGTGGGAACCCATCAACTCTTGTAACACAATACAGTACAACCTAGGAAGAAGTAGAAGGGCTGCTAAGCGAGTTTATGATACCTCAATGGGTGCGATGGGGAACCTGAAAACCTCTCTCCATGGTAAACTGGAGGAGGCAGAGGCGATATTGTACCACTAACAACAATCTTCACACTAATCGGAAACAGGGCGACTACCTAGGAATGGAAGACAGCAAAATGTTTTGTCCCAATTTAAAAAAAGGAGACAGATGCTATTGCACTTAAACACAACCAGTGTCACTCGACATGTGGGCAATAAGCAAAGTCCTGTAGAAGATTATCAAAAGAAGAGTGGTTGAGCAACCTAGTAAGGGAATGAGCTTATCAAATGACAGCCACACGGTTTCAAGGATGGGAAATTCTTGTGTCAGAACCTACTGGAATTAGTCCATACAGGAGACAACATTAGACAAGAGAGATGGGTGAGTAGATTTCTATATTCTTTGAGGACTGTAAGAAGGCGTTTGACAACAGTTTCCACCCCACGAGATTAGAGCAAAGCAGGAGGACCAGGCAGAGATAACAGGAGGCACTGGTTAGAGAATAACCTGCCTGGGAAGACAACAGCGAGTCATGTACGTTGGCGAGGGTGTCAGAGTAGGGCGCCTGTGACGACCAGTTCTTCCACAGGGGTCAGTCCTAGGACCGTTGCCTGTTCTGGTATTTGTGAACGACATGACGGAAGGAATAGGACTCCGAAGTGTCCCTGTTAGCGGTGATGTTAATGTTGAAAAGAACTGAATTGGAACGGGACCAGCAGGACTACGAAGGGATCTGGACAAGCTACAGAACTTGGTCCCAGCAGACAACTGTCTGTGACCAAGTGCAAAGTCCATGAAGATGTGGGGGAAGGACAAAGAAGACCGCAGACTGAGTACAGTCCTAGGGGGCCAGAGTACTTACAAACCTCCTCAAGGAAAAGTAATCTTTGGGTGAGTATAACACCATGCACATCTCCTGAGGGCGCACATCCAACCAAATAACTGCTGCAGCATATTGGGGCCTAAGCAAACCTAAGAATAGCATTCCTACATTTTCGGTTAAAGAATCGTTCAGGACCCAATAACACCGTGTATGTTAGCCTGTTAATTGGAGTAATGCGCACCAGTTTGCATTCCCACCTACCAAGCACGTAGGAAACTAAGAACGTGCAAAGATTTGCATCACGACTAGCCCCGGTGCTAAGGGGTATGTCTACGAAGAAGATGTAATAAGGGGAAATCGACCTGACGACACTGGAAGATAGGAGAGATGGGGGGGGTTATATAACGACATACAAAATAACTGTAATAAAGTGGTAAAATTACCGACAATATTGTAAAGTAAAACTGACACAATGCAACACTAATAGACATTTATTGTGGCAAACGTTTCGCTCTCTACCATGAGCTTTAATGTATCAATTCAATTACAAACAATACATGGACACAGAGGTATATAAAGGCCTCCCTGAAACATAAACCCTGCCATCACAATAGTCCACGTTCCTGTTATATATACACAAGCACATTACAGAGAGTGAACACTGAAAAAAACTTGGTCCTCATTCCAGTCAAAATTTGTCCAACCTATTTTTATGTTACCCCAAGTAATAGCTTTTAAATCCTTTTAAACCTCAAGTACGAATTAATTGCTCTTTTATCCTTATTGATAATTATTTTTGTTACTACTAATACTACACTAACCACTACCACCACTGAACAACCGAAATGTACCCCTCACTAGTATTACACCTCACTCAGAGCCTTTAAAATACCCTCTGTGGTCCATGTATTGTTTGTAATGGCTTGATAAAGCCCTGGAAGCGAAACGTTGCCCAATAAATTTCCACATTAGTTTGCCCCAACCCTTTGTGTCCTTTTTACTTTACATATAAAATATGAGAGGAATCGACAAGATGACAGAGAGAGGATGTTCCAGATATGACACAGCAACAAGGGGACACAGTTGGGAAGTGAAGACTCAGATACTCTCAGGGATGTTAGAAGTATTTCGTCAGCCACTGAGTTGTATCAGGAAGGAAATAGTCAGCGAAGTATGTAGTGGAGGCAGGTCCATACAAAGCTTTAAGAAGAGGGTATGATAAAGCTCATGAAGAGGAAGAGTGGACCTAGTAGCGGCCAGTGAAGAGCGGGGCCAGGAGGCTATAAGCTCGACCCCTGCAACCACAACTAGGTGATACGTACTCTCCTCATCTCTCTCTCGTCTCCATCTCTCTCTCCCCGCTTCTTCCTCTCTCTCTCTCACATCTCAATCTCTCCTCTTCTCCTCTCCTCACTCGCGGCTCTCTCTCTCATCTCTCTCTCTCTCTCTCTTCTCTTCCATCTTGTCCTCTCTTCCTCCTCTTTCTCTGTCTTTTTTATTACACAGGGTTTTGACAGGTTACTGATCCCTAGCTTTATTGACAAGCGTAATTGCAGGTTAAGGATTCCTAGCTTTATTTGGCAATCTAAGAGCTGTTACCTACAAGCAGCTCATTTTGAAAAGGTGGCGTGTGGGGTGGAGGAGGGGGAAAAGCATTTTAATTGATATGAGACATACAAGAAGGGAACAGGATGATGTATGGAGCCATCTGTGAGCCACATATTCTTTGATCAACTGACTTTTTATCTCGTTGACATCATTATGCAGTACGAATTGTGTTCCATACTCGAGTCATCCTGGTAATAATAGGAATCATCAGATGGAGTGAAGTTTCAGGGAGCCGGGTACAGCCTAGAGTGAAGTTGCTGCTTTCTCCGTCCTTGTGGCATAAAAGTCTTGTTCACGCTTCCTCGAAGTGGATCCAACTGTGGCACTTTGACAATAATGGCCTTGACATAACAGTAAAGGCCACCCACATCCCACCTATTTGGAATGCTCTGCTGAAATGAAGATCTATCCAGGATGATCCAGGCGAGGAATGAGACGTCTTGCTCTGTATTCCCTACTGTCCTGGTCAAGCAGTCGCAGGATGAGAGTGGGGCAGGCCAAGAAAGTAAAAAGTGGGAGCATACTCACTCGCGTCTCTCCTACTCTCTCTCAACATGGGTGGCGATGGGGTAAAAAACACGTAATTATCCAAATTAGCTACAGGTAGGCATACGGTGCACACGTTATTTTTTTTTGGGGGGGGCACTTCGGTGATCAACCATGTTGGGTGTGTGTGTGGGTGTGTGTGTGTAGTGTGTTGTTGTGTGTATGTAACTCGCCTAGTTGAGGTTGGCAGGGGGTCGATCGAGTTGTGTGTGTGGGTTGTGTGTGTGTGTGTGTGTGTGGGTGGGTGTGTGGGTGTTGTGTGGGGTGTGTTGTGGGGGTGTGTGTGGTAAGTGTGTGTGTGTGTGGGGTGTGTGGTTTGGCGTGGGGGTGTGGCGGTGGGGGTGGTGTGTGTGGTGTGTGTGGGTGTGTGTGTGGGGTGTGTTGTGGGGGTGTGTGGGGTGGGTGTGTGTGTGTGTGGGGGTGTGGGGGGTGGGAGTGGGGTGTGTGGTGTGAATGCGTGTGTGAGGGGGTGTTGTGTGCGTGGGGTGTGTGCTTGTGTGGTGGTTTAGGTGTGTGTGTGTGTGTGTGTGGTGCGTGTGTATGTGGTGTTGTGCGTGTGTATGTGTGCGTGCGTGGCGTGTGTGTGCTTGTGTGAGTGTGCGTGCATGCATGAGTTGAGCGTGGCGTGCATGCTTGTGGTGAGTGTGCGTCATGCACCTCCAGTATTTTTTTGGATCCTTTTATCAGCCCTTTTAAACTTGTTTCTCGCCCTGTTTATTATTCTACTTTTAAAACCTGAGTATGTGCTTATCTCCAGGTTTACCACTTCCTGACATCTTCTGTGACTCATCTTTGTCTTTAACTGCAGCTGTGTCTTCGTGTATTGCTTCCTGCCTCTTCAGCTTACTTTATTATGTTCTAATTACATTATGCTTGTTATGTCTATCGTATAATGTCGTCAGATTAAGTTTCTGAGTTATCTCTCATTGCCATGGGCTTTATAAGTGAGGGCTGATGATGGTTGCTTTCATACTCCCCAGATGAAAATGTGGTGGTTGAGGCTCCCAGCAGTGTGGTGGTTTTGAGATGCTCCAGCAGTGTGGTGGATGAGGCTCCATCAAGTGTAGGTGTGATGAGGCCCCAGCAGTGTGGTTGTTTGAGGCTTTCCAGCCAGTTGTGGTGGTTGAGGCTCCAGCAGTGTGGTGAGTTGAGGTCTCCACAGGCGTGGTTGATCCTCCAGCAGGAGTGTTGGTTTGAGGCTCCAGCAGTGTGGTGGTTAGAGGCTCCAGCTTTGTTTGTTGATGCATCAGCAGTGTGATGGTTGAGGCTCCAGCAGTTGGTGGATGATGCTTCAGCATGTGATGTTTGAGGCTTCCAGCAGTGTGTGGTTTAGGCTCCAGCAGTGGGTGGGTTGAGGCTCCAGCATTGTGGTTGGTTGAAGGCTCCCGCATGTGGTGGATTGAGGGCACCCGCAGAGTGGTTGGTTGAGCTCCAGCAGATGTGGTGGGTTTGAGGCCCACAGTGTGGTGGTTGAGGCTCCAGCAGTGTGATGGTTTAGCCTCCAGCAGTGTGATGGTTGAGGCTCCAGCAGTGTGATGGTTGAGGCTCCAGCAGTGTGATGGTTTGAGGCTCCAGCAGTTGTGATGGTTGAGGCTCCAGCAGTGTGATGGTTTGAGGCTCCAGCAGTGTGGATGGTTGAGGCTCCAGCAGTGTGATGGTTGAGGCTCCAGCAGTGTGATGGTTGAGGCTCCAGCAGTGTGATGGTTGAGGCTCCAGCAGTGTGATGGTTGAGGCTCCAGCAGTGTGGTGGTTGAGGCTCCAGCAGTGTGGTGGTTGAGGCTCCAGCAGTGTGATGGTTGAGGCTCCAGCAGTGTGATGGTTGAGGCTCCAGCATGTGTGTGGTTGAGGCTCCAGCAGTGTGTGGTTGAGGCTCCAGCAGTGT
>NC_069423.1:16203790-16211290 GCF_026875155.1 Cherax quadricarinatus | reverse complement strand
GGCTCACTCTGGAAGACTTAGGTGTTTGTTGGTGGATTTCATTAAAACTGAAGAGTGATTGAAGTATCTCTTCATGTACTTCGCCACTATTTTTCACTGGGGGTATTTTGCACCATCCCACATTCATAAGAAGTTATTTCAGGGTGTATATTTGGAACCACTCTCTATTGTAGTTTATAAATGTAGTCATATGTTTCTCGTATGTACACTATACAATACAGCTTTTGGGAATTTTGGCATATCCAGTAATTTAGATATTTGACTGAATTGATATAAGCATCGAAACTTCTCTCTACATTCTAGTCTAAGAAGTACAAGTGTCTTAAAAAGGGGTATCTTTCCTCAGGGGACCCCGGCTTCTCTTGTTTTGAAGGTTCTTATTGTCCAGGTTAGCTTATTTTACAGTAGTTAGCAGCAATGGTATGGTCATTGAACGTCACAGCTTTCCACATGTTTTTTTCCGTGTATCGGTGCTGTCTTCTTTGCCATTTAACCAAGGCGTTCCGCTGGCTTACCTGCCCTCCTCGTAAACAATTAAATGTCACAGCGTAGGATGTGATGAAAGGTCTTCACGGACATATCAAATTCACACAAGACAGCAGTGTCCTAGGATTTCTCTCAGGTCATATTGATTTCTGTGACACCCTACAAGACTCCAGTTATGTCGACTTGAAGGTTTGCTGTGTCCTCCGTGAATGTCACGCTCAGACACATTCTGTCATCGTCAGTGAAGGATTTTACCGTCCTCTGTTAATCATGTATCTTTATCACTGTCAGATATGAAAATTAGAGCAGTGAGGCGAGCACTATGCCTGACGAACACAGCTTTTCACAGAAAGCGTCTAATTACATTTTGTTGTCTGTACTGGGGCCCAGTGATGAATAAGACGCATGTGCAACACTGGGGTATCTTTAGTACCGAAATGTTTCGCCTGGGCAGCAGGCCTCTTCAGTCAAATACAGACGAAAATAGCATGGTAGACAGTAGAGGTAGTTGTTTTAAGGTGATCAGTTCCTCAGCTTTGATAAGAGGTTGGTCCGATGTTTTACCTGTAACCTGTGACTTACTTGTGTTGAAAACCTGAGTATCCAAGTGTAAGTAAGTTTATTTAGGCACAAGTACACGTAAATACAGTTGCACATTATTATACATAGTAACATAAGTGTAAATTAAATAATATAACCTCAGAAATTCCAAATGACTTATTGCCATTGTGGTCTTTGAAGTGCGTACTCTACCAGGGCTTCCTTCTGTATGCTGTTCCAACCAGGGGGCACGGAGGAAGTGGAGAGAGATGATGGAGGGGAGGACAAATGGAGGAGAAGATAGATGGAAGGCTTGCGATGAGGAGATGGAGGGTTGAGCGTTGTTGTGAAGGGTGGAGTAGCTAGCTTAGTGTTGACTATAAAAGCTGGTGTGGGAGCACCTGCTTGTACCCCGCCCTTTTCTGACCCTTTTATCCCCGTCTCACCCTCTCCCCTGCCCCACTGATTCTCTCCCCTTTCCTCCCCCACTTCCCCTTCAGATCTTTTCACCTCCCGACCATTTTAAGATCTTTTTACTCGACTTCCTTCCCTCACTCCCCCCCCCACCTCAAACCCCCTTCCATCTCAACCCCCCTTCCACCCCAACCCCCTTCCACCTCACCCCATGTTCCCTATTCCTGAGGCTCAGATGTTTTTAAACCCCTCCTTCCTTCCTTTACCCCCTCCTTCCTTCCTTTACCCCCTCCTTCTGTGTTTCCCCTGTCATGTTCCATCACACAGGACGGTTTTTCCTAAAATGGAACACATACGTAGTCATCCTGAGCTGGGAGACTTCATTAGTGTCAACCTGAGCTGGGAGACTTCAGTAGTGTCAACCTGAGCTGGGAGACTTCAGTAGTGTCAACCTGAGCTGGGAGACTTCAGTAGTGTCAACCTGAGCTGGGAGACTTCAGTAGTATCAGCCTGAGCTGGGAGACTTCAGTAGTGTCAACCTGAGCTGGTAGACTTCAGTAGTGTCAGCCTGAGCTGGGAGACTTCAGTAGTGTCAGCCTGAGCTGGGAGACTTCAGTAGTGTCAGCCTGAGCTGGGAGACTTCAGTAGTGTCAGCCTGAGCTGGGAGACTTCAGTAGTATCAGCCTGAGCTGGTAGACTTCAGTAGTGTCAGCCTGAGCTGGGAGACTTCAGTAGTATCAGCCTGAGCTGGGAGACTTCAGTAGTGTCAACCTGAGCTGGGAGACTTCAGTAGTGTCAGCTTGAGCTGGGAGACTTCAGTAGTATCAGCCTGAGCTGGGAGACTTCAGTTTGTGTCAGCCTGAGCTGGGGGACTTCAGTAGTAAACAGCCTGAGCTGGGGGACTTCAGTAGTGTCACCTGAGCTGGGAGACTTCAGTAGTGTCGCTTGAGCTGGGAGACTTCAGTAGTGTCAAAACCCGAGCTGGGAGACTTCAGTAGTGTCAACCTGAGCTGGGGGACTTCAGTAGTGTCAGCTTGAGCTGGGAGATTCATTTGTATCAGCCTGAGCTGGGAGACTTCAGTAGTGTCAGCCTGAGCTGGGAGACTTCAGTAGTGTCAGCCTAGCTGGGAGACTTCAGTAGTGTCAGCCTGAGCTGGGAGACTTCAGTAGTGTCAGCCTGAGCTGGGAGACTTCAGTAGTGTCAGCCTGAGCTGGGAGACTTCAGTAGTGTCAACCTGAGCTGGGAGACTTCAGTAGTGTCAGCCTGAGCTGGGAGACTTTAGTGTGGCAGTGAGGATATCAAATACTTGACTATATCCTCATTACTCAAGTGAAGTCTCCCAGCTCAACCTGACAGATATCAACACTATGTAACCCACATCTCATATGGCGTAATGTGAGAGGGGAAACACAGCCAGCTTTTGATCCCACTGTGTAACTAACATATGTAGCAACACACTGCTGATGTATTCAGCCTGGTTGATCAGGTTCTGATCCACCGGGAGACCTGGTCAAGGACTGGGCCGCGGGGGCGTTGACCCCTGGAACATCCTCCAGGTAGACTTCACCCAGCTTTCCCTACATAGATCCGAGGTTCTCTCCATACCCAGCCCCCTCACCCCCACGCCCCTGCGTCTCTAACCTCTTCTCCATTTATCATCCCCTCCACCCTCCGAGCTTTACATCTCCCCCCCCCTCCCATTACTTTCTCCCTATACACCTCTTACTCTCTTCCTAATCGTAAGTTTATTCAGGTACATGTATACGTAAATACAGTTACATAAATTATCATACATAACAGCATATGTGTAGATTATCTAGGATAACCCAAAAAATGACTTATTTCTATTGTTAATAAAGATTTAGACCCATATCAGTGCACCATCACGTAACACTGCACTATCAGTGTATCTGGCCAGCCTGGTCTACAGTTAGAGCGTGCATTATCTGACGAACTGTCGTGTTCACCTAGCTGGAAATAGGTACCTGGGTGTTAGCTGACAGTTGAGTGGTATCTTGAGAGAGGATCAAGGAAACTCTGACAGAAATAAGCCACAATGACTGTATAATGGCTATCCTGGGCTACCAACCATAAAAATTAATAACGCAAATGAAATCAAAGTAATCTAAGAATGAGCTGAGGGTCAGTGTAGACGGAAAGTGTCGTTCATGTTCTCGCTTTCTCTCGTTGGGACCATGAGCTGTTACCTGGGTGTGTGGTTCATAGTTGACGGTGAACAAGAGCGGTCGAGAGAGAGAGAGATTAACACACCACAAGAGTGTAGGAGAGAGCTAGGTAGTTCTCGCAGTCTCCATTGTTGTATTGTCAAGTTGAAGATAAACATCTAGCCCCCCCCCTCAGCCCCCTGGTATCATTGTAAGGTTGTGTGTGGGAAGGGGAGGGGGAGGGGGTGTAGTTGTGAGTGCCACCACCACATTGTTGCTGGCGCTCTGGTTACCCACTCATCAGGCGACTCCAAACTTTCCTCAGGACTGGTGAACATCCCTCCGGATGAATCGAAAAAACTGGAACCGACCTCCGCATGAACCAGCTACATGATTTATGTCAAGTAAGGCAACAGCGGCACTTCTCCGCTCCATGGGATATTACCCCATTCCAAACTACCATTCCTCCATTGCCCCCCCAAACTACTTCATTAATCACAACCAAAGCTTCGCCTTGAAGCCAAACATGATGCCTTAAGCTGTACTGATAACTTAGTCACACAGCATACTCTCTTACAAATTATTTCCGTTGATGGTTCTGTTCACCAATCCACTGGTGCAGGCGGTAGTGCTGCTGTTGTCATTCAGAGTTTTGGCTCTCTTAAAGAAATTGGAGCACGCATCAATAACTGGGCCTCTACCCTTTAGACCAGTGGTTCCCAAACTGGGGGGTAAATTACCCCCTGGGGGTAATTTAACCATTTTTGGGGGGTAATGGAGGGGTGACAGAAAAAAAGTTATGAATTCTGAAAATCAAGAAAACAATGCGGTACCCGATATGAGGATTATTGTTAACTTTGTCTTAGTATATAAAGTTGTAAAGTAAACCTATTATAAGTAAGTAATAAAGTTAAACCAAATAACAATAAACATCAAAAACTAATATACAGTATTAGAAAAAGAAGAAATATATAGCTAAGTGTGTGGAAACCCAAAAGTATTTTGACAAGTATGCTTCAGGACAAAAGTCACTCAGTAGCCCAGATCGACCTGTCCAGTACACGTCACTCACTTCCTGAGGCTGCCTCTATTTCACACTGTCAGTTTATCTGTGAGCATCAGCCGAGGTAGACATAAGCTGGTATGTATGTGTACTGCCCTGTGCAGTATATAGTTAGTATTTACCCACTGTTACTGTGAATTTGTAGCTATTATTAATTTTATATATAATGTATGTGTGGTTCTTACGTTTTCAATGGTTTTGCTAGGATTAGCAGAGTATGCGAGGCTGTATACGTTCACGTTTAGCCATATATATCAATAATAACAACATTTTGTGAAAGGGGTAACATGCTTTATGTGGCATGTTAAATTGGGTAACAAGCTGAAAAAGTTTGGGAACCACTGCAGTTTAGACAGAGCTGTTTGCCATACTTCTTGCACTCAAGTGCGTCCATGTATCTAAGGCTGACACTCTAATTGTAACTGATTCTCTGTCATCCATAAATGCTCTCAACTCATCGAGTATAAATTGTGGCATGCTTGTGTCAGAAACCAGACATAGGTATGGTAGGATTGTGGACAGTGGAGTCAGAGTGCACATACTGTGGATTCCATCTCACATTGGTCTTCAGATGCATGATAGAACTGATAAATTGGCTAAGCTGTATGCTTTCAAAGATGGAGTAGATTACAATCTTGGGTTGTCAGTTAGCAGTTTGAGAAAAATAATACGAAAAGAACTTCAACTGAATTTTATTGACTTAAGACTTAGGGAGACTGATAAAAGTCAGTCCATCTATCATCATTCTATCATGCAGGAGGAGCCACATGTCTATGGTGCATCCAACAAAATAAGCCGACTCTTGGATGTCACTATTGCCCGGCTCCGGCTGGGTTACCAAGTATCTTTGGCAGGTTAAATCACCACCACCAGATGTAGACCAAACGAAATGTAAACTTTGCCAGATGGACTATTGTCACACCTTGCGTCATTGTGTACTGGAGTGCGTCACACCCTGCGTCATTATGTACTGGAGTGCGATAAAATTAATGAATTTAGAAACAACTCACTCAGTAATGTTCAAGATATGTCAAAGTATTTTATCCACAGTGGTTTATTACAGACCATTATGGAAAAATACCCTGACTTTGCTCCCTGTAAATAAAGCATCACCACGTGCGTGTGTGTGTGTGTGTGTGTGTGTGTGTGTGTGTGTACTCACCTAATTGTGGTTGCAGGGGTCGATACTCAGCTCCTGGCCCCGCCTCTTCACTGATCGCTACTGGATCCTCTCTCTCTCTGCTTCCTGAGCTTTGTCATACCTCTTCTTAAAACTATGTATGGTTCCTGCCTCCACTACTTCACTTGCTAGGCTATTCCACTTGCTGACAACTCTATGACTGAAGAAATACTTCCAAACGTCCCTGTGACTCGTCTGAGTCTTCAGCTTCCAGTTGTGACCCCTTGTCCCTGTGTCCCCTCTCTGGAACATCCTATCTCTGTCCACCTTGTCTATTCCCCGCAGTATCTTGTATGTCGTTATCATGTCTCCCCTGACCCTTCTGTCCTCCAGTGTCCTCAGTCCGATTTCCCTTAACCTTTCCTCGTACGACATTCCCTTGAGCTCTGGGACTAGCCTTGTTGCAAACCTTTGTACTTTCTCTAACTTCTTGACGTGCTTGACCAGGTGGGGTTCCAGACTGGTGCTGCATACTCCAGTATGGGCCTAACATACACAGTGTACAGTGTCTTGAACGATTCCTTATTAAGGTATCGGAACGCTATTCTCAGGTTTGCCAGGCGCCCGTATGCTGCAGCGGTTATTTGGTTGATGTGTGCCTCCGGTGATGTGCTCGGTGTTATGGTCACCCCAAGGTCTTTCTCCCTGAGTGAGGTCTGTAGTCTTTGTCCACCTAGCCTATACTCTGTCTGCGGTCTTCTTGCCCCTCCCCAATCTTCATGACTTTGCATTTGGCTGGATTGAATTCGAGAAGCCAGTTGCTGGACCACTTGTCCAGCCTGTCCAGGTCTCTTTGCAGTCCTGCCTCATCCTCGTCCGATTTAATTCTTCTCATCAACTTCACGTCATCTGCGAACAGGGACATTTCAGAGTCTATTCCTTCCATCATGTCGTTCACATATATCAAAATAGCACTGGTCCTAGAACTGACCCCTGTGGGACCCCGCTCGTAACAGGCGCCCACTGTGATACCTCTTCACGTACCATGACTCGTTGCTGCCTCCCTGTCAGGTATTCCCTTATCCATTGCAGTGCCCTCCCTTTTACGTGCGCCTGATCCTCCAGCTTCTGCACTAATCTCTTGTGGGGAACTGTGTCAAAGGCCTTCCTGCAGTCTAGGAAAACGCAATCTTCCCACCCCTCTCTCTCGTGTCTTCTGTTACCTTGTCATAAAACTCCAGGAGGTTTGTGATACAAGATTTGCCTTCCATGAACCCATGCTGGTTTTCATTTATAATCTTGTTCCTTTCCAGGTGTTCGACCACTCTCCTCCTGATAATCTTCTCCATGACTTTGCACACAATACATGTCAGAGACACAGGTCTGTAGTTTAGTGCCTTGTTTCTGTTTCCTTTCTTAAATATGGGGACTACATTAGCTGTCTTCCATTTCTCAGGTAGTTGCCCAGTTTCAAGGGATGTGTTGAAGATTGTGGTTAGAGGCACGCACAGCATCTCTGCTCCTTCTCTAAGGACCCATGGGGAGATGCCCGGTCCCATCGCCTTTGAGGTGTCAAGGTCACTTAAGAGCTTCTGCACCTCCTCCTCAGTTGTTCGTATGTCATCCAACACTTGTTGTATATTCCCTCTTGATGTTCCCTTCTGTGCTGTCTTCCCACAGCCCTTCCTGTCTCTACTGTAAAAACTTCCTT
>NC_069423.1:16103015-16203290 GCF_026875155.1 Cherax quadricarinatus | reverse complement strand
CCTACACTCACCCACACACCTCACCAGCCTACCATACACCACTCACCACTACTCACTCCCTCTGCTGTGTTTTCTGCTGTTTTTCGTGTGAATTCGTCGCCAGTG
Source organism: Cherax quadricarinatus (assembly GCF_026875155.1). Taxonomy (NCBI): domain Eukaryota; kingdom Metazoa; phylum Arthropoda; class Malacostraca; order Decapoda; family Parastacidae; genus Cherax; species Cherax quadricarinatus. Next base: position 16,203,185 of record NC_069423.1, on the reverse strand, counting down.
CTGTTTATCCGAGTGCCAGAGGCCACTCAAAGCTACGTGGATCAGCATGCCACGTAGACCAGCATGCCACGTAATCACAATGCCACGCGGATCACGACGCCACATGGGTGTGGGCAATGTCATGTGCATCTACAAGCCACGTGAGTTAACAGATGTCCCAGGCCTCATGCTGTGGTCTGCTGCCCACATCACATTAACGTCACCGACGATGCTGCCCGACTTCATGACGTCACGATGTCTGCTGACGTCACCTCACGATGTCTGCCTGACGTCACCTCAAGATGTCTGCTGACGTCACCTCAAGATGTCTGCTGACGTCACCTCGCGACATCACATGATGTCACCATCGAGTGTTCAGTAATTATTTTAGTATTGTCGAGAAGACTGAGAGAAGATATATGTCGTGTTAATTAATTCCTCTCAGTGTTCTCACATTTTAGTATGTCTTAGAGTCAGTTTTATGCACAGAAAAGCATCATTTGCTAGTTTAAGCCATGTTGTACTGCATGTACCGCGGGTGTGTAAAGTTTCCGTGTGTCCAGTGAGGTCTGAGCCAGACCTGAGTAGCACCACTGTGTTAAGTCATCCATGTGACCAGTGCGTTTGACAGTTATCAGTCAGCTCTGAGCGTATGAGCCCTATTTGTACAGAAGGTTCTTATGCTCGTCGCTCGTGATGTTCTGCAGAATCGTACTGCTACGATTCCCATCGAGATTTGTTTCACTTCACCTCCAGACCATCAGAATGCAGTTATATGTAGAGAAACAAGTCTGGGGACGCTTAGACTAACCTCTGCTATAGCTCCAACTGCCGAGAGAATGATACTCGCCAAGCTGCAGTTAGCCACTGTCGGCAGGCGCTGTGTCAGCCTCGTGTCACAAGCTTCAGTGAGCAGCCTGCACAAAGAAGATGTCACTTTGACTGCTAGCTCTCTCACTGCAGTCTGGTGTATGATGTTATGACTCCCAGATGTTTCGCCCAAAAGTCGTCTTGCCTTGACTCGATCAAAAACCATGCTCCACGCTCGCCCAAGTGACCCCCAGTGACGGTTACCGGCGAGAATTTTCCTCCGGGAGTTCGCTTGCCAAAGGCCCTTGCCCGTCCCGAGTTTTGTCGACGCCTCACTCGGGGGGCCCCCAGCTTGCCCGTGCCCCGGGTTTTGGTGTAAAAACCCTGCAGCAACTCCTACAATGATGCTTCCCCTTTCCAAGAGGAGACCATACCTTTTTTCCGTAAACACCCAAAGCCGAAAGCGTTTTTTCCCCTGGTTGCGTATCTGTCCGACGCGGAAGGTGTGCGTGATCCCCATCGACCCCCATGCCTATGACCCCCGATGTTTAGCAACCCCACATGTTTTTTCTTCCCTCCCAGTAGGAATTTTTTTTTTCCATGTCCATATGTATTATATGTTTTTATTTTGTGTTTGTGCCCTTTTTTCCTTTGAGAAAAGAGCCGAGTTTCTTTTACCAAGTATTTTTCGGTCGGGGTGTTTGCGGGGTAGGGGGCCCGAGCGTATGTAGACAGCCTGAAATGCCCTGCACGGGACGCCCTTTGTGTCTCCGCTTGGGTTTATTTTTCACCCCATGCTGGTGCTGCCACCTTTTAGGCGTTGCCATTTCAGCCTGCCTTCCCCTTTTGCCACATCTAAATCACACAGGGCCTAGCGGGAAAGAAAAAAGGCCTACTTTGGGCTCTCTTCGTGGGAATGGCCCCCCCGGGGCCCAATGGGAAAACACACAAGCCTGTGTTCCCCACCACGACTTAATAAAGTAAAAAGGGCCTCCAAAGACGTAACCATTTACCCCCGTTCCCAGAACCCAAAAAAATCCTTTTTTTAAGTTTTCCCCCTTTCCAGCTTTCCTTTCCTCTTCCATAAAATCAAAGGGATTTAAATTTAAAACAAATTCCCCTTTGGAAAACCCTCAGTGACTCAGCGGGGAATACACCCCCCTAGCTACACCATTTGCCTTTCACTGAATGGGGGGACTTTTTCGTTTTCCCCAGCACCAAAATCTATTGTGGGGGCACGGGCCAAAAAACGTCAATTTGGGGGATCCCCCCAATGTTGAAGAGGCCCCTTGTCAACATTTAGGGTTGTAACTTTAAAAAAGGGGATCCCCATCTCAAACCCCGGGTAAGTGCACTTCTTTCCCGGGGGATTTTTTTTCATCCAAACAGTTCCCATTTCGGAAAGGGAAAAACACCCCCTCGCCCCCTAACCCCCTTCGTATTGCGGTAGCTCTGACTCTTGCTGCCCCAATTCACAGGGGGAATATAGTATTTTTGCGGCGATGTGAAAGCCGCCAATATGGTTACAGGGGCTTAATTTTTTCCCAAAAAACCCAAAGGGGCGGGCCCTTTTGAAAGATAAAAATTAAAGTAAACCCGACATCATAAAGAAAAACCCTTGCTACAGCGGGGTCCCCGCCGAGGGGGAGGGCCCCGATAAATAGTACCCAAAACAGTCCCCAAAAAACCACCCAATCCCCCCCCGAAGAATCCCCATCTACCTTTGGGGAAGAATGGAAAGCTTTGCAGGGGGACTATAACTGTGTTCGACGCTGGCGGGAACCTAAAAAAATCACAGTGTCGGGCGACGGGAAAAGGACCGGGCTGACTACGGGAGGATTTACAAGATCGCAAGTCGGGACATAACCCAAACGTACCCAATTTGCCCCGGGTGGGATCGAGCCCTTTGGGGATCAGGGGGAAAAAAACATCCCCAACATTTTCCCTAAAAGAAATGAGTTCCGGGGGACTCACTGACACCCCCAAAAGGGCCCCAAATTTGCACCCCCAACCTTTCTTTTTTCCCAAGCCCACGGCGTGGCCACCCGAGAGGAGAAATGTTTTAACTGCATAGAATTTGAAAAGACCGTCCCTGAAATCTTGTAGTTTATGAGACAGAAAAAAAAAACACCAGCGTTTCCTACTTTTTTTTGTAAAACAATTACGGCTTTCGTTTTACACTCACTTGGCGGGCGCTTACCCCCTTTGGGGCGGTTGCTTCTCCCAAACCCAAACTACGAGGATTATCTATCTATATTTTATTTATATTTTTATATTTTTTAATTTTATATATATTTATTATATATATATATATATTTATATACAAATTCCCTGTATATATGTGAGAATTCAACAGCGTTTCTGACCTGTCTTTTGGGCAGTAATTTCGTTTTATTTCATAAAATTTTACACTAAAATTTTTTTTATTTTGTTTTTCTTGGTTGCACAGAGGTGGTTACGAAAAGCTGGGTGGGGGTGGTGGCACCCTTACATGCCCCCAGAAAACATCTGCCCCCTTTACCGCCCGGCCCCTCGACAGATATGCTATAAAACGCTTTTTCCCGATGAAAAGTTCGGCAAACTCTATCATCCCTCTGGGGGAAAAGGGTGAGACAAAAGCTTCTTTCAGTTTTGCGTGGGTGAAAGTTTGTATGTGTGTACGTACGCCCAAAAAATTGGGTTTTTTGGGATTGTGGTCGAAAAAATACCCGTTTAGAGAGAAAACTTTCGTTTAAAATTTATTTTTGGTTTTTATACTCAAAAAACATAACCCTTTTGTTATTTGTACACATTGCAACTAAAAATTTTTATGTCTGAAAGGGCACTTGAAAAAAGTTTTTTAAAAGTTGAAATAATTTTTAAAAAAAAAGGGAAAAAAAAAAGGTTTTAATTTAAATTCCCTTTTTTGTGTCCTCGTTAACTGTGCTTTTATGTGTTTTTGACGACTGTGTTCTAACTTACAGACCCGCGTTTAATAAGCAAATCCTTGTTTTTAACACAGTTGTCCGTTTTTGTTGCTTTTCACAGCAATTTAAAACCATCTCTTCCGCTACAATCACCCCTTCCCAAAACACCCCCTTTTTCCCCGTTGTTCGTTAAATGGGGTTTGTTAATATACTCCCCTTTTTGGGTTTTTTGTTTCCTCCCCACTGTCCCCACAAAGAATAATAATAACAATAATTTAAAAATATTTTTATTATTTTTTTTGTTGTTGTTAATGTGGAAGGGTTTTGATGTAGGGGAAGTGTCCATGGGTGGGGGGTTGATTAGGAGAGTTTTCCCTGGTGGGGTGTTGATGTAGGAGGGCGTGTCCAAAGTTTGGGGGGTTGTGTAGGGACGTGTCCATGATGGGGTGTTTAAAGTAAAGGGGGCGTGCCATGATGGGGTGTTGATGTAGGGAAAGTGTCCATGATTTGGGGGTTTTTGAGTAGGAGACGTGTCCATTATGGGGTGTTGATGTTTGGAGACGTGTCCATGATGGGGTTTTTGATGTGGAGGGCGTGTCCTTTATGGGGGTGTTGATGTAGGAGAGTGGCCTGATGGGGTGTTGTTTTAGGAGACGTGCCCTGGGTGGGGGATGTTCTAAAGAGGGGAAATAGAAAACTGGTCTGTGGCTTCCCCGTCGACTGGATTAATCCAAATATGTTATTCACCCCGGTTGTGGTTTTTCGGGGGCGATTATTGCTCCGGCCCCCCCCCCTCTTTACTGGCCGCTACTGGGTCACTCTCCCTTTCCCCCCATGAGCTTTTTTCATAAACCCCTTTCTTTAAAACTAGAAGGGTTCCCCGCCCCTTTTAAAAACCCTTCCCAAACATTTTCCACTTCCTGACTACTCTGTGATTTAAAAATATTCCTTTAAAATCCCCGTTTATTCATTTGTGTCTTCCAAATTTTTAACTGTGTCCCCTTGTTTTCTGTGTCCCTTTTTGGAACATTTTTGGGCTCTAAATTTTCCTTGCCCAAATTTCCCCTCAGTATTTTATATTTTCGTTATCTTTTCCTCCCTATCTCTCTTGTCCTCCAGTTTTCGTAAGGTCGATTTCCCCTTAAAAATTTCCTCGTAGGACATTCCCTTTTTGCTTGGGACTAGGGCTTGTTTCAAAACCCTTTTTCACTTTCTTTTAGTTTCTTTTACATGCTTGGCTAGATGTGGGTTCCAAACTGGTGCCGATACTCAATATGGGCCTAACGTACAGAGTGTCAGGGTTTTGAAGATTCCTTATTAAGTGGCGGAATGCGTTTTGGGTTTGCTAGGGCCCATTGTGCAGCAGCTATTTAGTGATGTGCACCTCAGGAGATGTGCCTGGTGTTATATCCCCCCAAGATCTTTTTCCTTGAGTGAGGTTTGTAGTCTCTGACCCCCTAGACTGTATCGTTTGCGGTTTTTCTTTGCCTTCCCCAATTTCTAAACTTAGCACTTGATGGAGTTTACCTGGAGAGGTTCCCGGGGGTCAACGCCCCCGCCCCCGGTCTGTGCCCGGGGCCCCCCTGGTGGATAGAGCCGTAAAACCAGGCTGTTCTGTGGCTGACGAAACCCCAACTTACGAGCCACGCCCGGTGACAGGAACTGACTTTGGTGCTTGTCCGTGCCAGTTGGGAAGATGCCAGGGGGTCTTTTGGTAATCCCCCTTATGTGTGCTGGGAGGCAGTTGAACAGTCTCGGGCCCCTGACATTTTTTTTTTGGTTTTTAAAAGTGCTAGTGACCCCTGCTTTTCATTGGGGGCATGGTGCATCGTCTGCAAGTCTTTTGCTTTCGTAGTGGTGTTTTTTGTGTGGCAGTTCGGTATAGCCCCTCTAGGATTTTCCGGTGATATAATCGTATCTTCCCTCCGGGTTTCCAGGGAATTTCAGGTTTAGGAACCTAAGCGCCCCAGAAATTGAGGTGTTTTTCTCTGTTATGGCCCCGTAAAAGTTTCTGTACATTTTCTGGTCGGCAATTTCCCCTGCCTTGAAAGGTGCTGTTAGTGTGCACAATTTCCAGTAGATAGAACAAGTGCCCGAATGGGTCAAAATGGGTTGGCCTCCAGTTTTGAAGGGTTTTCTTATCCATCCCGTCATTTTTCTAGAGATGTGATTTTATAAATGTTATGGTCCCTTTAAAAGGGGGATCCTCCGACATGACACTCCCCCGGTCTTGAGTTAGTTTTAAACTCTTTTGTGTGTTGGAATTTGTTTTATACTCTGTTGAAAATTTTTAATTTCTCTGTTTCCTAGGAGTATTTTAAATTTCTCATCGTTGAATTCATATTGTTTTCTGCGCCTTTTGAAAAAATTTGGTTGATTCCCCCTGGGCCTTGCCCTTTCCCTTTCTGTTTCGACAAACCTGGCCCCCTGGCCGGGTGGCTAAAGCTCCCCCTTCACACCGGAGGGGGCCCCCGGGTTTGATTCCCGGCCCCTGGGGGAAAATTTGACCGTTTCCTTACACTGTTGTCCCGTTACCTAGCAGCAAAAAGGTAAATGGGTGTTGTCGACTGGTGTGGGTCGATCCTGGGGGACAAGATTTAAAGGACCCCCCTGGAAAAAAGTTAGACGTCCGAGAGCATGACTTTTTGGGGTTTTCTGGGTGGTAACCTCCCGGGGTTAAAATCCCAACGAAATCTTATCTTATCTTTCTTATCTTACCTAAAATAACAATGATAACACCAAACATGGCGACTCCCTGCCTTCCCTGGTTCAAAAACTCTTGTTTAAACTACAGGTATGACCAACGATCTGATGCGCTAAAATACTGAAAATACAAGTCTTGTATTCACTGGCCAAACCGAAACCAAGGATAGCTAACCTGAAAAACAAGTTCTTGAATTTGAAAAAATTTTGACCCTGAAACGAGCAATTTCAGAAAAAAACTTTACAAAACCCATAACCTATTAGGGAAAAATAGCCATTAAACACAAAGGTTGAAAAAGCTATCAAGGACGGGAAAGAACAAATGAATGCCCAAATGAATGTTACCCCAAAAACCATGGAAATAAGCACTTTGTCTGACTTTTGTGGGTTTCCCAGGTTTTTACAATAGCTGCTATGTATGATAATCTTGTAACTGTTTTGTGTATACCTAATAACTCTTACAATCAGGAAAAGTTTATCTGTCTCAGCACTTTTCCCCGTGAAAAACCAAACAAACCCAAAGGTACCTTTAAGATCATAAAAAACAGTTTCGGTGAACGAAAATAGAAATGAAATTAAGGCGGTTATCTGCTAAAAAACCAAAGATAGAAAAAAAATGTTATGCATGGATTTTTACTCCCCATGACATGTCAAAATTGTTGTACGGGTTTTTAAGAAAGTAAAAGGGGGAAAATTATGACAAATCCCCAGTGTTTCCCAAACGGGAGGGAAAAATCGTAGGGGGAAAAACAGATGTAGGGGGAATGTACGTATACAATCACTAATGAACATGAGCTATCTAATTTTCCTAGAGATCTGATTTCCCGGATGTTAGCCGTAAAACCTAACCAAGTTTCTGTTTAGTGTATGATTGTTGTCCCCCTTGGCTTGATGGGTAAGCTCTGTTTCACACGTGAGTGTTGGGTTCGATTCCCGGCTTTGGGGAGAAAATAGGGGTATTTTTCCCCAGTTGTCTATGTTCACCCATCAGTAAAGTGGGTCCCTGGGGTTAGTCGATGGTGTGGGTTGCTCTGGGACAAAATTGACCTAATTTCCCCAAATGCTCTGCATAAAAATGGTTTTCATGAAGTAGTAGTCTTTGATGTCAGCTAGGCTTGTAAATTTGTAATGTACTTGCAGTTATTTAATTTTTTGCTGAACAAATAGTGATTATTTCACTTTTTTGTTTTTAAAATTATTATTTTTTTCTTTTTGTAAACATTCGTTTAGCAAAAAAAAGGTTTACATTTTTTCTTTAGTCGTCTTGTCTTATTTTGATTACCCCTCAAATTTTTACATAAAAAATTTTTTGTTTTTTAAGCAGTGAAAATTTAAAATATCACAAAGTGTCAGTTTGTTTGTTTTGATGTTAATAAAACCAAAATTTAAAATAAAAATTAAAATGTTTTGCAAAGAAATGTCAAAAGTTTCAAATTTAAATTTTTTTAAACTTTTAAAAAATGTTTAAAATACTGTGGCCCAGAATTTGCTTCTCTGTATCAATTTAAAATTGTCAGTCTGTGAAGCTCATTATTGTGCTTTTATTCTTCGTATTGTGAAATTTTATTTTTAATTTTATTATTATTATTATATTTGGGGGGGGGCCCAAAAAACCCATAAAAATTTTGTGCGTGCCTGTTAAATGGGGGCATGGATTAGATGCAAAGGGAGGGTAGGCTTGTTTCCTCGATAAAGATTAAGCATTAAGGTCCTTCCTTCTTTGAAAACACTGAGCTTGTGTTGAGTTGTGCAGTACTTCGTGGGTTACTTCTGGGGTGTCCGCTTCAATTGTCCACTTACCTCCACACACTCCCATTTTGGTTCCTACTTTAAACCCTAGAGGAGGCTCCCATCTTTTTATAAAAGTAAGGCCTTGTGATGGCGTAAATCAGGGGGTTTACACGCATTTTTTTCCCTTTCACGTATTTTTTCTCGACATAGAGACGCATACGGGGCCCCCTGCCACTACTAGGTTGGGGGCTGATGACATCATCATCCCCTCTCGCCCCCCCTTTCCCATTAGTCAAAACCCTAATGTATAGGTAAAAAGTGTCAGAAATAAAAATACCCAAACCCTAGCTGTCCTACTCGTCTTTTTGCAGTACTGTGTACCTTTAGTAAAATCAAATCATTTTTTTGTTTTTGTTTATTTTTTTTTAAAACCCCAGGAAATAGCAAACAAGAGGATTTCTAATAGCAATGTGAGGATAAAATTACCAAAAAACAATGGTGGGAGCCCCTTTGTTGGTGCTAGGGAGGATGAAGTAAGACAGGGAAACATCACAACAGGGAATACAGTCAAAAAAAAACCCAAGGAAAGGGGAAAAACAAGCCTGTGCACATAGTATGCATTTGTATTGTGGCATGGGAAAATGGGGAAAAAAGATGGGACGTGAACTATGCCCACCCTAGAAAATCCCATGCCCTTTGAAAAAGGGAAAAATGAAAACCCCCTTCCTGAAACCCCTTTTCACCTGAATGTGTACCCCCTTTCAGAAAGGAAAAAGACTGTGCTATAACTTAAATTCCCGGCATACCATCGAAGGGGAAAAAAAAGATAAAAAATCCGGCAGGGGAAAAAACCGGGGTAGCCACGCCACTAAAGAGGGGAGGGTTTTTTGGCCGGGGGAAAAAAAAAAAACGGGGAGGAAGGGGCAAAAATGTACACCAAATCCAGTCATTCCTGGAGGGGAAAAACCGTCGAGGGCCCCCCACCCCAAAACCCAAACGATAAGATCTAAGCCGGAAAAAAAAAATTCCCCCCCCAGTACCAACATCCACCAGTCCGTACATTCTTTTTGCAAATATACAGGGTCTAAAGCCAGCAAAAAACAAAAAAACCCTTTCATCCTGGACTGTTGCAGAGGCAAAGGCAATGTTGGGGCTTTCACTGAGCCCCCACATAAAAGGATCACTTGGACAATGAAATATGGACCCCAGGTTACAACCTGTACAGATGTGAAGAGTGAAGGAAAAAGGGGGGAGGTTTGGCCTGTACATTGCGAGTCACTTTTTTGCACAAAATGCTTAATGCCTCAAATGAGTAGTGGGAAGTTTTAGCAGAAAGGCGGAAACCAAAACCTAGTCTTGGGGGTAGTCTAAAAGCCCCCGGAGCAACATCCAGCAACCCGGGGAACAGCTGTTAAAAATTGCCCACTGTTGGAAAATCTTCCAGCTCCTGCCCCCAAACACTTGTCCGGGGGTTTCAACTTAAGGCCCCTAAAATGGGGAATATGCAAAATAATATTGTTGCAGTAATAACCCCGGAGGCAGCTTGATGAAAATCACCCCAAACCGGTTTTTAAAACTCTGCACAAAATTCATTTAAACCCAGCAAATAATAGAGTTAGACGGGAGAATAACTGACCTCATCTTCATAACATGATTCTGATAAAAATGTCACCTATAAAAAAAATTACTAGATAAAATAATTGAGGTTCAGACATGTTGCGAGGGCCCCAGACCGAAAAAATGGATTTTCACGGGGGAGCTTCCCCCAAATTCAATTTAAAACAAAAAACTAAAGGGGGACCAATTTTAAACCAGTCCTAAGATTAAGCTGGGAGTGTACAAAAGCAACAGACCAAATTATCCCAAAACAGTTAACTCGGTGGAACTCGATGTATGCAAAAGGTTATTCCTTTAGAAAAGGAGGAGTAGATGTAAAATAGAAAGGACAGGCGTCCTTTACAGGCGGGAAAAGAAAAACAGAGCGGTAAAAGAGGTCAATATATTAAAAATGCGCGGGGAGACAGGGTGGGAAAAATTAGAAAGTCGAATTTAAAGCTAAAAGAATCCTTTAGGAGTCAGGAATCGCGGGAAGAAAAAAAGTATAAATAAAATCAAAAAGAAACCCAAAGTATTTCTTTTTCCTATGCCAAACAAAATCGAGAACAACCCCCAAGTATTGGGCCCCTACTTTAAAGATGGGCCCTACACGTGCAGCAGGAAATGGTGAGCTACTCAAGCCCCCAATATGACCAGTTTTTAGCAAGCGAAAAACCAGACTGGAGTCGAAGCAAAATGAATTTTTTATGAGGAGCCACAAAATTTGATTAACACAAGCCTATCCGATGTTATCCTGCGCCAAATGACTTCGAAAGGCGATAAATGACATGCCCATGACTTGCCCCAGGGCCAGACTCATGGAACTCTGTGTTCATCAAGAACTGCAAGAAGCCCCTATCACGAGCCTTTTCCATCCTATGGAGAGGGAGCATGGAACAGGGGTCGTCCCTCAGTTCTAAAAACAACAGACATAGCCCCACTCCATAAAAGGGGCAGTTAAAGCAAAGCAAAGAATACAGACCAATAGCACTAACTTCCCATATCATAAAAATTTTGAAAGGGTCCTAAGAAGCAAGATCACCACCCATCTGAAACCATCAGTTAAAACAAAACCCAGGGCAACATGGGTTTAGAACAGGTCGCTCCTTCTGTCTCAGCTTATTGGATCACTAGACAAAAGGTCCTAAATGCACTAGAAACAAAAAGAATGCAGATGTAATAATAAGACTTTGCAAAGCCTTCGACAAGTGTGACCATGGCGAAATTTGCGCACAAATGCGCGCTAAAAGAATAACAGGAAAAGTCGGCGATGGATCTATAATTTCCTCATAACAGAACCAGAGAGTAGTCGTCACAGGGGTAAAGTCCGAGGCAGCTACGGGTGGAAAAAGCTCTTTTCCCACAAGGCAAAAGTACTAGCCCCCAAATCTTGTTCCTCATCCTCATATCCGACATAGACAAGGTTGTCACCCACAGACCGGTCTTCCTTTGCAAGATGACACCCGAATCTGCATGACAGTGTCTTCCATTGCGGGGACACTCAAGTCTCCAGGCGGACATCAACCAAATCTTTCAGTGGGTGCAGAAAACAATATGAGTTCAACATGAGAAATTTCAATTACTCAGAATGGTAAAACATGAGGAAATTAAATCTTCATCAGAAGTACAAAACAATTCTGGTACGAAATAGAGCGAATACACCAACGTCAAAGACTGGGAGTGATTATGTCGGAGGTTTCTCACCTTCAAGGACCATAACATGTATCAATCGCATCTGCTAGAAAATGACGGGGATGGATAATGAGAACCTTCAAACTAGGGAGGCCAAGCCATGTGGACACTCTTCAGGTCACTTGTTCTTCAGGCTGAATATTGCTGCACTCCTAACAGCCCCTTTCAAGGCAGGTGAAATTGCCGACTAGAAAATGTCCCAGAGAACTTTCACGGCGCGCATAACGGAGATAAAACACCTCAATTACTGGAGCGCTTGAGGTTTCTAAACCTTATTCCCTGGAACGCAGGAGGGAGAGATACATGATTTATACACCTGAAAATCCTAGAGGGACTATACCCGAACTTGCACACGAAACCCACCACTACGAAAGCAAAGACTGGCAGACGATGCCCATCCCCCATGAAAGCAGGGTGTCACTAGCACGTTAAGAGACCTACCAATAAGTGTCAGGGGCCCGAACTGTTCAACTGCCTCCCAGCACACATAGGGGATTACCAACAGCCCCTGGCAGTCTTCAAGCTGGCACTGGACAAGCACCTAAAGTCGTTCTGATCACCCCGGGCTGTGGTCGTACGTTGGTTTGCGTGCAGCCAGCAGCAACAGCCTGGTTGATCGGGCGCTGATCCCCAAAGGAGGCCTGGTCACGGGCCCGGGCCGCGGGGGCGTTGACCCCGAAACTCTCTCCAGGTAAACTCCAGGTAAACTCCAGTTGTTTTCCCACTAAGGTAGGGTGGCCCAAAAAAGAAAACTTTTACATCATTCACTCCATCATGTCTTGCCAGAGGTGCACTTACACTACATTAACACAGCAGCATTAACACCCCTCCTTCGAGTGCAGACACTGTACTTCCCATCTCCAGGACTCAAGTCTGGCCTGCTGGTTTTCCCTGAATCCCTTCTGAAATTTTAAATCCTGCTCACACTCCAGCATCATGTCAAGTCCAAAAAAAACTATTTGTCTCCATTTGCTCCTATCTAACATGCTTACACATGTGGAAGTCCAAGCCCCTCACCACACAAAACTTCCTTTACCCCCTCCCCCCAGCCTTTCCTAGGTAAACCTCTACCTTCCCTTCCCTCCATTTACAAAATTTATACACTCTCAAAGTCATTCTATTTTGTTTCATTCCCTCTACTTTTTCTGAACCACCTCAACAACCCTCCTCAGCTCCCTGGATAATAGTTTTGGTAATCCCACACCTCCTAATTTCCAAACTAAGAATTCTCTGCATTATATTCACACCGCACATTGCCCTCAGACACATCTCCACTGCCTCCAGCCTTTCCTTGTTCCACATTCACCACCCATGCTTCGCCCCCTGAAAGAGCATTGGTAAAACTATACTCTCATACATTCCCCTCTTTGCTTCCAGGGACAAAGGTTTCTTTGTATCCTAGAATCCTCAGTGCACCACTTGCCTTTTTCCCCTCGTCGTTCTATGATTCCCCTCATTTTTCATTAGACTCATCTTCTGACATGTCCACTTTTAAATACCTGAATACATTCACCTCCTCCCTCCAATTTGATATCCACTTTTTCATTGCCTAATTTTTTTTGTTATCCTCATCACCTTACTCTTTCCTATACAGTGGACCCCCGCATAACGATCAGCTCCCAACTCGACTAGTTATGTAAGTGTATTTTTGTAAGTGCTTTTGTAGGTGTATTTGTGGGGGTCTGAAACGGACTAATCTAATTCACAATATCTTATGGGAACAAATTCGGTCTATAACGGCACCCAAACAGACTTCTGGATTGAAATAATATCGTTATCCGGGGGTCCACTGTATTCACTTTTAATTTTCTTCTTTTACATACCCTACCAAATTCATGCACTAACCTCTGCAACTTCTCTTCAGAATCTCCCAAAAGCAGTGTCATCAGCAAAGAGCAACTGTGACAACTTCCACTTTGTGTTAAATTCTTTATCTTTTAACCCCACACCTCTTACCAACACCCGAGCATTCACTTCTCTTATAACCCCATCTATAAATATATTGAACAACCATGGTGACATCATACATTCTTATCTAAGGCCTACTTTTACTGGGTGTGGCATGCAAAGAGTACGTAACCTTTATTCGGCGCATGTACACACCCTCATTTACAGGCTATCTCCCCCAACCAGCGAACCAGGTTGCTAAGAGTTGATGATGGGGCCCCGTCGTTCAACTAGTGACCAGGTTCTAGCCAATAAGAAGATGGTTTTGGCAATCGCAGAGGTTATGTGGGTACCGCTCTCCTGTCTGCCCTTGTCATTCCCATTCTAGAGCTGGTTGAAGCACGGTCTGCTATCTTGTGGCTTCTATTTCTGCTTTGCTTACCGTGGAGTGCACTATACTTATCACTGTACATAGTGTACATATTGCTGTTATAAATTGGTGAAGGATAATATAAGTCTAAACTTTTTCTACTGTGTTTATTTGCTCCCATTACACCCGGGGTAACAGGCCATTTGGAATCCTGGGTTGTAATACTGGGAAATAATCTCCCTTTCTCCTACATACTCTAACCTGAGCCTCACTATCCTCGTAAAAACTCTTCTCTGCTTTCAAAAACTACCTCCTATTCCATACATTTGCAACATCTGCCACATTGCTTCCCTATCCACCCTGTCATATGCCTTTTCCAAATCCATAAATGCCACAAAAACCTCTTTACCTTTATCTAAATACTGTTCACCTATATGTTTCACTGTAAACACTTGGTCTGCACACACCCTACCCTTCCAAAAGCCTCCTTGTTCATCTCCTATCCTACTCTCCATCTTACTCTTAAGTCTTTCAATAATAACTCTACCATACACTTTACCAGGTACATTCAACAGATTTCTTCTTTCAACAAACTGGCCGTATCCCACCGAGGCACTGTGACCCAAAAAGAAAAAAGTTTTTCTTTTAACTTTAGTAATGTATACAGGAGAAGGGGTTACTAACCCCTTGCTCCTGGCATTTTAGTCTCCTCTTACGACATGCATGGCTTACGAAGGAAGAATTCTGTTCCACTTCCCCATGGAGACAGAGGAAATAAACAAGAACAAGAGCTAGTAAGAAAACAGAAGAAAACACAGAGGGGTGTGTATATATATGTTTGTACATGAATGTGTAGTGTGACTTAAGTGTAAGTAGAAGTAACAAGTTGTACCTGAAATCTTGCATGTTTATGAGACAGAAAAAATACACCAGCACTCTTACCATCATGTAAAACAATTACAGGCTTTTGTTTTACACTCACTTGGCAGGACAGTAGTACGTACATCCCTGGGTGGTTGCTGTCTACCAACCTACTACCTAGGGCTCAACAGACTTATTTCCCTATAATTTTTGCACTCTTTTGTCTTTACACAAAGAAACTTTGCATGCTCTGCCAATCCCTAGGTTCCTTTCCCTCTTCCATACACTTACTATATAAAAGCACCAACCACTCCAAAACTATATCCCCACCTGCTTTTAACATTTCTACCTTTATCCCATTAATCCCAGCTGCCTTACCTCCTTTCATTCTGCCCACTGCCTCACGAACTTCCACCACACTCACAACTCGCTCTTCCTCACTCCTACAAGATGTTATTCCTCCTTGCCCTCTACACGAAATCACAGCTTCCCTATCTTCATCAACATTTATCAAGTCCTCAAAATATTCCCTCCATCTTCCTGATACCTCTAACTCTCCATTTAATAGCTCTCCTCTCCTATTTTTAACTAACAAATCCATTCGTTCCCTAGTCTTTCTCAACTTATTAATCTCAATTTTTTTTTTATTTTCAACAAAATTTATTGATAACATCTCACCCACTCTCATTTGCTCTCTTTTTACATTGCTTCACTATTCTCTTAACCTCTCTTTTTCTCTCCATATACTACTCCCTCCTTGCATCATTTCTACTTTGTAAAAACCTCTCATGCTAACTTCTTCCCTCCTACTATTCTCTTTACATCATCATTCTTCTTTGTGTAGTATTCTTGCTAAAACATTGTGATCAAGGTTTCACTAATTAACTTTAATTTTACTGTAATTAAATCTTGCATATTTTACATGGTAAGTTCCAATACATCTTTAGTCACCTGAAAATACTCCAGCATCCCCAAGGAAATCAATTTAGTCAAACTGTACAGAGTCTTAATCAGATTAAGGTGTCTGAAATGTTTTATAGCATGTAAATTTTAGCATCGTTGGATTAAGTTGCTATGCTAGTTTTGCTGCAAATGTGCATTTCAGAATTATTATTTCAAAATCATAGTTTTCAATGTTTTATGGAACTGAATTCTAAAGAGGATATTTGGGAATGGACATGTCAGCAGATGGGTTCATGAAGGATGAGGTGAATCATAGAATTGAGTGGTGCACTGAGGAGTCTGTGGAGACAAAGAACTTTATCCATGAAAGCAAAGAGGGGAATGTATGAGAGTATAGTAATACCAATGCTCCTGTATGGGTGTGAGGCATGGGTTGTGAATGTTGCAAGAAGGAGAAGGCTGGAGGCAGTGGAGATGTCACGTCTGAGGGTAATGTGTGGCATGAATATAATGCAAAGAATCCGTAGTTTGGAGATTAGGAGGAGGTGTGGGAATACCAAAACTATTATCCAGAGGGCTGAGGAGAGGTTATTGAGATGGTTTGGACGTGTAGAGAGGATGGAACGATATAGAATGACTTCGAGAGTGTATAAATCTGTAGTGGAGGGAAGGCAGGGTAGGGGTCAGCTTAGGAAAAGTTGGAGGGAAGGGGTAAAGGAGGTTTTGTGTGCGAGGGGCTTCAACTTCCAGCAAGCATGCATGAGCATGTTAGACAGGAGCGAATGGAGACAAATGTATTTTAGGACTTGACTTGACGTGCTGTTGGAGTGTAAGCAAGGTAACATTTATCAAGGTATTCAGGGAAACCGGCAGGCTGGGCTTGATTCCTGGAGGTGGGAAGTACAGTGCCTGCACTCTGAAGGAGGGGTGTTAATGTTGCAGTTTTATAACTGTAGTGTAAGCATGCCTTTGGCAAGACAGTGATGGAGTGAATGATGATGAAAGTTTTTCTTTTTCAGGCCACCCTGCCTTGGTGGAAAATGGCTGATGTGTTAATAAAAAAAATAATGATCACCTTTATTTTACAGCATTTAAATTTGCCCTAATATGCTGCATGTATGTACAAATATTTTTTTATTTAGGTTAAAATCAGTTTATATGCTGCATGTATATATACAAATATTTTTTTGATTAGGTTAAAATCAATTAATACAAGTTGAAGCCTCTAAAGCTAAAGTGTGTGGTTCACTGGTAACACCTTTGATTCACAATGGTGGAAAGACCTGGATTTGATTCTGAGGCAGATATTTCCTTAACAATCTAGGAAGCCTGGTCTGAGACCTTGCCATGGGAAGGATAGTCCTAGAACCACTAACTGATAATAGATGGCACCATTGATCATGTTCCCTTACACCTGTTGCTCCTGTTCACCTAGCAATAAGTAGGTACCTAGGTGTTAACTGACTCTTGTGGGTCACATCCTAGAAAAGAGGACCAGAAAATCCAATGGAAATATGCCACACTGATTAAAATGAAGTGGGACATTTGCCTTCAATAATCTTTCATTTAAGTGCAAGTCCTTTAACACAGCTTCTTTCTGCAGATATACCAAGGGATGACTCCCATCTACACATCAGGGATATACAACCTCACAGACCCAATGAGACAAGTCACCATTGTGTTTGAGATGGGTGTACAACTTGGGGGGAGATATTCTCTCAAAGCTTACCACGAAGACTCATGCCAGTTTCCCAAGAAGTCAATTCAGGAGCTTCCACACTTTGCTGTGTCAAAAAAATTTTGTGTTTACTAGAAAATCGGGGGATGAGCAGAAATGGTAAGTTGTTGAGTTCATCCGTAATAAAGTTCCTTGATGCCCTAAAGGGCCTTCTTCCTAGAAATTTAACCTGACCCCCCCTTTTTTTGGATTAAATTCGATTATTTCCCCATTACCCAACGTGATAACCCTACTGTTTATTAAAAAAAATTGATGATTAATGTAAAATTTAGTTGTTAATTAGTTCTTTGGGTTCTGCTAACCCTGCAAGGTTCATAGAGCATCTTGGGAAAGGAGTTTCTCCCTTGTCTGAAAAAGGGGAGGATAGCTCATTTTCCTTTAACCAAGACCCTTTCAGTAGCATCAGGAAACCCCTCCATTCCCCCCCCGTGTTGAAGGGCAAATAAGTCAAATTACACAATGTAACAAAATTTCATTTTTGTTGTTTTCCCTGGGAAAAAAGAATCATTTCCCAAAATTCTTTATAACAAAACAAAATTTAAAAAAGAATTTTGATCCCAAAAATTTTGCTTTTGTGGTCGGGTCGGGACTATTTTTTTTCAGGGTTTTTGTTGGCAAGTAAAAAAAACAGGAGCTCAAAAACCAGATTCAGTTCAACTCTGGCTACCTAGAAACACATCAAAAAAGTGAAAGGCTAAGGGGAGGTGCAGTCTTTCCCCCTCCAATCATTCTGCACATATGTGGTAAATTCATTAAGAAAAGAGCAAAGAAGTTCTCTGTAACCATCAAAAAAAATGGGGAAAGCTAGAAGAATATTTGGCATGCAATTTGGGGGGACAAGACAAAAATGGGAAAAAGGGTAAAATCTTGAATAAAACATTTTTAGAAATGTAACAAACAATTTCTTTTATTTTTTACGGATAGTATAGAGGAGAAAAAAGCCATGAATTTTGCTGTTCCTTGAAAATTTGGTGAAAACCCCACTGTCCTAAACCAACTGCTACTTCTGGGGTTTTGACCCTTTCCCAAAATGCCAAACGGGGGAAAACACCGCTATTTCTTATCCGCCCTTTCCCCTTTTTTTGCACCAGTACCACACAGTGCTGATCTTCCTGTACCTACAACTCCAAAAGAATAAACTGTCAGGGAAGGGAAACAAAAATCAGGAATGAAAGGACATGAACAAACATGATCTCACAGATGCAGCTTTTCGAGGAATCCTTACTACCCAAAAACCAAACAGACCCAATGACCTTATCAGAGATTTGATTTGACAAAGTCAAATGCTGATTTTTGATTTAAAGGGCTCAAGGAGTGTACTTGGATGAAAGGGGCAATGCAAGCCAAAGAAAACTCCCCAACTTTTTCTCAAGCTTTTTTACTACGACTGTAAGATGTTCAGGCCTTTGTGGATGAATTGGAAGTGATGCAATCCAAGAGTGGAGACTTTTCATTGACGGCTTCCAAACCCAAAAAGCTTACTGCACAATGGGAAAAAGTACCCTCTCTTCCTTGGCTCATTCATGCTCTTAAGGAGGACTACAACAGTGTCAAACTTTACGGAAGCTTTGAACTATGAAAGAGTCGGGGGGTTTTTGGAGCTTCAAAAGGTGGCTTTTTTGATGGGCTCCAAGGGTTTTTTACCAATTTCCCTTTTACTTGTCATTGGGATAGTAGAAACAGGAGCACTTTCCCAAAGGAAGCCTGCCTCAAAGGACTGAGTTCTCAGTAGGAAAAATAATATCAAACAGGGATCCAAAAAGGTTCTGTTCCCTCCATTACACATAAACCCTGGGGCTAATGAAACAGTTGTTAAGCTCGGGGAAAAAGACGCGCCTTCATTTTTCTTCAAGACTTCTTTCTTAAAGCTATCAGAGGAAAAAAGGTGAAGGCTGGCACTTTACTGGCCCAAAAGTCGGGAAAATCAGGAGGCTCAGAATTTCCAAAGAAGCCACGAGAAGGGAAAAGGAAGCCTGGGAGAGTTTTGTTGCTGTAGCACAGGGCTTTTTTGGGCAAAAAGCTGACAATTATGTGAACTTGTTAGACCTTAAAAAAAGCGGGTCAAGGGGGTGGAGGATTTTCCCTTTAAACCTTTGACTGTTTTGGCCGTAATAAGTTTTAAACGGCCAGTGTTTCGCGTATATATACCAAAAAATTTCTAGCGGTTCAATCAGCGGAAAAAAGCTGCTGGCCCACATGTGAAAAAGGGGTCTGTGGGGGTCAGTGGCCCCACATAAAAAAAAATCCTGCACCACACAGTGCAAATGAAAAAAAAAAACGATCTTTTTTTTGGATTAAAACGCCGATTTTGAGGGCATTTTCGTTAGATTTATCGATGTATTTGCGTTTTCATGGTCTTGGGGAAAAAAGGGGAAAACATATTACGAAATAGAGTTGTTTTCATTATTTTCGATGAACGCCCCTTGAAACGAGCTCAAAGTAGGGGGAAATGTTCGTTTTTTACAATGTTCAGAGTAAACAAATCACCCACACTCCAATACACGTAAATGGGAGTCTAATATTCTTTCACTAGTATAGTATTATTTTTACCTTTTTTACAAAAAAGCAGTAGTCTGCATAAATAAATTTTTTTTTTTTTTTGTATGATAAAAAAATAAAATAGAAAGCAATAATAATAAAGAGGGCCTAGAGATTGACAAATAACAGAGGATATGTTTTTTGTCAAGAATGTCTACCTTGTTTATTCTGGACCCTATTTTAAAAATTGGGCAGCTTTTTTAGTTTGTGTGAATTGGGCCAAATTGCCAATTTCTGACCACAATATTGGGTAGTCCAAAATTGGTAAATGGGGGGTTTCTTGTACTCAGGATAGATAACATGGAGTTCTAAAGAAACAGCTATGATTTTTGGTAAATGGAAAAACAAATTGGCTGAAAATGGGGCCAAAATGGGCAAAAATCGCCGATACGCATATTCGCCGAAAACCGCTAATTTAAGGGCGAAATTTCCATGAGTTTTCACCAAATTTCAAACTTTTGTGTCTTCCCCGGGGGAAAAAGATTCTCTATCTTTTCAGGGAAAATTTTTTTTTTTTTTTTTTTTTTTTTTTTTTTTTTTTTTTTTTTTTTTTTTTTTTTTCAAAAATTTGCGACATAGAATGACAGTTTCAGAAAGGGGCCTAAAACAGTAAAAGGGTTCATCTTGACAATTTAAGGGAACAGGGGAGCATACTCAGGCAAGGGAGCCTCCCCCAAGATATAATGAATTTGGAACACAGATATAGGGATTTTATAATAAAAACATGAGGGAAAGACTACATGTGGGGTTTTAAAAACGGGAAAGGTTTGTTGTCTTTTTTAAATTTATAAATTGTTTCAGAAAGTTTAAAATAAAATTACAAAAATTTTTTTTAAAAATTTTTTTTTTTGTATTATATGTTTTTGTTTTACATCCAAAATAGCAAAAAATATTGAATTTAGCCTTTTTTTTGTCAAAATTCATTTTTAAAACCCACAAAAGCAAAGTTTAAAAGGAAAATGGGCTTTTCTATTTTTTGAAATTTAAAAGGATTGGAAAATGACACTTGCCGAACAAAAATTGTTTTTGAAGTTATTTTTCCCTTTGCATTTGAAGTTTTTCTTTTTGCTTCTCAGGCCCTTTCAAAGGTGCTCCTTGATACCAGTAAAAGACTCATGTCCGGGAAAATTTGGAGCTGCCCTTCCTTTTTGGCAAAAACCAATTGCCTTCATTTCAAGGCACTGTATGCCCTTAGGGTTTTAAATCCCTCCCATGAATGTCATGTAAAATCAATGCAACAAATAAGGAAAAGGCAAAACATGTTTTTAAAAAGTCTTAGAAAGGGTAGGAATAATTTTCTAACCTTTATAATGCTCAATATTAGCAGAGCTAAGCTACTATTAATTTTTTTTTGTTAAATTTTTTTGGGTTTATTTTATTTCTTTTATTTCAGAATAGTAGTAGTAGAATTTTTAATAATGTTTTTTAGAAAAGATCAGCAGCCCTGCCGAGGCAAAATTTTTAACAGCCTTCAAAAACCCCAAATATTTTTTGGGTAGAGCTACAGACATTGGCACTGTCAGGGGATACAATTTAAAAAGGTACTATAATATGAATGACACAAAACCCTTAATGCTTTAGTTGAGTAGGTTGTTGTGGGTTGCCATGTCAAAAGCCTTTTATAGGTAACTAAACATGAAAATTGGAAATTTATCATTTCAAGTGGGTGTCTATAGACATCTAACCTTTTATTATAATCATTTGTTCTCTTTTTGGGGTGGAATCTTTTCTGCAAGGTTTTAGAATTATAATTTGGTTGTGCATTCTCAATTTTTTTTAAATTTAAATGTTTACCTTTTTAACAGGGGTAATAGGGGTCCTTTAAAAATGTCTGTAACTGTGATGGCATTTTATGTGTAAAAGAAATTTTAAAATATCTCCAAACATAGGGCTTAAATCAATGTTGACCCCCCCCTCATGGGCCTTTTGATTGTTTAAAACAAGACCTTCTGATGGCGACTTTTTAAAAAAAAAAAAAAAAAAAAGGGGGAGTATAGTAACGATGGAGACAGCAGCCGCCCGGGACGACTACTGTACTTTTAATAAGTTAAAATGGAAGCCTGTAATTTTTTTTACATTATAGTAGGATTTCTTTGGGTTTTTTTTGTCTCATAAAATGGGAAATTTCAGGTCTCTTGCTACCTCACTTTTCACTTAGGTCACACACTCTGCTGTACAAGCATATTATACCACCCCCCTGGGGTTTTTCTGTTTTTTTATAGTTCTTGTTTTTTTTGTTTATTTTTCTTCCCCATGGGAAAGTGGAAAAAGAAGAAGGGCGTAACCCCTCCTCCTTTATACATTTCTAACATTAAAAAAAGGGAAAATTTTTTTTTTTTTCTTTTTGGGCCACCCCGCCTTGGTTGTAGTGGCGGTTTTTTTGAAAGAAGAAAAGGAAAGCTTCTGTTCACATAAAATGTGGGGATCAAGCTCCACCAAGTCTGGGTCTGATGACCCCCAGGGTTGAGCACTTAACATAATTATTTTATTTATTATTTATCAATCTGTAATGATTTATGATTCAAAAAATTTCACAGTGGCCCCCTGGCCTGGGGGGCAAAAACCTCGCTTCACCATTGAGGAGTCTAGGTTTTTCCTGGAAAAGGGTAAAAAAAGGGCGGTTTTCCTTTCCCCGTTTCTATATTCACCCATCGTAAAATGGGTCCTGGGTGTTTTTGTCAACTTGTGTGGGGCATCCTGGGATAAAAGGCTTTTTTATTTTATTTTTTTATTATCACACTGGCCGTTCCCACCCAAAGGCGGGGGGCCCCCAAAAAGAAAAAACTTTCACCATCATTACTCCCTCAGTCTTGCCAGAAGGGTGCTTTAACTACAGTTTTTTAAAATGCAACATTAACACCCCTCCTTCAGAGTGCAGGCCTGTACTTTCCCCATCTCCAGGACTCAAGTCCCGGCCCGCCGGTTTTTCCCTGAATCCCTTCATAAATGTTACTTTTTCTCCACTCCAACAGCACGTCAAGTATTAAAAACCTTTTTCTCCATTACTCCTATCAAAAACGCTCACCAGCCGCGGGAAGTCCAAGCCCCCGCCACAAAAACCCCTTTACCCCCCCCCTCCAACCCCTTCCCAGGCGACCCCCACCCCCCCCTTCCTTCCACTACAGACTGATACCTCTTGAAGTCATTCTGTTTCGCTCCATTTCTTACTGTCCAACCACCTCAACAACCCTTCCCCCCAGGGCCCCCCCGGGGCAACATTTTGGGAATCCCGCACCCCCTCCTAACTTCCAAAATACGAATTCCCCTGCATTATATCACCCCACATTGCCCTCAGACGACACTCCACTGCCCCCACCCTTTTCCCCTGCTGGGAACATTTATCACCCGCTTCCACCCAATAAGGCGTTGGTAAAACTATACTTCAACATTCCCCTCTTTTTTCCTCCAAGGACAAAATTTTTGTCTCCCCAGACTCCTATGCACCACTCACTCTTTTTAATGGTCTAATTTGCCCAAAATGCCCGCATAAGAAGTGGGGTTTCTGTATATTTGTATATTCTTGAGGCTTAGCCCGTATACCTTGTACTATACTTTTAGAAATAAAGATTTTTTTTTTTTTTTCAAATTTGCCTCTCCCACCAAGGCAGGGTACCCAAAAAGGAAAAAAAAAGAAAAAATCTTCGAAAAGAAAAACTTTCAATTTTCACCAACACTTTCACCCCACTTTTACATAATCATGTTTTTGCAGAGGTGCTCAGAACACAACTTAGAAACATAACAGTATAAAAAATACACAAATATCCCCCAAAGCCAATATCCCAACCCCCCTTTTTAAAGGCCGGCATGTACTTCCCCCTTTCCAGTACTCAAGTCCGGGTATAAAAAATAACCGGGGGTTTCCCCGGGAAACCCTTTTCCCAAATATTACCCTGCTCACACTCCAACAAACTTTCAGGGCCTAAAAACCATTCGTTCCCTTCACTCCTATCTAACACGCTTTTTTTCATTACTTTTAGTAAAGAGAATAGAGATTTTTTTTTTTCTTTTCCCGTAAATGGGCCGGCAGCCTTCATATGCGAGTGCTCCAAAAAATCTACGTTTTTTTTACATATTTTCAAATATAACAAAAAAAAAAAAATAGATCAAAATTATTTTACACATTTTCAAATGTAAAAAAAAAAGAAGATCTACTTTTTTTACATACTTTCAAATGTTGGAAAAACATTAATACGTTTTGGACCTTACAGGTTAAACACATTTGCTGTTTTTCCCCCGAGGCAGGGTTTACCAAGAAAGAAAGGAAAAATTTTCACATAATACTGATGCTGACACTCTTCAAAAGGGATGTCCCTCTTTAGAAAAATTTCTCTTGATGGGGCCCATTAAAGCAGGAGAAATATTAGAGCTGGGAAACAACGAATTGTTTACGGCTCACACTGACCCGTAAGGCCCTAAATTACGGGAAAAAACCTTTAATCTTTAAAATCATTTATTGGGGGGAGGAGAAGAGATAATATAATAACATGGACCCCGTTCGCGATACTAAATTTTCCCCTCCTGAGGCTCACGAAAACCCAAAAAAATCGGAAAGTGAATCAATTTTCCCATAAGAAAAAAATGGAAATCAAAATAAACCGGCAAGACACCCAAAAGTATGAAAAAAAAAACTTTTTTCCCCAGAAATATTAAGTTTTAAGCAATAGAAAAAAGTAATTACAATAACAACAAAAATAAATAACGAAAAATAATTGACACTTACCTTTTAAAGAAGATCTGGTGATGATGAGGGATGGGAGGGGGGGAGAGTGTGGGTGGGTTAGCATTTAAGGGAATCCCCCTCCATTAGGCTTGAGGTAGCAAGTCCTTTTCTGGGGTTTCTTCCCTTCTTCTTTTTAAACCCTGGGTCAGGGTTTAGAGTACTGGGCCCCTGTCGCCAACCTAACTGGCAGCCCACCCTGCCTAATCACATATGTATGCCACACGATTCTTAAATCTTTCAAACCAACCTTTGCTGGGCCCTTTAAAATTTACTCACACAGCACTAGTTGCAGGCAATTTCTTTTCCAAATCGTCATCAAAGCCTACCTTTTCACAAATGATTGCTTGAGAGATGCTATCTCCTGCTATCCTGTTTTTATTTTCCACACCCGTAACAGTCTCTCAAAATTTTTTTAACACTTTCGGTTTTGGTTTCGTAACCAGTTTCGCCTTTTGCAAGAACAGCTTCCTTGATGCGTTTTCTTGTCACTATAGTAAGATGGTTGATTGGGGTTTACTTACAACCGACCAGCTCCAACACAGCCTCCACTTTCATACTTTTCAAATTTCTCTTTCTTCATTTCAACAAAGCCATTGCATCCTTAGTCTCGAAGGGGTTTGGGACGGGAGCTTTTCTTGGGGTCCATGGTGACTTTTTTCAAAAAAAGGGACCAAAAACAGTGATAATATGGGAAAAGGAATGTACCGAATGTATCCTTTGATGCGCGCAACTGGGGCTTGAAACACTGGCACACATGGGGCAGTTCAGGGGCCCCACATGGACACGTCTTTTAAACCACATCGCATACCGGTTTTGTATCGGGGGAAGCGAGGCAAATTTTTTGCGATATAATGCTGGTTACCGGGTTTATCAATACCATAGCATCCGAACCGGGGGGGCACTGTATACAGTGGAACCTCAAATTTTGAACATATCACTTATCGAACTCTTTGAAAATCGACCCCTTTTTTATAACCAACTTTGTCCCCATTATCGAACTCGCCCCTTTTTTCGAACCGCCAGATACTGGACCTGTCCGCCAACCCCCTCTGTCCGTGTCTCCACGCAGGCACCGTGAGCCAGTCTGGCTTTGTTGATGCTTGAGTGAAAACTAACCTGTGGTCTCATTCAAACATTTTACGATTAATTCATTGTGTTTAGTGCTTGTGGGACTGTGAAATAAGCTACCATGGGCCCAAAGAAACTTACTAGTGGTACCCCTGTGGTAAAGAAATTGAGAAACACCATAGATGTGAAATGAGTGGCGAGAATGTGGAAGAGTTGGTGGAGGACCACAGGGAAGAGCTAACTACTGAAGAGCTGGAAGAGCTTCATCTGGAACTGTATCAGACCACAACTCAGGAACTTGCTTCAGAGGAGGAGGAAGAGGAGGAAGATTAAGAAGATTTGCACCAAGTGGAATGATGTCCAAATGTTTATGGAGAAGTACCACCCTGAGCAAGCTGAAACAAGCCATCTTTGCAACAAGTTCAGTGACAGAACCATGTCCCATTTTAGGGAAATCTTCAAGAGGTGCAAGAAACAGAGGACTGTGGACAGTTATTTTGAGACAGGGGTCCAGTGACTCTCAAGCTGGTCCTAGTGGCATTAAAAGACAGAGAAGGGAAGTAACCCCAGAGAGGGCATTGGTACCTGAAGTCCTTATGGAGGGGGATTCCCCATCCAAACACTAACCCCAACTCCCTCTCTCCTCCTCCCTATCTTCCAGATACCATCATCAATCTTCAATAAAGGTAAGTAAAAATGTAATTTTATATGTTTATTTAAATTTATTAATAATTGTACACTATATTTGTTGTGTGTATGTAAAACTATAATGTAATATTATCTATAAAATGTATTCTTTTTGTGAATATTTTTGGGTTTCTGGAATGGATTAATTGTATTTCCATTATTTCTCATGGGAAATATTGCTTCGCCTTTCAAACTTTTCGAATTTAGAACTAGCTCCTGGAATGGATTAAGTTCGAAATTTGAGGTTCCACTGTACCTGGAAAGTACTTGAGGGCCTGGTCCCAAATCTGCACACTGCCATAATTATATACTGGAATGAGAGATATGGAAGGAAGTGTAAAATAAACCCAATGAGGAGCAGGGGTGCAGTGCAGACAATAAGGAAACACTGTATCAACATCCGGGGTCCCAGACTATTCAACATCTTACCAGAGGATATCAGAAACTGCTGGAGCAAGTGTAGACACCTTCAAGAGGAAACTGGACAAATATCTTCACCAAGTGCCAGATCAACCAGGCTGTGATGGATATGTGGGGTGGTGGGTCTCCAGCAGCAACAGCCTGGATGACCAGGCAAGCACCAGACGAGCCTGGCCCATGGCCAGATTAGATGTCCCTCCAAACTGCCAATATCCCAAACCCCTCCTTTAAATAAAGATATTATTATTATTATTATTATTATTATTATTATTATTATTATTATTATTATTATTATTACAGTGGACCCCCGGTATTCGATATTAATCCGTTCCTGAGAGCTCATCATATGCCAAAATTATCGAAAGGTGAATTAATTTTCCCCATAAGAAATAATGGAAATCAAATTAATCTATGCAAGACACCCAAAAGTATGAAAAAAAAAATTTTACCAAATGAAATATTAAGTTTAATGCACACAAACTGAAGAAGACATGCACAGTTAGTAGTACTCTACTAACAATAGAATACACGACACTTACCTTTAATGAAGATCTGGTGATGATTGATGGGATGGGAGGAGGGGAGAGTGTCGAACTTATTGTTTAGAAGGGGAATCCCCTTCCATTAGGACTTGAGGTAGCAAGTCCTTTTCCAGAGTTACTTCCCTTCTTCTTTTAATGCCACTAGGACCAGCTTGAGTCACTGGACCTCTGTCACACAACAAATATGTCCATAGAGCTCTGTACCTCCCGTTCCTTTACGATTTGTCTAAAATGGGCCACAACATTGTCATTGTAATAGTCACCAGCACGGCTTGCAGTAGCTGTGTTAGGGTGATTTTCATCCATAAAGGTTTGCAGTTCAACCCACTGTGCACACATTTCCTTAATTTTTGAAGTAGGCACAATGGATTCCTCAACTGGCATAGGCTTCTCAGGGTTAGCCCCAAACCCTTCAAAATCTTTCTTAATTTCCATACTAATTCTCACCCTTTTTACCACAGGGTCGGCACTAGAAGCTTTCTTGGGGCCCATGGTGACTTATTTTGAAGAAACAAGCACCAAAAACACAGTTATAATATGGAATGTACCGAATGTATCCTTAGATGCGAGCACACTGGCTGGCTTGTAAACACTGGCACACACGGGGCAGTTCAGGCCACACGTGGACATGTCTCGGACGAATTGCATGTGGCGGGTTTTTTAACGTGTGGAGAGGCAAAATTTTTGCATTAAAATGTATCGAATACCGGATTTAACGGACACCGATGCCATCGAATACCGGGGGACCACTGTATTATTATTATTATTATTATTACTATTATTATTATTATTATTACTGAGTACAGCAAAACCAGGTGGTAATACATCTTTAGCTTTATTGTACCTGTAATAATAGTTTGGAAGTACCATCAAATTGTAGTTGATAAAGACACACAAGCAGCCATTGGAAACTTTATTTAAGACATCATTTGGCCTGTGCAACAGACTTTTTCATGTCTGATAAATTATATCTAGTGGTAGCATAATGTATAAGCAGAACACAGGAACAAAGTTAGGGGTGAATACAAGAGTTTAACAAATACTGAGGAGGACCGAAGATTTGCCCATACAGTGAACCCTTGAATTTCGTTCCAGGGAGTGTGACGAAAGTTGAAATTTACGAATGGCGAAAACATTTTCCCCATAAGAAATAATGTAAATCCAATTCATCTGTTCCAGACACCCAAAAGTATTAACAAAAAAAAAAATTTTTTTTTGACATTAAATATAGATTTACATAAAGAAAACAATAAGACATCAAGTATAAAACAAAAATAATATCATACTTACCTTTATTGAAGGCTCTTGTTGGTGTATGGAAGACAGGAGAAGGGGAGAGGATGGAGAAGTTACACTATTGTTTGGAAGGGGAATCCCCTTTCATAAAGACTTTAGGTACCAAGTCCTTATCTGGGGTTACTTCCCTTCTTTGTTTTTTAATGCCACTAGGACCAGCTTGAAAATCACTGGACCCCTGTCGCTCAAAAAATTGTTCCAGATAGCTCTGTTTCTGGTGTCTCTTTAAAATTTGCCTCAAATGGAACAAGACATTGTCATTGTACATGTTGCTGACACGGCTTTCAACAGCTTTGTCAGGGTGATGTTCCTCCATAAACGTTTGCACCTCGCTTCACTTTGCACAAATGTCCTTAAGCTTTGAAGAAGGCACCTTCTTCCATCTCTCTTCCTCCTCCTCTGAAGCAATTTCCTGAGCTGTGGTCTGTTGCTGTTGCAGATGAAGGTCTTGCAGCTCTTCAGTGGTTAGCTCTTCATTGTGGTCCTCCACCAACTCTTCTACATCCTAGCCACTCACATCCAACCCCATGGAATTCCCCAGTGCCACAATAAATTCCATAACTGGCATAGGGTTGTCAGGATCAGCCTCAAACCCTTCAAAATCTTTGTCGAGGACACACACTAGCCACAATTTTCTCCAAGCAGAGTTCAAAGTCCTGGAAGTCACTCCCTGCCAAGCCTTATCTATAAGGCTTATGCAATGGAGGATATTGAAGTGATCTTTCCAGAGCTCAGTTAGGGTCAATTGAGTGTCTGAGGTCACATCAAAGCACCTTTGAAACATTGATTAGGTGTAGAGTTTTTTGAAGTTTGAAATGATCTGCTGGTCCATGGGCTGGATAACAGGAGTAGTATGAGGGGGCAAGAACTTCACTGTGATGAAACTAAACTCCTCCACCATTTGGTCATCCAAGTCTGGAGGATGAGCAGGAGTATTGTCCATTACCAGGAGGCACTTGAGTGGCAATTTTTTTTCCAGGAGGTATTTCTTCACACTCGGGCCAAATACTACTTCATCAAACCAATTGTGGAAAATTTTTCTAGTGACCCATGCCTTACTGTTAGCCTTCCACATCACACACAATTTACTCTTGGCAACACTGTGTTTCTTGAACACTGGGATTTTCAGAGTGATACACCAGTAAAGGCTTCACTTTGAAATCCCCATCAGCATTACCAGTTAGCCTGTCTTTCATAGGCTTGTGTCCTGGCAGTGCCATTTCCTCCTGCGTGATATAAGTCCTCTTTGGCATTTTCTTCCAAAAGAGGCCTGTTTCGTCACAATTGAACACTTGTTGGGGGAGGAATCCTTCAGCCTCTACATAGTCCTTGAATTCCTGCACAAATTTTTCAGCTGCACACTTGTCAGAACTTGCAGCCTTGCCATGCCTTACCACACGAGCCTTTGCTGGCCTTAAATTCACTAACATCAGTACTCGGTCCAGGCATTTTCTTTACGAAATCAGTATTCAACTGCCTTGCTTTTTCAGAAATTACTGACTGCATAACAATGTGTCCTGCAAACTGTTTTTGGTTTATCCACACCACCAACAAATTCTCAACATCTTTGAGTATTCATGATCACTTTTTTGTGAGCATATCTACCCCTTTCGCAACAACAGCTTACCTGATTTCCTTTTTCTTCACCACAATGGAAGTGAAGGGTGTATGGGGCTTCCAATACATCCTGGCAAGATGGGCCATATGCATGCCACTTTCATATTTTGCAATGATTTCTTTCTTGAATTCTATTGTGTTTCTCACATCTTTACCAAAAGGCTGGCAGTACAAGCTTTCTTTGGGCCCATGGTGGCTCATTTAGAAGATGCAAGCACAAAAAAGAATGGAATAGTATTACGAAATGTATCATATGGACACGTGGAGTGATGTTTACTCGCCAATGAACAATGCTACACTGACTGGTAGTGGTGTGTGGGGTGCTTTTGTGTGGCGTGGATGTTGGGAGGCCACTAATATGCATTCCGGACAAGCAACAAATGGGGAGCCAAATTACAAACCGCGAGGCTATATTTTGACAAAAAAAGTTGTCGAAAGTCGAAATTTACGAAGCACGAGCCTTATGAAACTCGAGGGTCCACTGTATTTGGTAAATCTTGAAATAAATTGTCAAATAAATTATTTTTGTACTTCACCTCACTATGGCACTACTAAATCATCACTCAACAAACCAGCTGTATCTCACCGAGGCAGGGTGCCCCAAAAAAAGAAAAATGAAAGTTTCTCTTTTCAATTTAGTAATGGATACAGGAGAAGCGGTTACTAGCCCCTTGCTCCAGTATAAATATTATTATTGTTTTTAAATAATACAGTATTCAACATTCAATTTGGAGATAAATTATGACTAAATTTCTCAAATTTTGAGTGAAATGTAAAATGATGAATGCTTGCATTAGTTTCTGACAGACTATGTTGGTAAAAGAATAGCTATGCACTTGACTAAATATGACAGTGTATCTGAAAATTTAGCCAGCATGGACCAGTAGGCTGACTCCAGTGACTTCTCAGTATTTGCCCAACTCTTGTATTCATACCTGACTTTGTTCCTGTCTTCTTCACGCATATTGTGCAACCACCATATATTATGTATCATACTTGAAAAAACCTGTTGTGCAGGCAAAATATTGTCTTAAGTTTCCAGTTACTGTGTGTGTCTTAGCTAATTCAAGTTTCTGCTTAACACTGAGACCCCACATTTCCTCTTGGCACCACCACTTGTTTTAGAAACTGTTGTTAACTGCACTTTACTTAATATGTTAATAAAATCACAAAAAATTCTCTAACTCCAGGGAAAAATAGAGACCAGATGATGAGTACATGTGAATGAGCACAAACAATAAACTGATGAGGGTTGCCTACCATTCAGGGAATAATAAATATGAGACAGGTCTTGGATGTGGCTTCTCTGGCCCATCCCAAAGAAACAATGGAGTCAGAAGACAACTGGACACTATTCCTACAGACAAAATCCAGAACTATGAACTTTTGTCCATTTTCTCTGATACTTCCAGCCTTTATCCAGTCAATGTTTTTGGTCTGAAGTTGCCAAAATTTGTTAATGAGAGGTTATACTGTACTGTAAAAGCAATAAAGGGACATTTTTTTCTGAGTTTTGGAGGTTGTGAAGTACCTTTAACATCATTTTGAAAGCTAGATGATGATGATACCATTTGGTGGCTTAACATTAGGGAACAATCAGTTGCATCATCCAGCCCTGGTTGCAACTAACCTGTGAGAGTTAAAACAGAAAACCTTAATAAAGTATAGTACATATAGAACAAGTAAATGTTTGGTGTATAGTATGGTTTTGACTCGGTAAAACCAACCTTTTACTATTATAATTAAATACTGTACATCATTCTTGTTAACACTGTGCTCTAGTTGGTATGCGATGACATAAGCAGATGAGTGGTGATGTAATAATAAGTATAATAATATATAATAATACAGTGGACCCCCGCTTAACGATCACCTCCCAATGCGACCAATTATGTAAGTGTATTTATGTAAGTGTGTTTGTACGTGTATGTTTGGGGGTCTGAAATGGACTAATCTAACTTCACAATATTCCTTATGGGAACAAATTCAATCAGTACTGGCACCTGAAAAGCTCTGTTCCACAAGGCACAGTACTCGCTCCCATCTTGTTCCTCATCCTCATATCTGACATAGACAAGGATGTCAGCCACAGCACCGTGTTTTCCTTTGCAGATGACACCCGAATCTGCATGACAGTGTCTTCCATTGCAGACACTGCAAGGCTCCAGGTGGACATCAACCAAATCTTTCAGTGGGCTGCAGAAAACAATATGAAGT
The DNA here is from genome assembly GCF_026875155.1 of Cherax quadricarinatus. Lineage (NCBI taxonomy): Eukaryota > Metazoa > Arthropoda > Malacostraca > Decapoda > Parastacidae > Cherax > Cherax quadricarinatus. The sequence goes on along the minus strand of NC_069423.1, from coordinate 16,170,904 downwards.
TCAACGATGAGAAATTTCAATTACTCAGATATGGAAAACACAAGGAAATTAAATCTTCATCAGAGTACAAAATAAATTCTGGCCACAAAATAGAGCGAAACACCAACGTCAAAGACCTGGGAGTGATTATGTCGGAGGATCTCACCTTCAAGGACCGTAACATTGTGTCAATCGCATCTGCTAGAAAAATGACAGGATGGATAATGAGAACCTTCAAAACGAGGGATGCCAAGCCCATGATGACACTCTTCAGGTCACTTGTTCTATCTAGGCTGGAATATTGCTGCACACTAACAGCACCTTTCAAGGCAGGTGAAATTGCTGACCTAGAAAATGTACAGAGAACCTTCACGGCACGCATAACGGAGATAAAACACCTCAATTACTGGGAGCGCTTGAGGTTCCTGAACCTGTATTCCCTGGAACACAGGAGGGAGAGATACATGATTATATACACCTGGAAAATCCTAGAGGGACTAGTACCAAACTTGCACACGAAAATCACTCACTATGAAAGCAAAAGACTTGGCAGACGATGCACCATCCCCGCAATGAAAAGCAGGGGTGTCACTAGCACGTTAAGAGACCATACAATAAGTGTCAGGGGCCCGAGACTGTTCAACGCCTCCCAGCATACATAAGGGGGATTACCAACAGACCCCTGGCAGTCTTCAAGCTGGTACTGGACAAGCACCTAAAGTCGGTTCCTGATCAGCCAGGCTGTGGCTCGTACGTTGGATTGCGTGCAGCCAGCAGTAACAGCCTGGTTGATCAGGCTCTGATCCACCAGGAGGCCTGGTCACAGACCGGGCCGCGGGGGCGTTGACCCCTGGAACTCTCTCCAGGTAAACTCCAGGAACATACTTCTGGAATGAAAAAATATCGTTAACCGGGGGTCCACTGTAATATAATAATGCATAATAATAATAATATGATACATAATAATAATATAATAATACATAATAATAATAATGTAATAATACATAATAATAATATAATACATAATAATAATAATAACTTATTTCGATAAGGCTGATAGGTTTTACAAAATTGATTAACATTTAATAGTGCATATGGAAAGCCCCTGCTTATGCAGAGCACTTTGGGCAAAAAACTTCTAAGTATGGAGAACCTATATTTTACCACTTTGTACGACTGGTTCTTGATGAAGCCCACTGTGTGAAATGTTGTAAAGTTGAGATTTTTTCCTGCTTGAAGTGTCTTTGAATTATTTTGCTCCCTCATGGTAGGTTCCTTGATGCCAGTGAGGGGCTCTTGATCTGAGGAATTGGACCCCATGCTTCCCTTCCTTGGTTAGAACCTTAACTGCCCTGGGTTTGTACGTAATTGTCCTTGGCATTTTCTCGAATGGACAATACTTTGGTGTCTCTCTCTGTTTTTAATCCTTGCCAATATCTTTTTTATCATATTAAGGAAATTCTCTAGGTTATTTTACTCACTATGGTGTATGTATGAACTGTGGGTGTAAGAATACTTAGTTTAACCAAATAGGAATTATTGAGAAAATAAAAGGATTGCATGTTGTTTTGTAAGAAGGCAATGTAGACTCGCATCTGCTGCTTTGATGGTCATTCCTAGTCCAAACTCTCAAACAAGATAGGCCATTCTCCAGTTAATTTTATGGGGGAAGTTGGAGTGAGTGGCTCATTTGCCTGTTGCAGCAGTAATGTTTTGAAAAGTCGTCATTCCTTTATCTGGAGAGTCTCACTGCTGCACTTCCTGGCAGCCTGTTAAAATTAGTCAAGTTCTGCATTATTATTTTAAAAAAAATTTTGTACTTTGGCTAGCTTTATTCATTTATCTTTGTCTCGTATATATTTACTCTTCTCTCATATCTTACCCTCTACTTTCCTGCTGATGTGTGTTGCTAAGAAAATTCTTTTTTCTTCATATTTTTTTTTTCAATGTTAACAGGTAAATAGTGTTTAACCTACCTGCACATCATACTTTAATCAGTATTGTAGCAACTTTATTGAATTTTCTCATTTCACTTTTAATGTCATCAGCATGTAGAGGCAGTCAAGATAAATCTTATATTAATTTAGAATAAAGACAGAATGCTTTATCATATTCAAATAGGCATAAATTAAAATAATTTAGACATGGACAGGATTGAAATTTATGATTTATGTACTTAGAAATAAAATACACATTTCTGAACTACTGTGATAAACTTCATTAGGTAATACCTGTGATATACCTGTGACCAGTTTTGAGAGTTCTACCCTTGCAGCCTGGCATGAATCTAGGCTTACCTGTTTTGATGATGGGACTGTAAAATGTGCAGCATGGGAGAAGAAACAATAATCTTTTGTTTTTTTGTTTTACCTTGAGTTTATGTACAATAATAATTCATTGACTGGAGGGTTTGAACCCATGGTAAGCCAGTCCTAAAACTAGCAAACCGGTGTGGTGTCATTATGATTTCGGGAGGTAAGCCAGTCCTAAAACTAGCAGGTCGGTGTTGTGTCATTATGATTTCGTGAGTCGTGCAATAATATGAGTGAATGAGCATTTTGTTTACATTATAAGAACATCATTCTTGCACTTCACTGTACAACAAAATTTTTCTTTTTACCAGACATGCGATTTCCTCTTGATGGAAGCGTGGAGCTTTATTTTACTCACTCCCCTGACGAACACCCACGAACAGTGTCTAATGTTTCATGTGACAAGTCTCCATGTGCTATTGCATCGTGGAACTCATACGAAAATATCAACTTCACTTTTGAGCAAGTGGATGACCAAGGTAAGTACTGTTTTTGTTTTTTACACATTAAAGATTGGAATATGGAAGTGTATTAAAGCTGTGTGTGGTTTTCAGTTTCTTCAGTGCATCAAGGATATCAAACCATCCTAAGAGCTGCTTGAAGAAGGCATCAGATATGGTACATGTCATACTTCATTGGTATATGGTAAATTATATGTATTCAGCTCTTGGCCTAAGGAACTGGACCTGTGCTCCCCTTCCTTGGATTGAAACTGAATACCTCCCATTCTTCCAGGTGCTGTATGACTCCTATGGATTCAGTACTTCCCCATGAATAATAATAATACTGTAATATCTTTATTTCTGTCTCCATGGGGAAGTGAAACAGAACTCTTCCTCCGTAAGTCATGTGTGTCGTAAGAGGCAACTAAAATGCCAGGAGCAAGGGGCTAGTACCTCCTTCTCCTGTATACATTACTAAAGTTAAAAAGAGAAACTTTTTTTTTTTTTTTTTTTTTTTTTGATGGCCGGTTTGTTGAAAGAAAGACAAAGATCTTTATTTCTACAAGTACATGTACAAGGTATACAAGCCTAGCTGACATCAATGACATACAACTACATAGAAAGCCCCTCATTTTGCAGAGCATTTCAGGCAAATTAGGTCAGTTTTGCCCCAGGATGTGACCCACACCAGTCGACCAACACTCAGGTATCCATTATTACTGATGGGTGAGCATAGACAGCCAGTGTAAGGAAACATGCCCAATATTTCTACACTTCCTGGAAATCGAACTCGGACATTCACTATGTGAAGCAAGAGCTTTCGCCACAGACCACCAGGTACAAAAATGACTAGTGCAGTGGAACCTCGGATTTCATACTTAATCCATTCCAGAAAACTGAAGTAATGTATCCCATAAGAAATAATGTAGATACAATTAATCTGTTCCAGACACCCAAAAATATTAATAAAAAATACATTTTTTAAAGAATAACTATAGTTTTACATACAGAAAACGATGATAAATAAATATAAATGACTAATTTTAATGATAAATGAACATTACATACCTTTATTGAAAACTCTTGTTGGAGTATTGAAGAAGGTGAGGAAGGGAGAGGGAGTTTAGGTTATTGTTTGGAAGGTAAATCCCCCTTTATAAGAACTTCAGGCATCAATGCTCTCTCTGGGGTTACTTCCCTTCTTTGTTTTTTACTGGCACTTGACCCCTGTCTCACTAAAAATCTGTCCAGAGAGCTCCGTTTCTGGCGTCTCTTTAAGATTTGCCTTTTCGCAAATGATTGACTCCACAACACAATCTCCCGCTAACTGTTTTTCGTTGATCTACACCAACAACAACAACTCCACATCTTTGATTGTTTGTGATCTCTGTTTCATTAGCATATTTACCCCTTTTGCAGCTTTAGCTTATTGATTTCTACTCTCTTTGCCAGGATGGAACAGATTGTTGATTTCAACTTCCCATACATCCTGGCAAGCTCGGCTAAATGTACGCCACTTTCGTATTTTTCTGCAATCTCTTTCTTGAATTCTATTGTGGTTCTCATCTTCTTTACCAAAGGGCTGGCACTAGGAACTTTCTTTGGGCCCATGGTGGCTTATTTTGCAGTCACAATTGACAAACAAGCACAAAAATTGCAAAATGTTTTGGATGAATGCTCACTCAACCAGTGACAGAGCTGATACGTACGATTTCTCGATGGAGGTACGAAATCCAGACCAAAATTTTGCCCCAAAAAAGTGTTCTAATTCTGAATTGTATAATATTCGGATCGTACGAAAACCGGAGTCCCATTCTATTCTCAGAGTGTATTACAAAATACTTATAATGTACCAGTACAGTAGGGCCCCGCTTTGGTGCATTTTGCTTTATGGCGGTCCGCTAATATGGACATTTCAAATTATGACCAAAACTCACTATACTGCTCCCTGTCTTTCTAATAGGGTCACCGTGCCCCACCTGGTTTGTTTACATTCTTTGTGAGCACTGCGTCTCTCCATTATATTTCGAAACTTTCCAAAATTTCAAGTGTTTTAAACTTATTTCATTTGACTTGGCAGGTTTTATTTCCTATTTCCAGAGTCTGTTCATTATATTGAGTACTCACTATTATAAATTTTGCATATACAGTGGACCCTCGTGTAACGGCGGCATCGGCTAATGCCAAAATCAAATACAGTGGCACTTTTTGCGTCAAAATGTTGGCTCAGCTAATGCCTATGTACAGCCAGTGTGCCGTTGTTTACAAGCCAGGGAGGATGATTCCACACATACATGCTATATATTTTGTATTATTCCATTGTTTTTAGTGCTTGTAACTTCTAAATAAGCCACCATGGGACCAAAGAAAGCTTAGTGCCAGGCTTGTGGTAGAGAAAGAAAGAAACGCAATAGAATTCAAGAACTTGTAGCAAAGTACCAAATTGAAGGAGGAAGAGCGAGGGGAGAATGTGCCTTCTGCAGTGATTCAGCGATTTTATATGTACAATGTACAATATTAAAGCAGCAGGTATTGATAAAGGCTATAGTGCCAGCCAGCGATAAGTGTAGAATTAACAGTGTAGCAAGTAAGTTAAGCGAGTAAGCGATAAAAAAACGACACGAAAGTAACTGTCCAGTATTGTTGGATGTTTATAGAGCCAGTAAACATATGCCGGCTGCTGTCTTCCACCACCCTAAACCTCTGCCAGCATCTCTTCCATCAAACTAACTAATTAAACTAACATCTCCTCCAAGGTAAGTGTAAATATAAAAGTGTAAGTATAAAAGTAAATGTAAGTGTAAATATAATCTTTATTTACACTTATATTTACTTACGTAACTGTATTTGTGTATTACCTGGAGTTTACCTGGAGAGAGTTCCGGGGGTCAACGCCCCCGAGGCCCAGTCTGTGACCAGGTCTCATGGTGGATCAGAGCCTGATCAACCAGGCTGTTACTGCTGGCTGCATGCAATCCAACGTACGAGCCACAGCCCAGCTGGTCAGGTATTGACTTTAGGTGCTTGTCCAGTGCCTGCTTGAAGACAGCCAGGAGTCTATTGGTAATTCCCCTTATGTATACTGGGAGGCAGTTGAACAGTCTTGGGCCCCTGACACATATTGTGTTGTCTCTTAACGTGCTAATGACACCCCTGCTTATTTATAAATTAAAAAGTAAATACAGTGGTCCCTCGTTTATCGTCGTTAATCCATTCCTGGAAGTGCGACAATTATCGAAAAAGACGATTTTCGAATAAATTTTCCCCATAAGAAATAATGTAAATACAATTAAACCATTCCTGACACCCAGAAGTATTAAAACAAAAAAAAAATTTTACATGAAATATAGATGTAGTACATAAACAATACAATGGGACATGATGAATGAAACATTAACAGCATAACACTTACCTTTATTGGCGATTCTTCTTAGTGCATGGAAGACTGGAGGAGGAGAGAGATTGGATTAGTTACTGTTTCAAAGGGGAATCCCCTTCCATCAGCACCTTAGGTACCAAGTCCTTTTCTGGGATTACTTCTCTTCTCTGTTTCTTAATGCCACTAAGGACCAGCTTGAGAGTCACTGGAGTCCTGTCTCGCAAAAAAAGGGTCCAGAGAGCTGTGTTTCTGGCACCTCATTAAAACTTCCCTAAAATGGGCCAAGACTCTATCACTGTACAAGTTGCTAATATGGCTTGCAACATCCTTCTCAGGATGATGTTTCTCCATAAATCTTTCCATCCTACCCCACATTTCAAAAATCTCCTTAATTTTTGAAGAAGGCACCTTCTTCCATCTCTCTTCCTCCTCCTCTGCAGCAAGATTCTGAGCTGTGATCAGTTGCTGTTCCTGCTGAAGCTCTTGCAGCTCCTCAGTGGTTAGCTCTTCGTTGTGGTCCTCCTCCAACTCTTCCACATCCTCCAAACTCACATCCAACCCCATGGAACTCCCCAATGCCACAATAGAGTTCACAATTGACATAGGATCATCAGGGTCAGCCACAAGCCCTTCAAAATCCCTCTTGTGGACACAATCTGGTCACAATTTTCTCCAAACAAAGTACAAAGTCCTGGTAGTCACTCCCTCCCAAGCCTTACCTATAAGGCTTATACAATGGAGGATACTGAAGTGTTCTTTCCAAAACTCTCTTAGGGTCAAGTGGGTATCTGAGGTCACATTAAAGCACCTTTGAAATATTGCTTTCGTGTAGAGTTTTTTAAAGTTTGAAATGACCTGCTGGTCCATGGGCTGGAGGAGAGGAGTGGTATTCAGGGCAAGAACTTTACTGTGATGATCCTAAACTCCTGCAGAATTAGGTCATCCAAGTTTGGAGGATGAGCAGGTGCATTGTCCATTTCTAGGAGGCACTTGAGATCCAATTTCTTTTCCAGGAGGTAATTCTTCACACTAGGGCCAAACACTTCATTGAACCACTTGACGAAAATTTCCCTCGTGACCCATGCCTTATTATTAGATCTCCAAAACACACACAATTTACTCTTCATAACATATTTTTTTTTGAACACCCTGGGATTTTCAGAATGGTACACTAGTAACGGCTTCACTTTGAAATCCCCACTAGCATTAGCACAGAACATGAGCGTCAGCCTGTCTTTCATAGGCTTGTGTCCTGGCAGTCCCTTTTCCTCCTGAGTAATGTAGGTCTTCTTTGGCATTTTCTTCCAGAAGAGGCCTGTTTCATCACAACTGAACACTTGTTCAGGTTTCAATCCTTCAGCCTCTGTGTACTCCTTGAATTCACTTACGAATTTTGTAGCTGCAATTTTGTCCGAACTGGCAGCCTCACTATGCCTTATCACACTGTGTATGCCACTACGGTTTTTAAATCTCTCAAACCAACCTTTGCTGGCCTTAAATTCACAAATATCAGTACTCGTTGCAGGCAATTTCTTTACCAGATCGTCATGCAACTGCCTAGCCTTTTCACAAATAATCGACATCATAAGACTATCTCCTGCTAATTGTTTCTCGTTTATCCACACCAATAATAACTTCTCAACCTCTTTGAGTACTGGTGATCTCATTTTTGTCAGCATATTTACCCCCTTTGCAACAACAGCTTCCTTGATTTCCTTTTTCTTGGCCACGATGGAAGATATGGTTGTACGGGATTTGTTATACATCCTGGCCAGTTCGGCCACACGTACGTCACTTTCATATTGTTCAGTGATGTTTTTCTTAAATTCAGTCGTATTTCTCACCTTCTTTACCAAAGGCTTGGCACTAGGAGCTTTCTTTGGAGCCATGTAGCTTATTTAGCACTTGCAAGCACTAAAATGAATGGAATATTATGAAATATTTCGTATGAACACTTGAGGGGACCGTTGCTCACTGGTAAACAATGGCACACTGGCTGGGAAGGGAGGCCGAGGCGGCTCAGAGCCGTGAGTACGCGTCCAGGACGAACGACAATTAGCAAGTCAACCGACCATTTGTGAGCCAATGTTTGGACTAAAATAACGCGACGATTTCCAAAAAGGACGACTATCGAGCCTGGCTATTATCGAGGGACCACTGTATTTCTTATTTATAAATTACATACAGTGTTTAAGTGTGATAGTGTTGGTGGGTTCTGCTGCTGCCTCCATCACCACTAATATGTACAGTTTCTCTCAGTGGCCCTTATAAACCCAACAACAACACTTCCACCACTTACTCCTCTCATACATTATGACATATTTTATTCATTCTAGAGTATATATCATGTTTTTATGTTATTAATATTGTTTATTATGACATATTAGATGAATTGTGATAGATAAATAAGCCATAGAGATGATATTAGCATCATATTGAAGCATAATAAACTCACCTCCTACCTGTCTTCCATACACCAACAAGAGTCAGTAAAGGTAAGTGTGATGTTAAATGTTCATTTATCCATTTTATTAGTGCTTTATGTTTATTTGTCATTGTTTTCTGTATGTATCTATATATTTAATCTTTAAAAAAAAAATATTTTTTTAAATACTTTTGGCTGTCTGAAACGAATTAATTGGATTTCCATTATTTCTTATGGGGAAAATTAATTCAGCTAACAGCAAAATCGGTTAAAGGCAAGCTCTCCGGAACGGATTAATGCCGTTACCCGAGGGTCCACTGTACATGAATGTAGTGCAGTTCTTTATGAATTACAGTATGCTAAGTTCATTACAGGGGCATATTTGATCAGAATTTTTTTTTCACACTTATACACCCTGTCAACTAATTACATGAATACCACCTGGTGGTTCACACTTACACTCACTCACCCATTTGACCATAAACACAGAAATATCAGTCTTAATCTTAAAATAATGAATCCTAACTAGATATAAGTTGGCCTGCGATACTTCAATACTGAAACTATGTAGTATTGTGCGAAAACAAGAGCATTCACATTGCTGAACTCACAAACTAGTATTTAGTCAGCCTTAATACCAACTTACCTCATAATTTGTAATATTTTAAAGTTAAGAATTAATCTAACTCTGCCCGAAATGCCTAGCCATGCTAGGTGTTCTAGTGGCCCCCTCTGTAATTAGTATTTTACTACAAGTAAACCACACAATAACCAAATTCTGTAAACTCAGCATTGTAATTCTTATAGAGAATAAACTTGATTTGATTTGATTTGATTGCTTACCAGTTAAGAGCTGTTAATTTACCTCAGTTGATTTCAAAGCCCAGCTGTATCTATGGTATACTTCCACCCCTAGGATGCTACTCACAAGAGTTGACCACCACCCAGCTACCTGTTTACTGCTAAATGACCAGGGAGCAGGTGCAAGGAAACAGTCTCAGTGTCTCAAAAAGCTCAAGATCGAACATTGGTCTTTTGGTTGTGAGCTAGAGGTGATACTATTGAATTATGAAGACTTGAATAACCGTTCTAATTTTTGTCTTCAGTTAAACAAAATTCACCATAATTAATGCATGTATTAACCCTTTGACTGTTTCGGTCGTATGTATACGTCTTACGTGCTATTGTTTCGGACGTATTTATACGCGTAAATTCTAGCGGCTTCAGATCAAGCGGGAGAAAGCTGGTAGGCCTACATGAGAGAGAATGGGTCTCAGTGGTGGGTGTGCACCCTGTGAAAAAAATCTGGAACTCGGTGGTGCATTGTGGGAACGCTATCTTGGTAGTCCATTTTCACCATGCCTCACGGTAAGAAGTACATCACTCCTCGGCGTATTGGAGGTCTACTGTTCCCAAGTGATAGTTCTAACAGTGATGGAAGTGCCAGTGAAAGTGACTTTCATGGTTTTGGAGAGGGTGTGACCGAAAGCAGTGCCCAGGATTACGTAATTAGTGATGAAAGCCCCAATGACCCACAACCGTCCACCTCTGGTGCTGGCACATCTCATTTATGTTCACCTGTACCAGGACGAAAAAGGAAACTATTTCCCCGTTTACAGGACTCAAATCTCAGCAGTGAAAGTGATAATGATAGTGATTTCAAAGTTATTGACAGCAGCTCGAGTAGCGACAGTGAGAGGGAATATTCGCCAGTGAAATGACAGTATGTTCGACGCAGCATGTGTTCTGGTAGTGTGCCTTATGCCCTTCCAAGGCAAAGGAGTAAATCTGGGAGTACATCCCGTGGCCCTACACCATGACCTGACAGTGAAGATGACGATATTGTTACAATGGGGATGTGTAATGTGCGTGGGGAAGAAGGTGATGGTGGTGGTGATGTTGGCGGTGGCATGAGTCATGTGGCACCAGCAGCGGGCCATGCTACTACCGACGCTGCTGACTTTGCACAACTACAACCAGCCTTATCCAGCCCCACACTCCCACAACAACCACAACCACAATCTGCACAACCACAACCACGTTTCAATATCCAGAACCCACCATCAGACTGCATCTGGGATTGGCAGAAAGGTGACGATTTTATTCCCAATCCCCATGACTTTGATGAAACACAAAGTGGAATACGACCATCATGAACACTTGGGAACAATGCCACTGAACTAGAATGCTTTCAGTTATTCTTTGATGAACCCCTGATGGACATTATTGTCAGGGAAACCAACACATACTATGAGTATGTGTAACTAGGGCCACTGGCTCAGCCCACATCAGTAATTTTCTACACACATGTTCACATGCTGTTGTTATTTGGTTTCCAAGTTTTGCAGGATTTATAGTGCTTATTGTTACTTTATTATTATATAAAGTATGTACCAGGTACATACTTTATATAATAATATAAATAATAATATATAATAATAATAATAATATTAAAAATAATGTGGGGACAAGTGAATGTTGGCTTTAATGTTTCTGTAATCATTATGAAAACTTATGTCAAAGCTAGTGGTACAGCCATAGATGAAGTTAAGCCATTCAGATTTATGTTAATGATGTCATACAGAGTGAAGGAACACAGTGGACTCTCGTTTTTTGTAAGCATCAGAAGTCGTAATTTTCGAAAATTATAACGTTGTTTGACTTGCAAATAGTCATTCGTCCCAGACGCGTATGCATGCCTCGAGCAGCCCCACACTCCATTCCCAGCCAGTGTGCCATTGTTTATCAGTGAGTGAGGATGATCCCGCGCATTTATACGATACATTTCATGATACATGTATTCCATTCGTTTAAGTGCTTGCAACTGCTAAATAAGCTACCATAGCTCCAAAGAAAGCTTCTAATGCCAGCCCTTTCGTAAAGAATGTGAGAAACATGATATAATTCAAGAAAAAGTTTGTAGGAAAGTACAAAAGTGGTGGTGATAGAGGGTGGTAGCAGTTGTGATAGTGGTAGAGGGTGGTAGCAATTGTGATGGTGGTAGAGGGTGGTAGTGATGGTGGTAGAGGGTGGTAGTGATGGTGGTAGAGGGTGCCTTCTTCAGTGATTCTAGTAACTCCTCCAATATTGTTGAAGTTATATAGGGCTACAGAAAACACCGCTGCCTCAGCTGCAGCCTTCACCACCATTATGGACGGCTTATGCTCTCAGTGGCCCTTTTACACCCAACAACATCACCACTGGTCGTGATATACATAATGGCTTATTTTATTCATTCTAGAGTATATTCCATGTTTCTATGTTATTAATATTGTTTATTATGTCATATTAGTTGAATTGTAATAGATAAATAAGCCGTAGAGTTGATATTAATGTCATATTCTCCAACAATAAATTCGCCTCCCCACCCTCTGCCATACACCAACAAGAGTCTTCAATAAAGGTAAGTGTGATGTTAAATATTCATTTATACATTTTACTAGCATTTTACATTTATTTGTCATTCTTTTCTGCATGTAAATCTATATTTAAGCTAGGGAAGTGTCTAGGGAAGTGACCCCTGATAAGGACTTGGTACCTAGAGTCCTCATGGAGGAGGATTCCCCTTCCAAACAATAACCTCTCTTCCCTTTCCCCTCCCTGTCTTCCATCCATCAACAACAGCCTTCAATATAGGTTACTGTCATGTTGAATGTTCATTCTTTTGTGCATGTAAATCTATCTTTAAGGTAAAAAAATTTTTTGTTTGTTGATACTTCTGGGTGTCTGGAATGAATTAATTGGATTTACATTATTTCTTATGGGGAAAATTTTTATATTAATCACACACTCTGGAACGGATTAATTATGAAAAACGAGGGTCCACTGTACTTTTATTTCAACTATATACGTAATGCTGGTTACCAGATGTTGCTTGGTGCAGAAATTGAAGATGGAGCTATTGATAAACCCACCATAGAGTGAAATTGAAATTGAAATGTTTATTTCTCTGTAAAGGTTACAATGTGGGGTTTACATATTTTTTTTTTCCAATAAGTTGGCCATCTCTCACCGAGGCAGGGTGACCCAAAAAGAAAGAAAGAATCCCCAAAAAAGAAAATACTTTCATCATCATTCAACACTTTCACCTCACTCATACATAATCACTGTTTTTGCAGAGGCACCAAGATACAACAGTTTAGAAGCATTATTAAGATATATAACACATCCCTCCAAACTGCCAATATCCCAAACCCCTCCTTTAAAGTGCAGGCATTATACTTCCCATTTCCAGTACTCAAGTCTGGCTATATAAAAAATAACCAGTTTTCCTGAATCCTTTCACTAAATATTACCCTGCTCACACTCCAACAGCTCGTCAGGTCCCAAAACCCATTTGTCTCCATTCACTCCTATCTAACATGATCATGCACGCTTGCTGGAAGTCCAAGCCCCTCACCCACAAAACCTCCTTTACCTCCTCCCTCCAACCTTTTCGAGGACGACCCCTACCCAGCCTTCCTTCCCCTACAGATTTAGATGCTCTCCAAGTCATTCTACTTTGATCCATTCTCTCTAAATGACCAAACCACCTCAACAACCCCTCTTCAGCCCTCTGACTTTTATTAACTCCATGCCTTCTCCTAATTTCCACACTTCAGATTCTCTGCATAATATTTACACCACACATTGCCCTTAGACAGGACATCTCCACTGCCTCCAGTCGCATTTACAACCCAAGCCTCACACCTATATAAGAGTGTTGGTACCACTGTACTTTCATACATTCCCTTCTTTGCCTCCATTGATAATGTAAATAAGAAAAATGCACAATACCGTGACTGGAATGATACACAAATAACCAGCAAATAGAAGAGAGGGGCTTATGACGATGTTTCAGTCCGACTTGGACCATTTACAAAGTCACACTAACGAAAAGGTCTTCTGCTAAAACTGTCTTCCCTACCTCCAACTTTAACAGTCGTTGTCTGGTTGAATCCTCCCTTATACACAACTTTCCTTGTATGAATCTTAGTCCTGGCTTCGTCTCTGTAGATGCCTTCCTTTCCCTTTACATTGTAAAATGCTCCAAACTTCAGAACATTCGTGACTTAACCTGATTCCTTTTTCTTCTTCTCCCTCTTCCCCTTTCCTCTTTCCTTTTTCTTCTTTGGGTTGTCTTTCTTCTGCCTTAAGTTTTTGTTCCTTTATTATTTATTTATTTTCCCCCCTCCGTGTTCTTGCTCTTACCCTCTGTGAGCACCTGTGGGAGCACCCGTATTGAAAACATGAAGAGGATGAGAAGTGAAAAGAGTCTCCAGCTGATCACCACGAGAGTCACAGTGGGACCCTCCCCAAAGATGATGGTGAGCGTTAAACTCGCCTAACATCAGTATGCGTGGCGGCAGAGAAGAGATCAAGAATGCAGTACCCAAGATGCAGAATGCAAACTGTAGACAGCAAACTATATACCATTTGTGCAAATAAATATGGACTGCAGTATAATGCAGCAGAGAACGAACAAAGACTTGTTGATACAGTATTCCAGTGTGCACACGAAGTGCACTGTCATTAAATGATTCATCAGGAAAGGGATCAGAAGAATGTAACGGCACATAGCCCAAAACAGGATGAATAACAGCTGAATGAATTTTGGGCTCTTGTAACCCGACACATACTGGAGAAAACTGGGAGAGCAACATCTGGAGCTCTCCCTGATTACCCCTGAGGCCACAAATATCTCATTGTAAATAAGTCATTAATCACAAAGACAAGTATGCCAACAATAAGAAATGATAAAATCTATGTGTTAGTAGGGTCAGTGAAGTCACTGCATGGAGGCAATGGAAAGTGTATAAGCAAGGAGGAATCAGAATGCTGTGAAGGAAAAGGTTGCTATGAGGGTTGTGAAAAATATAAAGGGGGAGGAGGAGGTGCGCCGGTGTCCATCGAGGGTTTCATCTCCTCACTGTAGTCAAATGTCTCAGTGGACAAGGAAGATGCCAGTACCATAACTTCAGAGACATGTAAGGTAGAGCAAGTAGAGATCAGGGAGACTATGGAGGGAACCAGAAAGGTCTGAGAGGGGAAGGGAGTATGAACCTGAAGAGATGCGCCAGTGGGGAGAGAAAAGTCCTGCGGTGGAACAGGAGAGGAAGGAGGCTGGAAGGCGACTGGGGGGTAACAGGAAAAGAGGGGACCACATGATGAGGGTGAACCTCCACCTTCATGTGAGAGTTAGAAAGGGGATGAGAACTAGGCTCTGAGGTCGAAAAGGAAAACTGTTAGGGAATTGTAAGCACCGGAGGAATGCGAAGAGACTTAGGTTTATGAGACAGGTTCAACTTTGCAGGTGATAGGCACAAAGAAGATGCAGGCATGTGAGGCCTTGCAGACTGAGAAACTAGCGGGCGAGAAGAAATAGAGGTAGGAATAGGTAAGGAGGTGGGGGTTTCAAAGAGTAAAACCACAAAAGAATTAGGAGACGGGAGTGACCCCGGAAGATACGACACCGGAGGAGCTGGTAGGCGGGGGACCGCCGAGGTTGGAGATCTCCTGGCTACTCGAGAATAAGGAACACGAGGAAGATTCCCCTGAAGGCTGAGCTGAGAGACAGCCATAGTATAAGTAAGGCCTTTGCTCTCCTTAAGACAATGGATTTCTCATTCATTAAGATAGACCTGACATCGGCGAGAAAAGGAAGGATGAAGTTCACTGCAATTGAGACAAGTGGGGGGAAGACTGCAAGATGTATTGGCATGGTCCGTGACACCAGGGACCGAGCACTTCATTTCAGATCTGCAGTATCTAGCAGGGTGTCCAAAGCGCCAGCAATTTTGACTCTGTTGGGGAATAGGGACCACTTTACAGACCTCTAGGCAATGGCCCTTGATATAAACAGAGGATGGGAGTTAATGGCAGTCAAAGCTTAAGTGGACAATGTTACCAGGAAAGCACCTCCATCCGCGAGCAGGCAGGACATATGTATCCACTTGAGAATTGGAAGGTCCTGATGGGCTAATTGCTCCAAAATATCGACACCACAAGACAGAAAATAACACTGTACAGTGGTACGTGGTAAAACCACCGTATCACTGCAAGAATTGAGAGTAGCTTGCTTGTTAACTGTGATAGGAATGTTATCAACGGAAGTGAGATGGGAAAGATCATGAGCTTGTTCTGCATTCTGAACTGTAACTATGTGTACACCACATCGAAGAATGTGAAAGGATATATTTTGGCCAACATGTTGTAAAAGAGCTTTACCAATACAGTGGACCTCCGAGTTTCACGATTAATCCATTCCAGAGAGCCTGCCGAAAGTCGAAATTCACGAAACTCGAAACCATTTTCCCCATAAGAAATAATGAAAATAAAATTAATCCGTTCCAGACACCCAAAAATATTAAAATAAAATATTTTTTTTCAAATTAAATAAAGATTTATATACTGAAATCAATGAGAAATCAAGTACATGCATATAAAAAATAATAATAACATTACACTTACCTTTACTGAAGACTTGTGGGTGGATGGAAGATGGGAGGAGGGGATAAGAGGAAGGTGTACACTATTGTTTGGAAGGAGAATCTCCTTCCATTAGGACTTTAGGTAGCAAGTCCTTATCTGGGGATACTTCCCTTCTTCTTTTAATGCCACTGGGAACAACTTGAGAGTCACTGGACCCCTGTCGCACAAAATATCTGTCCAGAGAGGTCTTTTTCTGGCGTTTCTTTAAGATTTTCCTGAAGTGGGACACAACACTGTCATTGTACATGTTGCAGATATAGCTTGTTTCAGCTTGGTCAGGGTGATACTTTTCAACAAAACTTTGTAACTCATTCCACTTGGCACAAATCTTCTTAATCTTTGAAGAAGGCACCTCATCCACTCCCTCTTCCTCCTCCTCTGAAGCAAGTTCCTCGGCTGTGGTCTGATGCTGTTCCAGTTGAAGCTCTTGCAGTTCATCAGTGGTTAGCTCTTCCCTGTGGTCCTCCACCAACTCTTCCATGTCCCCATCACTCACCTCCAACCCCATGGACTTGCCCAATGCCACAACACTTTCCACAACAGGCAGAGGGTCGGCAGGGACAGGGGTCTGCCTCAAACCCTTCAAAATCCCTCTGGATCGTGTTCCTCACTTTATTTACCAAAGGGCTTGCACTAGCTTTCCTTGGGTCCATGATGACTTATTTAGCAGTTGCAAGCACAAAAAACAATGGATTATTATGAAATGTATTGTAAGAACCTGCGGGGTGATGGTCACATGTTGGTAAACAGTGGCACACTGAGCGTGAATGGCGTGGGAGACTGGCTTGGTGTGCGCGGTGACGGGCGGATGGGTACCGGACGGTCGCCGAAACACGAATCTAATCATGAAACTCGAGGCCAAATTTTGCCAAAAAAAACTCGCCGAAGGTCGAATTTCATGAAAGTCGAGGCTGCCGAAACTCGAGGGTCTACTGTACCATGGTCTAAAAGATAAACAGTTGGAGATGTCGGTTGTAGGGAAAAGAACTTAGTTCACTGTGTACTTGTAAAAATGGCGCGCAAAGGAAGTGGGTATTGCGTAAGTTGTTTCTGGGTGGAATGAGCAGATATCGAAGAACTGTCGTCAGCAAATGGTCTGGAATGTTTACTCATAGTTCGGCAGGCAGGCAGCTCGACCTGAGGTAGGCGGGCGATCTAAGAATCGTCACACTGTATTCAGGGAAGCTGGATGCATAATTAAAGGCATGTAAGAGGCAGAGGCACTAGAAGAAACGAGCAGAACCTCAGTACGTGGAGCAGGTGACGAAGCATCACCAGAAGAAGGTACAGGGGTATGGGAAAATTCTGGAGAATGGTCTAATAATGAAGCCGGGTCAGAACAGGATGCAGTAAGAAAAAGGGGCCTGGGAGGAGGAGGATTATCATGGAATGAAGACTTCATGATGATGGTACTTCTTTTTTATTATTATTACTTTAAAGAAAAAGAAAAGGAAAGAAAAAAAAAACAGAGGGACAGTGGAAGGAGTCACTAGAAGGCATGAAAGGGCCGTAAGTCCCTCCTTTCATCCAAGAGGGCCTTGAGACCGCCAGCGGTGCAGATACAGCATGTAACCTGTGCAATACCCTACTCTTCACCAGCACTCTGGGATAGCAACCTCAAATCTACCAAGCCACCTCGTCAGACAAAAGAGAGGGTGGTCGGAAACCCGCCACAAAGCATACCTTCTTTGGCTGCCACCCCCAGAACCGACAGGCAGCCTCTGGAGATACACCCATCATCTGCAGGACACCCCACCCACCTCTCGGAAATCCGGGAAGGGAGCAGGGCTCCTCCAGATAATCTAGATTCCATGGCAAACTACACCACACCCGAGGAACCTCAAGGAGCGGGATGAACCTCAGCACACTTCTCCCTACCTAGAAACTGTAATACCAGAGGGGAGGACCCCAGAGGCTACAAACGGGACAGGAAAAAGGGAGGGTTGGGAGGAGGAGGAAAGGAAAAAAAGGGGGGATAGGGAAGGGAGGACTGAGGGGTAATTAGGTTCAGCCTGAGGAAGGAGACCAAAGGGTCTGATTCCTTAGACTAAGTGCCTCTTTGCCACATTAAGGAGCCCCTCTTGAAGAGGAGCAGACCTCTGAATAAAGGACCAATACACTCTCCAATATTTACTAGGTTAACTTGTTGAACAAGTTTTTTAAAAGGTTACACAATGATTGTTGGTCAGTGTTCTAATATTTTTTAATAGTTTTCCTCAAAACCAGAGAGGGAATTTTTGGTTTTTTACAATGCTCAGTTTCTGGACGAGCTAAGCAGTGGGCCAAAATTAATTATTAGCAATTGCATGTTAAGTTAATCTAACCTAAATTAGCCTCCCCCCCCCTTTCTCTCTCTCTCTCTCTATATATATATATATTTATCTCTCTCTCTCTCTCTTCCCCTCTCTCTCTCTCTCTCTCTCTCTCTCTCTCTCTCTCTCTCTCTCTCCTCTCTCTCTCTCTCTCTCTCTATATATATATATATATTTATATATATATATATATAGTAGTACCAACACTCTTATATGGGTGTTAAACTTGGGTGGTAAATGCAGCAGCGAGGAGACGGTGGAGGCAGTGGAGATGTCCTGGGGTTTTAAAGGGCAAAAGTGTGGTTTTAAAATTTTTATGCAGAAAATTCGGAGTGTGGAAATTAGGAGAAAGGGGTGGAGTTAATAAAAGTATTAGTCAGAGGGCAGAAGAGGGGTTGTTGAGGTGGTTTGGTTTATTTAGAGAGAATGGATCAAAGTAGAATGACATGGAAAGCATATAAATCTATAGGGGGAAGGAAGGCGGGGGAGGGGTTTGTCCTCGAAAGGGTTGGAGAGAGGGGGTAAAGGAGGTTTTGTGGGAAAAGGGGCTTGGATTTCCCAGAAAGGCTTTGCTTTGAGCTTGTTAGATAGGGTAAATGGAGAGGGATGGTACTTGGGCCCTGCCCGATTGTTGGATTTGTGAGCAGGGTAATATTTAGTGAAGGGTTCGGGGAAAACCCGTTTTTTTTTATATAGTCGGATTTGAGCCCTGGAAAGGGGGAAGTCCCTTTCCCTGCATTTTAAAAAGGGGGGTTTGGGATATTGGAAGTTTGGAGGGTTTTGGTTTGTTATTTTATTTGTTTGTTCCCTGGGACTTTTTGTTTCTGGACCCTCGGGAAAAAAACCCCGTGTTTTAATGTGCGAGTGTGGTGAAAGTGTTGAATGATGATAAAAGTATTTTTTTTTTGGGGGGTTTTTTCTTTTTTTTTGGGGGTTTCACCCGGGCCTCGGTGGGAGCGGCCGACTTGTTGAAAAAAAAAAAAAAAAAAAAAAAAAAAAAAAAAAAAAAAAAAAAATATTATATATTATTTTATTTATATATATTTTTAAATATATATATATTTAAATATTTTATTTTTTATATATTTATAGATTATATATTTTTATTATTTATATAATTATCTCTCTCTCTCTCTCCTCTTTTCCTCTCTCTCTCTTTTACACGGGGTTTTTGGAAAAAGGTTAAAGGGGATCCTAGCTTTATTGCAAGCTATTTACGGGTTTTAAAGGAAATTCTAATTTTTATTGGAAAAGCTAAAAACCCTTTTCCAAAACATCAGCTCATTTAAAAGCTTTTTTATTGTTATGAGCCCATACATGTGGGGAAAACGGTTGAAGTTGGACCCATTGTGGGCCAGAATTTTTTTTGTTTTTTCAATGTTTTTATTCATTGACTTTCATTATGCTGTACGAAATGTGTTCCTTTTCTCGATCACCTGGGTTTTTTTTGATCTCAGATGGAGTGATGTTCGGGGGAGAAGGGTACAACCAGGGAAGTGCGTTTTTGGGCCCATCTTGGGGCATAAAAGCTTTTTTCATCTGCCCCCCAAAAAGTGGGTAAAAGTGTGGTATTTTGATTTTTTTGGGCCCTTTTGTACAAACAGAAAGGCCACCCACACCCCTCCATGTTGAAGGTCTGCTGAAATAAACAGATCTATCCATTGAGGGGGCCCGGGGCAAGAGAGGGAGATTTTGGGTTTCGGGTTCTTACTTGTCAAGCAGTCGCAGATGAGAGGGGGGGGAAAGGAAAACCAAAAAAGTGGTCATCCTAAAGGTTTGGGGGAGGGGTACTTGTGCCTCTTAAAAATTTTTGCAACCCCTTTCTGTAAAAGCAGATGGGGGATATGGCGAAGTGCTGAAAAGTTTCCCTGGTCCCTTGTTTGAAAGATTTACAAAGGGGTTTTTCCCGGGGTTAGTTTGGAGTCAGTTTCACCCAAGGATTTTAAAAACTTCTTCTCCGGGTTTCCCAACACCCCCCCATTCATCCTTATACGCCCCACCCTTAAACCAAAATCGGGGGCCTACAGGCGATCTTCTTTTGCTTTTTTCTCGGGGTGCAAATGTTACTTGCCATCTTTTTCCCCAAAGCTTTTATAGCTTCGTTTGGTGATTGATGTACCCTTAGGGGCAGTTTGGCATTTCTTCTTTGGAAAATGGAATGTCTGTGTACAGTCTTTGGGCATATCTTTGGTGATTCTGGGATGAGAGGGAAGAGGGTTTTTTTTGAAGTAGAATTTCCCTTTAAAAAATGGTCCGGGACGTTTCCCTTGGTGGAACACTTGCCCCAATAGGATGTCTTGCGGGTTTTCCTTTCCCTTTGAGGACTACACTTAGAGATCTGCCAGGGAAGGGTAATCATGAGGAGACATAACCCGTAGAGCCTGCAATTCCAGTGCTTAAATTTTTTTTGCTAAGAGACCCTGGTGCCAACCCGGTCGAAAGCCCCCGCAATGTCCAGTGCTACCCACAGCTGCCCTTTGGATTCTTTCCGGGAAAAGGGGTCCCCACTTAGTGGGGGAAGGTTTTAAACAACAGATCAGCGGGCGATTAAACCCTTTCCTGAACCCATATTGACGACCCAAAAAGTGTGGTGGTAGTCAAAAAAACTCTGTCATTTGTCTTGAGATTATTGTCTAAAGGGGATTTTTACCATTGTTTTGACGGGAGTGACATGGTCGGTAGTTGCTGATTTCTGCTTATTCTTTTTTTTTTGTGAACGGGGATTTTTTCCCTTTTTCCATAGAGGGGGGCCCCCATTTCCCCACTTTTACTAGGCAGGCTAAAAGATGGGGGTTGAGGTGCTGCTAGCTGGTCTCCCACATCTTCCACGCAATTTTTGGGCAAAAACTTGTCTGGGCCACAGCCTTTTATTGGTAAGTGATTTAAAAAGGGAAATGAAATTTTCCTCCTCCCTTATTGTCAAAACTGACAGTTTTGACACAGTTCTTGAAGAAAACCCAAGGAGGGCCCCTTGCTTTTTTCGGCCCTTGATTTTGGAAAGAAAAGTGTTCAGCAAAGGGGTCCCCCTTCTCTTGACTATTATTTGAGGTGGTGCCACCCTGTCGTTTTTGGGAGGTGGATGATTTCTTTCGGGTTTGGGAAAACCCCTTCTCTGCCCGGGGCCCGGGACCATCAGGTTTTGGATTATACTCTACCTGATGTAGCTTTCTTTTAGTGTCCACCCCCCCATTTAGCAATGGCTAACTTTTAAATTTTTCCACCCCATATGCCAAAAGGCTTCCCTGTGCAAGTTTTGTTATAGGGGGGTTAGGATTTTCTCTTGAAAATTAAAAGGGGGTTTTAAAAATTAACCGAAGGTTGTTAGGTAAGAACATATGAAAACAGTTAGGCTCTTTTTTTCAAACGTTTCCCCTACACAGTAGGTTTCTTCAGTCGGTACAGAAAAGTTGATAGAAGCAAAAGGATTAAAGCCCCGATGTAATCAGTCCATCCCCCTTTAAAAATTTTTTGAGGTGTGGACGGATTACATCGTTTTCAAGTCTCTTTCTGCTTTTTAAAAAATTTTTTCCTGTACCCCGACTAAAAGAACCCTACTGGTGGGCGAAAAACTTTTTCGAAATAAAGAGGGGCCTAACTGTTGCATATGTGTTTCCCAAAACGGGAAAGCCCTCTTATCCCTTCCCGCCATGCTTTGTATTTAGAGTAGCAGCCTTTACCCCGAAAGCCAAACCAAGGCGGGATCTGTGGGGCTTTGTCACTTTTTTCCCGGTGGGAATGGGTTTTGTTGTGGGGAAAAAGGGATGTGCCCCGGGAAAAAGGCTTTCATTTGGTTGCCCCAACCCTTTCCCCCAATCGGTGGGGGCAAGCTCAGGCAAAAAAGGGCTGGCCAATTACCTTTTTCCCTAGCCGGGATTGTGGTGTGGATCCTCCCCTCCTTTTGGGGTTTCTTAAGTGTCGAAAAAACCCCTTTTTGGTCGGGACGTTTCCAACGTAGCCAGGGGGGTTGACAAGGGGACTATCTTCTGCCAGAAACAATCATATGGGTCAAGGGAGGAGCCCGAGATGTGACACCCGAATCTGCATTTACAGTGTCTTCCATTGCAGGGCACTGCAAAGGGTCCAGGCGGACATTTAACCAAAATCTTTAGGGGCTGCAGAAAACAATTTTTTTTAAAAATTCAACATGAGGGAAAAATTTAATTACTCAGATATGGGGAAAAATGAGGGGAAATTTTAAAAAATTTAAACAGAGTACAAAAAAAAATTTGGCCCCCAAAAAAAGAGCGAAACCCAAGTCAAAAAACCTGGGGGGTGATTATGTCGGAGGATCTCACCTCAAGGAACCCTAAATTGTATTTAATCGCTTTGCTAGGAAAACTTTTTAAAAGGATGGATAATGGAAACCTTTTTAAAAACTTTGGGAGGCCAAGCCCATGATGGAAAACTCTTCAGGTTTACTTTGGGTTTACTTGGCTGGAAATTTTTGCTGCACTCTAACAGGCCCCCTTTCCCAAAGGAGGTGAAATTGCCCCACCTAGAAAATGTACAGAGAAAAATTTTTCGGCAGCGCTAAAAGGGAGAATTTTTAAAAACTCAAATTCCCGGGAGAGCTTGAGGTTTCTAAACCTGAAATTTCCCCGGAACGCAGGAGGGGAAAATTACAAAGTTTTTATTCACCTGGAAAAAACGAGGGGCTAAAAAACCCCAATTGCACACGAAAAAACATCACTAAGAAAAGCAAAAGACTTTGGGAGACGATGCCCATCCCCCTAATGAAAAACAGGGGTGTCACTAGCACGTTTTTAAAGAGACCTACAAAAAAGTGTCAGGGGCCCGGGGGGACTGTTAAAATGCCCCCAGCACAAAAGGGGGATTACCCAAAGACCCCCGGCGTTTCAAAATTTGGGACTGGACAAGCACTAAATTAGTTCTGAAACGCGGGGTGCGGTCGTACGGGGTTTGGTTTTTGGGGCCCGCCGCAGCAAAGCCCGGTTGAAACAGGCGCTGAACCAAAAGGAGGCCCGGTCACAGACCGGGCCCCGGGGGCGTTGACCCCAAATCTCTCCCGGTAAAATCCCGGTAAACTCCAGGGAAAACAAAAAAGTTTCTCATGGGCAAATACTGCAAAAAGGTCATTCCAAAATCCCCCTGTATATGGGTTGGTTTTGGGGAAACCCAAAAATAAGATATGTTGACTTTGGGCCGGGGTTTTTGGTTAAAAAGCAACTTTGCCCCTGTATTTTTTTTAAAAAGGTATTTAAATTTTTGTATTTAGTTTTCCTGGGTTTATTTTATAGAATGGGGAAAACAAATTACGAAATTTAGATGGGTTTTGACTGGTTTTGCAAAAAAAAAATACCTTTTAAATTGGTAAAATAGCAGGGAAAAGTTCGATTTTTTCCCCAAAAAACAAAAGTAAAACCCCCCCCAGAAAGGTTTCCCAAAAAACGTCAAATGGGTAGTTTGAAAAATTCTTTACAAGTGCGATGATTTAAAATTTTTTTACCATTTTACACCAATGCAGTAGTCTGCATAAAAAGTAAAACTTCTATTTTTTTTTGTGGGGAAAAAAATTTAAAGTGGAAAACAAAAAAAATGTAAAAGGGGGGATGGGGACGTGACTAAGGAAAAGAGGAAAAAGTTTTTTTTTTGTGCCAGGAATTCCCTTTTTTGTGTGGTTTTGGACCCTATTCGGAAATTGGCTTTTTTTGAAATTTGGGGTGAAATTTTTGGGAAAATTTCCCCGAATTTGGGCCATGTATTGGGGTAGTTGAAATCGGGAAAGGGGGGTTTCTTGTAATAAATTTGATGAAAAAATGGGGGGTTTTTAGCGAAATTTGTTTTGATTTTTTTTCGACAAGTACACCGTAATTGGACGGAAAAAAGGGGTCAAAATGGGCAAAAACGCGATGCATAAAAAATCGTCGAGACTCTAAACTTCACGAGGCAAATTCCCCTTAGTTTTCCACCCAAAATTTCATATTTTTTGTCATTTATGGCGGGGAAAAGTTTTTCTATCTTTTCTTTAAAAATTTTTTTTTTTTTAAATTTTGGGGGACCCGGAACAAGTCTTGAGAGGGCCTGTCGCCCTGAAAGGGTTTTTAAACTAAAGGAGCTAAATATACGAGCACCCGACGCTCACCTACACACCCGTCAAAACTAAGGGGGTTGTATTTCCTCATTAAAAAAACAGTATTTCCCAGGCAAACCCGGTGAGTCTTTGGCGTAGTAATAATAATTTGGGGAAAGTCTTGAAAAATTTATTTTTCCTCAATTCTTTTGTTATTAAAAGAATAACGAGAGTGTTTTGTACGAGTGATCAAATAGGTTTGGGAAACGTGTTTTGGGGGTTTTTCCCCCCCTTCCCCCAAGGTTTAAGTGGCTTATTAGGCAAAATTTTTTCAAGCCAAAGGGGAAAAAGCTGGTTTTCTCATTTATGTACTGCCTTTACTTGGCCTGATGTACTGCCCCCCCTGTGTGTTTCCCGCTGTTCAATATTGATGTTCTCCTTCCTCACTGTGTCCTGTAGCATGAAAATGATTTTCCACAAAACTGAATTAAAAAAGTGTATTTGCAGCAAGTTTTTATTTAGAAATTGAGGACTTTGTTTGAAAATGTATCGATAGTTCTTGTTTGACCTTTTTTGGGTTTTTTTAAAATTTTTTTTTTGTTTTTAGAACTCCATCGTTGGGTTGGGGGAAAATTTTCATTTTCAAAATATAAAAAGGTTGGTTAGGGGGGCGTCTTGGGTTACCCTCCCCAGATGTGGAAAGCAAATTTAAAACCCGCAGGTTGTTTGGCCCAAAAAAAACAAAATTGTTTTAAACTTTGCTATGTGTTGACATTTGCCACCTGTTCACCTGTACCTTCATTTACGGGGTAATGTTAAAATTTATTTACGGATTTAATTTTTCACTTTAGCCCAAATTGGGTATCAACCCCTAATCACATTTCAAACCATCGGAACCGCCCAATTTCCCGGTTTTCCCTGGTTAAAACCCGGCACTTTCCCGGCCTATATAGCCCCCCACCACCCCCCAGCTCAGCCTTTCCCGCCCATGCGACCCCCCAGGATGCGTAAGCTCCCCCCTCTGTTGGTTTTTCCCTTTTTTTAAAAACCAAATTCAGACCAACGTAATACATTTCCCTTCATTCATTTGGGATTTTCCCGGACTTCCAGCCCAGGGTTTCTCCGGGGGTGGGCCCGGCCCGGGGGCCCCCGGGGTTTGGGGGTTTTTTGTTCACCTTCCTTTTTTTTCTGTCTTCTCACCCCCCGGGTGGAGGGTAACAAACCCTCATACATTAAACACCTATTAGGGGACTATAATTTTGGAAAATTTTAAAAAATTTTCCAAAGAGGACTGTCTCTTTTCCCCTTTATGGGCACAGCTAACCCAAAAGTTAAACTTCTTTAACCCCTAAACCTACTAAAAAATTTTGTTCCCCTAACGTAAACCCTTAATTTAGCCGAAAAAAATATAACGGAAGTAAAAACTAAACTCGAAAACCCCTAACTTTTTCACATGAATTCAGATTCGGTTTAGTTTTTTGGTCTTTTACTTTTAAGACTTTTAGAAGAGACCTGGAGAGCTTCCTAATAAAATATTGAAAGGGAAAAACATAAGGACAGTTTTTGCAAACGTATCTCTTTTAAAAACTCGAGTATAAGTACTAGTGTTGTAAAGTAATGAAGTAAAACTACTTGAGTACTGTACTTAAGTAACTGTTTCCAGTGTTAAAAAGTACTGAAATTGCTCACTACTTTTATTGAGGTACTAAAATCTGTTATTACTTTTACTTCACTACAATCAGATAACGATATATTACTCGTTATGTCATCATTAATTTTTGAAAAGTAAACACCGAGAAAAGTTACTCAAGTACAGTACTCAGGTAGTTTTACTTTATTACTTTACAACACCGGGAAATGTACTCTACTTCTAAACTGTCATAACTTGCAATACCCATGAAAATTAAGAAAATATAAAAAAAGCTATAGTAGTAGTTTAATGCACAGGAAGTACAAATATTGGCATTCTTCGTATCCCATGACTTGAGGACAAAATAGTCATCCAGGTGGGGCCACGGGTTGTGTGACTCCTGGCCCTCAGCCTGAGCGGCCTCTGCTTCAACCGCCGCCGCTGCAGACTCCTCAACAACATAAATAACAAAAAGGCACAATACCGTGACTGGAACGATACACAAATAACCCGCACATAAAAGAGAGAAGCTTACGACGACGTTTCGGTCCGACTTGGACCATTGACAAAGTCACACTAACAGAGGTGGAGCAGGACGGCTATATATAGGCAGGAAGAGGTGGAGGTAGTAGTAGTAGTAGTACAAGAATTGTATAAAATACCGACAGGATGAAATGACACATGCACAACACCCGGGCATCCCCACCGTAGACGTTTCGCCATCCAGCCAGCCACTGGATGGCGAAACGTCCACAACAAAGACAACCAGACGCCGCACATGTGTCTTAATTTCATCAGTAGTTGTAGTAGAAGAAGAAGAGGTAGTGGTAGTGGTAGAAGTGGGAAATAAGGAAGACGAGCCAGTCAAATACAAAGGAAGGGGAGCACTGCAAGAGAGCTAGATACCCACAGAGGGAGAGCAAGCGCACAGAGGTGCGTGAAAGGGGAAGTGGTGAAATAAAATAAATGAAGAAGGAACAGAAACACGAGACAGGAGAGAGAAAGACAACCCAGAGGAGAAAAGGAGAGAGGAAAGGGGAAGAGGAAGAAGAAAAAGAAGAAGAAGAGAAGAAGAAGAAGAAGAAGAAAATGAGGATTCAGGTTAAGTCACGGGTGTTCTGAAGTTTGGAGCATTTTACAATGTAGTGGGAGAGGAAGGCATCTACAGAGACGAAGCCAGGGCTAAGGTTCATACAAGGAAAGTTGTGTGTTAGAGAGGATTCAACTAACGGCGGACTGTTCGAGTTGGAAGTAGGGAAGACAGTTTTAGCAGAAGACCAGTCAATAGGATGGCTATGATCTCTGACGTGACAGAAAAGAGCATTGTTAGTGTCGGCAAGCCTAACACTATTTTTGTGCTCCCTAAGTCTGTCAGAAAGAGATCGACCAGTTTCTCCGCACGCTTGCTCTCCCTCTGTGGGTTTCTAGCTCTCTTGCAGTGCTCCCCTTCCTTTGTATTTGACTGGCTCGTCTTCCTTATTGTAAAAATGCTCCAAACTTCAGAACACCCGTGACTTAACCTGAATCCTCATTTCTTCTTCTTCTTCTTCTTCTTCTTCTTCTTCTTCTTCTTCTTCTTCTTCTTCTTCTTCTTCTTCTTCTTCTTCTTCTTCTTCTTCTTCTTCTTTTTCTTCTTCCTCTTCCCCTTTCCTCTCTCCTTTTCTCCTCTGGGTTGTCTTTCTCTCTCCTGTCTCGTGTTTCTGTTCCTTCTTCATTTATTTTATTTCACCACTTCCCCTTTCACGCACCTCGGGGCGCTTGCTCTCCCTCTGTGGGGTTTCTAGCTCTCTTGCAGTGCTCCCCTTCTTTGTATTTGACTGGCTCGTCTTCCTTATTTCCCTCTTCTACCACTACCACTACTACTACCTCTTCTTCTTCTACTACAACTACTGATGAAATTAAGGACACATTGTGCGGCGTCTGGTTGTCTTTGTTGTGGACGTTTCGCCATCCAGTGGCTGGCTGGATGGCGAAACGTCTACGGTGGGGATGCCCGGGTGTTGTGCATGTGTCATTTCATCCTGTCGGTATTTTATACAATTCTTGTACTACTACTACTACTACTACTACTACTACTACTACTACTACTACTACTACTACTACTACCTCCACCTCTTCCTGCCTGTATATAGCCGTCCTGCTCCACCTCTGTTAGTGTGACTTTGTCAATGGTCCAAGTCGGACCGAAACGTCGTCGTAAGCTTCTCTCTTTTATGTGCGGGTTATTTGTGTATCCTCAACAACATCCTCAGGCGGAAGAGAAACGTCTCTCCTGTTCATAATGAAAAGTGACCACGCACCCCGGTGATCGCTGACACTGTAAGATTATAACAATGCTGCTTCTGCTGCTGTGTTGACAAGTCACTTTTACACGTAGTCAGCCAATAGTGTGCCTGACTGACTGTTGGGGAAACGCCCACAACAGACAGGAACAAACACGTGCGCCGTTGCCTTCCGCCGAACAAAAAGTTAGTTCTGCTCATTAGCGGTTAGCGGATTAGCGGAACTGTGCCCAGCACTGTTGATTTCTAGTGTTCCCCAGGATGTCTCTCACACCCAGATACCTACTTACTGCTAGCTGAACAGGGACAGCAGGTGTATGGAAATATGCCCAATGATTACACTCGTGCCGGGGATCGAAAAACGGACAATTAGTAGTAGGTGATGTCAGTTAACAGAACCACAGGACCACCAATCACGCAGAATGTCACATGGAAAATGATGATTGAAATTTATGGCTGAATGTTCGCAATATCACTTTTATAAAAGTGAATAAATAATTTAATAGTCATACGAAATACAAGTGTAGACTGTGGTATACGAGTAGGTATACCAGGCACAATACCTGAGGTTCTTGTATGATGACAGGGTGAGGTGGAGGTTGAATGATGACAGGGTGAGGTGGAGGTTGTATGATGACAGGGTGGGGTGGAGGTTGTATGATGACAGGGTGAGGCGGAGGTTGTATGATGACAGGGTGAGGTAGAGGTTGTATGATGACAGGGTGGGGTGGAGGTCTGTATGATGACAGAGTGAGTGGAGGGTTGTATGATGACAGAGTGAGGTGGAGGTTGTATGATGACAGAGTGAGGTGGAGGTTGTATGATGACAGAGTGAGGTGGAGGTTGTATGATGACAGAGTGAGGCGGAGGTTGTATGATGACAGGGTGGGGGAGGTTGTATGATGACAGGGTGGGGTGGAGGTTGTATGATGACAGGAGTGAGGCGGAGGTTGTATGATGACGGGTGGGGTGGGGGTTGTATGATGACAGGGTTAGGTGGAGGTTGTATGATGACAGGGTGAGGTGGAGGTTGTATGATGGCAGGGTGAGGTGGAGGTTGTATGATGACAGGGTGAGGCGGAGGTTGTACGATGACAGGGTGAGGTGGAGGTTGTATGATGACAGGGTGGGGTGGAGGTTGTATGATGACAGGGTGAGGTGGAGGTTGTATGATGACAGGGTGAGGTGGAGGTTGTATGATGACAGGGGTGGGGAGGTTGTATGATGACAGGGTGAGGTGGAGGTTGTATGATACAGGGTGAGGGCGGAGGTTGTACGATGACAGGGTGAGGTGGAGGTTGTATGATGACAGGGTGGGTGAGGTTGTATGATGACAGGGTGAGGTGGAGGTTGTATGATGACAGAGTGAGGTGGAGGTTGTATGACAGGGTGGGGTGGAGGTTGTATGATGACAGGGTGAGGTGGAGGTGTTTGTATGATGACAGGGTGAGGCGGAGGTTGTTATGATGACAGGGTGAGGTGGGGTTGTATGATGACAGGGTGGGGTGGAGGTTGTATGATGACAGGGTGAGGTGGAGGTTGTATGATAGGGTGAGGCGGAGGTTGTATGATGACAGGGTGGGGTGGAGGTTGTATGATGACAGGGTGAGGTGGAAGTTGTATGATAGGAGTGAGGTGGAGGTTGTATGACGACAGTGAGGTGGAGGTTGTATGATGACAGGTGTGGTGGAGGTTGTATGAGACAGGTGTGAGGTGGAGGTTGTATGATGACAGGGTGGGGTGGAGGTTGTATGATGACAGGGTGAGGTGGAGGTTGTATGATGACAGGGTGGGTGGAGGTTGTATGATACAGGGTGAGGCAGAGGTTGTATGATGACAGGGTGGGTGGAGGTTGTATGATGACAGGGTGGATGGAGGTTGTATGATGACAGGGTGAGGTGGAGGTTGTATGATGACAGGGTGAGGGAGGTTGTATGATGACAGGGTGAGGTGGAGGTTGTATGATGACAGGGTGAGGTGGAGGTTGTATGATGACAGGGTGGGGTGGAGGTTGTATGATGACAGGGTGGGGTGGAGGTTGTATGATGACAGGTGAGGTGGAGGTTGTATGATGACAGGGTGGGGTGGGGTTGTATGATGACAGGGTGAGGTGGAGTTGTATGATGAGGTGAGGTGGAGGTTGTATGATGACAGAGTGGGTGGAGGTTGTATGATGACAGGGTGGGTGGAGGTTGTATGATGACAGGGTGGGTGGAGGTTGTATGATACAGGGTGAGGCGGAGGTTGTATGATGACAGGGTGGGTGGAGGTTGTATGATGACAGGGTGAGGTGGAGGTTGTATGATGACAGGGTGAGGTGGAGGTTGTATGATGACAGGGTGAGATGGAGGTTGTATGATGACAGGGTGAGGTGGAGGTTGTATGATGACAGGGTGAGGTGGAGGTTGTATGATAGGGTGGGCGGAGGTTGTATGATGACAGGTGGGTGGGGTGGGAAGGGGGAGGTTGTATGATGACAGGGTGAGGTGGAAGTTGTATGATGAAGTGAGGTGGAGGTTGTATGATGACAGGGTGAGGTGGAGGTTGTATGATGACAGGGTGAGGTGGAGGTTGTATGATAGGGTGAGGCGGAGGTTGTATGATGACAGGGTGGGGTGGAGGTTGTATGATGAGGGTGAGGTGGAAGTTGTATGACAGTGAGGTGGAGGTTGTATGATGACAGGGTGGAGGTGGAGGTTGTATGATGACAGGGTGAGGGAGGTTGTATGATGACAGGGTGGGGTGGAGGTTGTATGATAAGGGTGAGGGTGGAGGTTGTATGATGACAGGTGAGGCGGAGGTTGTATGATGACAGGGTGAGGTGGAGGTTGTACGATGACAGGGATAAGGTGGAGGTTGTATGATGACAGGTGAGGTGAGGTTGTATGATGACAGGGTGAGGTGGAGGTTGTATGATGACAGGGTGAGGCGGAGGTTGTATGATGACAGGGTGGGGTGGAGGTTGTATGATGACAGGGTGAGGTGGAGGTTGTATGATGACAGGGTGGGGTGGAGGTTGTATGATCACAGGGTGAGGTGGAGGTCGTATGATGACAGGGTGAGATGGAGGTTGTATGATGACAGGGTGGCGTGGAGGTGTATGATGACAGGGTGAGGTGGAGGTTGTATGATGACAGGGTGAGGGGAGGTTGTATGATGACAGGGTGGGTGGAGGTTGTATGATGACAGGTGAGGTTGAGGTTGTATGATGACAGGGGTGGGGTGGAGGTTGTATGATGACAGGGTTAGTGGAGGTTGTATGATGACAGGGTGAGGTGGAGGTTGTATTGATGACAGGGTGAGGTGGAGTTGTTGAGACATGGGTGGGGTGGAGGTGTATGACAGGGTGAGGTGGAGGTTGTATGATGACAGGGTGAGCGGAGGTTGTATGATGACAGGGTGAGGTGGAGGTTGTATGATGACAGGGTGGAGGTGGAGGTTGTATGATCAGGGTGAGGTGGAGGTTGTATGATGCAGGGTGAGGTGGAGGTTGTATGATGACAGGGTGAGGTGTGAGGTTGTATGATAGGGTGAGGTGGAGGTTGTATGATAAGGGTGAGGGTGGAGGTTGTATGATGACAGGGTGGGTGGAGGTTGTATGATGACAGGGTGAGGTGGAGGTTGTATGATGACAGGGTGGAGTGGAGTGTTGTATGAAAGGGTGAGGTGGAGGTTGTATGATGACAGGGTGGGGTGGAGGTTGTATGATGACAGGGTGAGGTGGAGGTTGTATGATGACAGTGGTGAGGCTCGGAGGTTGTAATGATGACAGGGTGAGGTGGAGGTTGTATGATGACAGGGTGAGGTGGAGGTTGTATGATGACAGGGTGAGGTGGAGGTTGTATGATGACAGGGTGGGGTGGAGGTTGTATGATGACAGGGTGAGGTGGAGGTTGTATGATGACAGGGTGAGGTGGAGGTTGTATGATGACAGTGGGTGGAGGTTGTATGATGACAGGGTGAGGTGGAGGTTGTATGATGGACAGGGTGGGGTGGGGAGGTTGTATGATGACAGGGTTAGGGGAGGTTGATGTGAGGGTGAGGTGGAGGTTGTATGATGGCAGGGTGAGGTGGAGGTTGTATGACAGGGTGGGATGGAGGTTGTATGATGACAGGGTGAGGTGGAGGTTGTATGATGACAGGGTGAGGTGGAGGTTGTAGATGACAGGGTGGGGTGGGTTGTATGATGACAGGGTTAGGTGGAGGTTGTATGATGACAGGGTGAGGTGGAGGTTGTATGATAGTGGGTGGAGGTTGTATGAGACAGGGTGGAGTGGAGGTTGTATGTGACAGGGTGTGAGGTGGAGGTTGTATGATGACAGGGTGAGGCGGAGGTTGTACGATGACAGGGTGAGGTGGAGGTTGTATGATGACAGGGTGGGTGGAGGTTGTATGATGACAGGGTGAGGTGGAGGTTGTATGATGACAGGGTGAGGGGAGGTTGTATGATGACAGGGTGAGGTGGAGGTTGTATGATGACAGGGTGAGGTGGAGGTTGTATGATGACAGGGTGAGAGCGGAGGTTGTATGATGACAGGGTGGGGTGGAGGTTGTATGATGACAGGGTGGGTGGAGTGTTATGACAGTGAGGTGGAGGTTGTATGATGACAGGTGAGGGTGGAGGTTGTATGATGACAGGGTGAGGTGGAGGGTTGTATGATGACAGGGTGAGGTGGAGGTTGTATGACAGGGTGGGGTGGAGGTTGTATGATGACAGGGTGAGGTGGAGGTTGTATGAGAGTGAGGTGGAGGTTGTATGAACAGGGTGAGGGGAGGTTGTATGATGACAGGGTGAGGTGGAGGTTGTATGATGACAGGGTGGGGTGGAGGTTGTATGATGACAGGGTGAGGTGGAGGTTGTATGATGACAGGGTGAGGTGGAGGTTGTATGATGACAGGGTGAGGTGGAGGTTGTATGATGACAGGGTGAGGTGGAGGTTGTATGATGACAGGGTGGAGGCGGAGGTTGTATGATGACAGGGTGGGGTGGAGGTTGTATGATGACAGGGTGGGATGGAGTGTATGATGACAGTGAGGTGGAGGTTGTATGATGACAGGGTGAGGTGGAAGGTTGTATGATGACAGGGTGAGGCGGAGGTTGTATGATGACAGGGTGGGGTGGAGGTTGTATGATGACAAGTGAGGTGGAGGTTGTATGATGACAGGGTGAGGTGGAGGTTGTATGATGACAGGGTGGGGTGGAGGTTGTATGAGACAGTGAGGTGGAGGTTGTATGATGACAGGGTGGGTGGAGGTTGTATGATGACAGGGTGAGGGTGAGGTTGTATGATGACAGGGTGGGGTGGAGGTTGTATGATGACAGGTGAGGTGGAGGTTGTATGATGACAGGGTGAGGTGGAGGTTGTATGATGACAGGGTGGGTGGAGGTTGATGATGACAGGGTGAGGGGAGGTTGTATGATGACAGGGTGAGGTGGAGGTTGTATGATGACAGGGTGAGGTGGAGGTTGTATGATGACATGGGTGAGGTGGAGGTTGATGATGACAGGGTGGGGTGGAGGTTGTATGATGACAGGGTGAGGTGGAGGTTGTATGATGACAGGGTGAGGTGGAGGTTGTATGATGACAGGTGAGATGGAGGTTGTATGATGACAGGGTGAGGTGGAGGGTTGTATGATGACTAGGGTGAGGTGGAGGTTGTATGATGACAGGGTGGTGGAGGTTGTATGATGACAGGGTGAGGTGGAGGTTGTATGATGACAGGGTGAGGTGAGGTTGATGATGACGGTGGGTGGAGGTTGTATGATGACAGGGTGAGGTGGAGGTTGTATGATGACAGGGTGAGGTGGAGGTTGTATGATGACAGGGGTGAGGTGGAGGTTGTATGACAGGGTGGGTGGAGGTTGTATGATGACAGGGTGAGGTGGAGGTTTGTATGATGACAGGGTGAGGTGAGGTTGTATGATGACAGGGTGAGGATGGAGGTTGTATGATGACAGGTGAGGTGGAGGTTGTATGATGACGGGTGGGTGGAGGTTGTTGATGACAGGTGAGGTGGAGGTTGTATGATCGCAGTGAGGTGGAGGTTGTATGATGACAGGGTGAGGTGGAGGTTGTATGATGCAGGGTGAGGGGGAGGTTGTATGATGACAGGGTGAGGTGGGTGTTGTATGATGACAGGTGAGGTGGAGGTTGTATGATGACAGGGTGAGGTGGAGGTTGTATGATGACAGGGTGAGGGTGGAGGTTGTATGATGACAGGGTGAGGTGGAGGTTGTATGATGACAGGTGAGGTGGAGGTTGAATGATGACAGGGTGAGGTGGAGGTTGTATGATGGCAGTGAGGTGGAGGTTGTATGATGACAGGGTGAGGTGGAGGTTGTATGATGACAGAGGTGAGATGGAGGTTGTATGATGACAGGGTGAGGTTGAGGTTGTTGATGACTGGGTGAGGTGGAGGTTGTATGATGACAGGGTGAGGTGGAGGTTGTATGATGACAGGGTGAGTGAGGTTGTATGATGACAGGGTGAGGTGGAGGTTGATGATGACAGGGTGAGGTGGAGGTTGTATGATGACAGTGTGAGGTGGAGGTTGTATGATGACAGGGTGAGGTGGAGGTTGTATGATGACAGGGTGAGGGAGTTGTAATGACAGGGTGAGTGGAGGTTGTATGATGACAGGGTGAGGTGGAGGTTGTATGATAAGGGTGAGGTGGAGGTTGTATGATGACAGGGTGAGGTGGAGGTTGTATGATGACAGAGTGAGGTGGATGGTTGTATGATGACAGGGTGGGTGGAGGTTGTATGATGACAGGTGAGGTGGAGGTTGTATGATGACAGGGTGAGGTGGAGGTTGTATGATGACAGAGTGAGGTGGAGGTTGTATGATGACAGGGTGAGGTGGAGGTTGTATGATGACAGGTGAGGTGGAGGTTGTATGATGACAGGTGGGTGGAGGTTGTATGATGACAGGGTGAGGTGGAGGTTGATGATGACAGGTGAGGCGAGGGTTGTATGATGACAGGTGAGGTGGAGGTTGTATGATGACAGGGTGAGGTGGAGGTTGTTGATGACAGGGTGAGGTGGAGGTTGTATGATGACAGGGTGAGGTGGAGGTTGTATGATGACAGGGTGAGGTGGAGGTTGTATGATGACAGGGTGAGGTGGAGGTTGTATGATGACAGGGTGGGGTGGAGGTTGTATGATGACAGGGTGAGGTGGAGGTTGTATGATGACAGGGTGAGGTGGAGGTTGTATGATGACAGGGTGAGGTGGAGGTTGTATGATGACAGGGTGAGGTGGAGGTTGTATGATGACAGGGTGAGGTGGAGGTTGTATGATGACAGGGTGGATGGAGGTTGTATGATGACAGGGTGAGGTGGAGGTTTGATGATGACAGGTGAGGTGGAGGTTGTATGATGGACAGGGTGAGGTGGAGGTTGTATGATGACAGGGTGAGGTGGAGGTTGCATGATGACAGAGTGAGGTGGAGGTTGTATGATGACAGGGTGAGGTGGAGGTTGCATGATGACAGAGTGAGGTGGAGGTTGTATGATGACAGGGTAAGGTGGAGGTTGTATGATGACAGGTGAGGTGGAGGTTGTATGATAGGGTTAAATGGAGGCTGTATAATGAGAGGTTGAGGTAGACGACGGAGGAACACAGAGGTTCATGTCACAAGGAGATCATCTCAATACAGACCCCTCAAGGGAGGTTACTTGACGCTTGTGAGGGGTTCTTGATCTAAGGAATTGGATCTGTGCTCCAGTTCCCTGAATTGAGCCTGAATACCTTCCATCCCTTCCCACAGGCGCTGTATAATCCCTACGGGTTTAGCGCTCCCCATGATTGTAATAATAGAGAGAGATGATAGCTGTTTCCTTGGCCATATTTTCAATATTCCTTCTTGAAGATGACTTAAGGTTGTACGCTTGTGATGATAATAATAATAATAATATTTAGCCGAAGGTTTGTGTTGGACTTGAGTAACATACAGAGTAATGCGGGACTGACCTCTTGTTGTGGTTCCAAGTTATATGTGCAGCCTTTCTCCCACTGAAAATTTGTACAAAAAAAGTAAGTGTTGCAGTTGGATTTTTCACTTCTGTCACCAGATTTTTCACTGCTGTCGCCGGATTCTTCCACTGCTGTCACCGGATTCTCCACTGCTTGTCACCAATTTTTCACCTGCTGTCACCGATTCTTCAAAATGTTGTCACCGGATTCTCCACTTGCTGTCGCCGATTCTTCCACTGCTGTCATCAGATTCTTCCACTGCTGTCACCAGATTTTCCACTGCTGTCACCGGATTCTTCCACTGCTGTCGCCGGATTCTTCCACTGCTGTCGCCGGATTTTCCACTGCTGTCACCGGATTCTTCCACTGCTGTCGCCGGATTCTTCCACTGCTGTCATCAGATTCTTTCACTGCTGTCATCAGATTCTTCCACTGCTGTCATCAGATTCTTCCACTGCTGTCATCAGATTCTTCCACTGCTGTCGCCGGATTCTTTCACTGCTGTCACAGGATTTTTCATTGCTGTATCCGGATTATGTCCTGAGAGACACCCGTTACTTACAGTATTTAGGAACAGGTTTGCGGCTCCCACACATTGTGTTGTATATTCACTGTTTCAGGTGTCTCTGGGTTTCACACTGTTACAGGTAGTGAGTGGTGTTTTGTTGATCAGGAAACTAGACTATTGTCTCTCGATTAGTGTCCTTATTTTTCAAGTTATGAGCCGTAATTTGTTAAGTATCGGCTGGCTTGTCCGAGGCCAGGTTGTACTTGATCTAATTTGCGGATGATAGTGTGTCAGCTGTTAGAGTCAGTGTAAGGAACAGTATGTGATGATGTTTTGTTAACACACGGAGGAAGACATGTATCAGAACAGGTTATTAAACCAGAGAGTTAGTAACCAGAGAGTTTAGTAACCGAGAGTTAGTAACAGCCAGAGTTGTACCCGTACTAAAAGCAACGTTATTATATTGTTGTTGTTTTAGTAGTAGTAAGTATAATCGGAATCGAGAAATTAAGGGACAACTCATTGTTAAGGGTACAACTCATTGTTAAGGGACATTCATTGTTAAGGTACACTCATTGTTAAGGGTACGCTCATTGTTAAGGTCACTCATTGTACAGGGTACATTAATGTTAAGGTACACTCATTGTTAAGGGTTACATTCATTGTTAAGGGTACATCATTGTTAAGGGACACTCATGTTAAGGGTACATCATTGTTAAGGGTACATTCATTGTTAAGGGTACACTCATTGTTAAGGGTACCTCATTGTTAAGGGTACATTTCTAATTGTTAAGGGTACACTCATTGTTAAGGGTACACTCATTGTTAAGGGTACATTCATTGTTAAGGGTACATTCATTGTTAAGGGTACATTCATTGTTAAGGGTACATTCATTGTTAAGGGTACATTCATTGTTAAGGGTACATTCATTTCCATGGCTCAAGAGTTCATCTCCGTCCACCTTGAAGGGTCCAGTATAACAGAAAGCAACAAGGAAAATCCGAAATCAGTAGTACCTAGACTTGGCCAGTACGAGGATCCACTTACAAACCTCAGAACACTTCTCGGACCCTCACGAAAATCTGACGAGGATGTGAGTACTCACCTATTTGTGGTTGCAGGGGTCAATCCATAACTCCTGGTCCCGCCTCTTCTCTGGCCACTACTAGGTCCACTCTCTCCATGCTCCACGAGCTTTATCATAGCTCTTCTTAAAGCTATGTATGGATCCTGCCTCCACTACATCACTCCCAAGACTTCCACTTCCTAACAACTCTATGACTGAAGATGTACTTCCTCAATCCCTGTGACTCATCTGAGTCATTACCTTCCAGTTGTGACCCCTTGTTGCTGTGTCCCGTCTCTGAATCATTCGGTCCCTATTCACCTTGTCAATTCCTCTCAGTATTTTATATGTTTTCATTTTCCCCCTGTGTTAACCTCTCCTCGTAGGACATGTCCCTTAACTCCGGGACTAGACTCGTTGCAAACCTTCGCACTTTTTCTAATTTCCTGACGTACTTGACCAGGTGTGTTGGTTCCAAACTGGCGTTGCTAGTGGCGTGCAGAGATCTGATGATGCCCGGGACCAACTTCATTGTATGCCCCAAAGACTCAAGTATAAGGCCTAGTACTGAGAATTATGAGAAAGGGAGATATTTTGAATATGTAAACACAGATGAAACATGAAATGAACACTTCGATTTAAATATAAATCAACCAAATTTATTAAGTTCTTTTCCCCAAATGATATTTTCTGTCAGAAAACACTTGAACTGGAGTTTACCTACTTCACTTTTTACATCAACTGTGAGAAATTCTTTTTCAGTGCTTATTAAAGCCAGGTTGGTCAGTCGCTCATGTGACATTCAAGACCTTAGATATGTTTTTATTAATTTCAGTTTTGAAAATGACCTTTCACAACTTGCGACTGAAAATGCGATTGTAAGCAGTAATGTGTATGAGACACACAGAGTCGGAGAGACACCCCTCCCATACTGTAGTAAAGACTCCAGAGCATCATTAGGATCAGGGGGAATTATATTCGCTCCAGTTTGAAGGAGCATCACAAAATCAATTTTATAATATAACTGAATGGCTGGCATATTATTATGATAATGTGGCAGCACCATTGGGGAGCACCATTTTCTCTGGACAGAAAGGGTACACCATGTTTAAGGAATAAAGGGCTAACCACTGCTTCTGTAGTGGTGAGGTGAGCCTCCAAAAAGTGACTTATCACTGCTGAAATTTCAAAATCACTCTTATTTTCCTCTCTAATTGGACGCTCCCCCCATATGGATACCCGAGGCCACCGCCCCTCCCCCCCTCTACACTCTAGTGGGTGTTGCATACTCCAATATGGGCCATGACGTACACGGTGTACAGAGTCCGGAACGACTCCTTACTGAGTTGTCGGAATGCTATTCTTAGGTTCGCTAGTTGCTCATATGCTGCAACAGTTATTTGGTTGATTTAGCGCTTCTTTTTGATTATAATAATAATATTTGGTTGATGTGTGCCTCAGATGTGCTCCGTATTATATATACCCTGAGATCCTTTTCCTTGAGTGAGTTTTGTAGTCTTTGGCCCCTAGACTGTACTCTGTCTGCGGTCTTCTTTGCTCTTCCCCAATCTTCATGACTTTGCACTTGGTGAAGTTGAACTCCATGAGCCAGTTGCTGGACCAGGCCTGCAGCCTGTCCAAATCCTTCTGTAGTCCTGCCTTGTCCTCTTCCGACTGAGTTCTCCTCATTAACTTCACATCATCTGCAAACAGGGACACTTCTTAGTCTGTTCCTTCTGTCATGTCATTCACATATACCAGAAACAGCACCGGTCCTAGGACTGACCCCTTTGGAACCTTGCTCATCACAGGCGCCCACTGACACCTCGTCACGTACCATAACTCGTTGCCTCCTTGTCAGATATTCTCTGATCCATTTCAGTGCCTTCCCTGTTATACCTACCTGGTCCTCCAGCTTTTACACTAATCTGTTGTGTGGAACTGTGTCAAAAACTTTTTTACAGTCCAAGAATATGCAGTCTACCCCCTCCCCCCTCTCTCTCTTGTCTTACTGCTGTCACCTTGTCATAGAACTCTAGTAGGTTTGTAACAGGATTTCCCATCTCTGAATCCATGCTGGTTGTTATTTATAAACTCATTTCTTTCTAGGTGTCCCACTACTCTTCTGATAATCTCCATGATTTTGCATACATTTCATTGACACTGGTCTGTAGTTTAATGCTGCGTGTATGTCTCGTTTTTCAAAAATTGGGACTACATTTGCTGTCTTCCATACCTCGGATAGTCGCCCTGTTTCGATAGATGTGTTGAAAATTGTTGTTAGTGGTACACAGAGTGCCTCTGCTCCCTCAGGACCCACGGAGAGATGTTATCCGGCCCCATAGCCTTTGAGATATCTAATTCGCTTAACAACCTCTTCACCTCCTCGTCGGTTGTATGTATCATGTCCAGCACTTGTTGGTGTATCCCACCTCTCTGACTTTGCTTTTGCTGCTATGTCAATTTCATATTGTCGTGTGTGTGTGTACTCACCTAATTGTGGTTGCAAGGGACGAGACTCAGCTCCTGGCCCCGCCTCTTCACTGACTGCTACTGGGTCCTTCCTCTCCCTGCTCCATGAGCTTTATCATACCTCGTTTTAAAACTACGTATGGTTCCTGAATCCACTACATCGCTTGCCAGACTATTCCACTTCCTAAAAACTCTGTGGCTAAAGAAATACTTCCTGTGTGTGTGTTTGTGTGTATGTGTGTGTGTGTGTATGTGCGTGGAGAGAGAGTTAATGTATGTCTCCTGCGCCACTCAGGGAGGGAAGGTGTTGCCGAGGGAGAGAGGTAAGGAGAGGCAGTGTGGCTGAGGGAGGGAGTGCTGGTGAGTGTGTAAGGAAGAAGAGGGTGAGTAGGTTGGATGAGATAGCTGATAGCTTTTTGACAACACTCCATACATGGGTTCAACACTCCATACATGAGTTCAGTAATATATCATTGGGTTCAGCACTACATACACGGGTTCAACATTCCATACAAGGGTTCAACTCTAGTAGTGATAAACCAGGACACTGTTAATCAACTTCACCGCTTGAGTCGACGCTAGGAAGATACCTGGAGGATACTTGTACAGTGTTTGTAGGGGGACAGTGCCCCCTAGATCTGGACCCAGACCAGGCCTCCCGGTAGATCAAAGCCTGATCAATCAGGCTGTTACTGCTGGCCGACTGCAGTCCAACGAAGAAATCATGGCCCGACTGATCAGGAGCTGATTTGAGGAACTTAACAATTCCCTCATGAAGACAGCAGAGGTTTGTTGGTAATTCCCCTTATGTGCCGGGGAAAAGACGTTGAAGAGTCGGGGACCTCTGACACTCATTGAGTTCTCTCCTACTGTACCCGTCGTGCCCTTTCTCGACTCAGCTTCTTAAGGGTAACAAACTGGAAAAGCCGGGTTGTGATGGCTATGTGGGCCTGTGACATGCTGGCACAAACAACCGTGTTGACTGGTTGATTCCCAGGGGAGCCTGAGCACAAGAGGGACTGCGGAGATATGAGAACCCTGGAAACCTGTTGTAGGTAAATCAGAGGCTTGTGTATGTTTACCAAACACACACACACACACACACACACACACACACACACACACACACACACACACACACACACACACACACACACACACACACACACAGTTTTAAAAAGGGGGGAGGGCAGAATTCCTGGAAAGAAAAAAATCGAAAATTTTTGGGAAAAAATGTTTTCTTAACTAAAAATAGTGCATAATTCTTGCAACATTTTGATGCAAGCAGAATGTTTCTATCATATTTCTAAGTATTTTTTTCCAAAAATATAATTTTATTTGTTCTTGCTGTCATCAGGACGACATAATGCCAATTTTTTTTTTACTCCAAAAATTATGATTGTTTCTTTCCAAATACACTATATGGCATCTTCTCCGTGGACTACATTCTAGTGCACAGAGTGATAGCAGCTCAGTCGCCTGTAGGCTGCCGACAAGAGTTGGGGTGTGCACCATACTGAGATTTGGCGCGCTGCAGAGTTTTGAGTTTTTTACAGAAAACATAATATGTCTGTTACTCAGGATTAAGTTATTGACGTTTGTAGCCACACTTTTCGAGAACTACTTGACGGATTGTCATGATTTTTGCACAGGTTATTGAAGAATGAGGGTTCTAGACAATGATAATGGGGATTTGCGATATTCCTTACCGTGTTGTTTTTATTGATTTTTTCCCCAAAGTATCCTTAAAAAAACACAAACTTCAACATTTTTTATTATGCAGTCTGCTGACATTTTGCTCAAACGCCCCTGTTATATAATTATTTAGACCTTTATCTTTCATTTGATGTCAACTAGAACATTATACATCTTACCAATTTCGTAAAGTGTGGAGAGTTGTAGGCCCTATAGAATAGGCCATTATTTATTTTTTCTATCTATCTGTTAGGCAAAAAGGCTTTACAAACAGTGAGGATATGTCAAATGCTGCTTAAACCAAAGTAAAAATTTCGTTGAAATTTGACAAAGGGTAAAAAAAAAAAATGATTTTTTTTCGTCCTCTCCCTGAGGTGCGATAAAGTTCTTGGAGCAGGGAGTTGACCAGCAAAGAGGCGGGGCCATGAGCTGTGAATCGACCCCTTCACCCACATATAAGTGAGTACATATACACACAATACATTAAAAGTTTGAACACAATGAAGGAGAATTGAATTCTAAACGATTTAGTAATTACTCATTCTCAATGAATATTTGTAAGTGGGATTGTAAAGGAAGTGTTGAGGTGAATGTGGGATTGTAAAGGAAGTGTTGAGGAGAATGTGGGATTGTAAAGGAAGTGTTGAGGAGAATATGGGATTGTAAAGGAAGTGTTGAGTAATGTGGGATTGTAAAGAAGTTATTTGAGGTAAATTTGTGGGATTGTAAAGGAAGTGTTGAGTGAATTTTGGGATTGTAAAGAAGTGTTTGAGGAGAATATGGATTGTATAGGAATGTTGGGATGAATGTGGGATTGTAAAGGAAGTAGTGAGTGGATGTGGGATTGTAAGGAAGTGGTTGAGGTGAATGTGGGATTTAAAGGAAGTGTTGAGGAGAATGTGGGATTTTTAAAGGAAGTGTTGAGGAGAATAGGATTGTAAAGGAGTGTTTGAGGTGAATGTGGGATTGTAGGAAGTGTTGAGTGAATGTGGGTTTTGAAAAGGAAGGTGTTGAGTGAATGTGGGATTGTAAAGGAATTCGTTGAGGTGTTGTGGGATTGTAAGGATTGTTGAGGGAATGTGGGATTTTTAAAGGAAGTGTTGAGTGAATGGGGATTGTAAAGGAAGGTTGAGTGAATGTGGGATTGTAAAGGAAGTGTTAGGTGAATGTGGGATTGTAAAGGATGTGTTGAGGTGAATGTGGTTGTAAAGGAAGTGTTGAGGAGAGATGTGGATTGTAAAGGAAGTTTTGAGAGAATATGGGATTGTAAAGAAGTGTTGGTGAAATGTGGGATTGTAAAGGAATGTTGAGGTAAAATGTGGGATTGTAAAGGAAAGTGTGAGGAAAAGTGGATTGTAAAGGAATGTGTTGAGGAAAGGGATTGGTAAGGAAGTGTTGAGGAGAATGTGGGGATTGTAAAGAAGTGTTGAGGAGAATATGGGATTGTAAAAGGAAGTGTTGAGGTGAATGTGGGATTGTAAAGGAAGTGTTGAGGAGAATGTGGGATTTAAAGGAAGTGTTTGAGTGAATGTGGGATTGTAAAGGAAGTGTTGAGGTGAATGTGGGATTGTAAAGGAAGTGTTGAGGTGAATGTGGGATTGTAAAGGAAGTGTTGAGGTGAATGTGGGATTGTAAAGGAAGTGTTGAGGTGAATGTGGGATTGTAAAGGAAGTGTTGAGGTGAATGTGGGATTGTAAAGGAAGTGTTGAGGTGAGGTGGATGATACGTCGAGGCGTCTGTGGGAAAAAGTTTATCAATGGAGGCAGATAGGAGAATATAGCTCAGTGGTACCAGCACTTTTATGTGTGTGTGAGGTCTTGACTGTTACGTCGAGGCAGTGGAGGTATATACATAACCCGCACATAGAAGAGAGAAGCTTACGACGACGTTTCGGTCCGACTTGGGCCATTTACAAAGTCACACTAACGAAAAGGAGAGGAGGGAGTATATATAGGCAGGAGGTGGTGGTAGTAGTAGTAGTAGTAGTGGAGGTAGAAGGTAGTAGTTGGGAAGGTAGTAAGGAGGAGGAGCCAGTCAAATACTAAGACAGAGGAGCACAGCAAGGGAACTAGGTGCCCACAATGGGTAAGAGCAAGAACAGAGGGGGGAAAATAATAAATAAATAATGAAGGAACAAATACACAAGGCAGAAGAAAGACAACCCAAAGAAGAAAAAGGAAAGAGGAAAGGGGAAGAGGGAGAAGAAGAAAAAGGAGGAATTAGGTTAAGTCACGGGTGTTCTGAAGTTTGAAGCATTTTACAATGTAGTGGGAAAGGAAGGCATCGACGGAGACGAAGCCACGACTAAGATTCATACAAGGAAAGTTGTGTATTAGGGAGGTATTTTTAGGTATGAGATAAGTGTATGGATTGAATATTTTGATGACAGTTATAGAAATTATAAGACTGATGAGATGGTTTGTTATTTAG
This sequence comes from Cherax quadricarinatus, assembly GCF_026875155.1. Taxonomy (NCBI): domain Eukaryota; kingdom Metazoa; phylum Arthropoda; class Malacostraca; order Decapoda; family Parastacidae; genus Cherax; species Cherax quadricarinatus. Next base: position 16,126,493 of record NC_069423.1, on the reverse strand, counting down.
AAAAGGATGACATAGGATAGGTTAATCAAAGAGCGTATTTATCCGGGGTGGATGGAAAGAAATGGACGAGATTTCCCAGGAATGGTTTGAGGGAGTGAACAAAGATGATCGTGAGTGGTAGGAGCAAAAAAAAAAAAAAATTGTGAACACATTGGATCGGAGTGGAAACAAGTTTTTCTTTTGTTAGGTAGAAGGGTATACGTGCAACTAACGTGGCATTTTATTGTGGCAATTTTTCGCTCTCCAGGAGCTTTATCAAGCCGTTACATTAGTTGTACATGTCTCCTTTTACCTAACATATTGTCGGTAATCCTGCCAGAGCTATAACAGGTTTCTTTTGAGGTGCTATTAGAATGGTAACAAAGTAACATTTATAAAGACATTCAGGGAAGCCGGTTAGTCAGACTCCAGTTCTGGAGGTGAGAAGCACAGTTGTGGATGACTGAAGATGTTACAGTTCTGGAGGTGAGAAGCACAGTTGTGGATGACTGAAGATGTTACAGTTCTGGAGGTGAGAAGCACAGTTGTGGATGACTGAAGATGTTACAGTTCTGGAGGTGGAGAAGCACATGTTGTGGATGACTGAAGATGTTACAGTTCTGGAGGTGAGAAGCACAGTTGTGGATGACTGAAGATGTTACAGTTCTGGAGGTGAGAAGCACAGTTGTGGATGACTGAAGATGTTACAGTTCTGGAGGTGAGAAGCACAGTTGTGGATGACTGAAGATGTTACAGTTCTGGAGGTGAGAAGCACAGTTGTGGATGACTGAAGATGTTACAGTTCTGGAGGTGAGAAGCACAGTTGTGGATGACTGAAGATGTTACAGTTCTGGAGGTGAGAAGCACAGTTGTGGATGACTGAAGATGTTACAGTTCTGGAGGTGAGAAGCACAGTTGTGGATGACTGAAGATGTTACAGTTCTGGAGGTGAGAAGCACAGTTGTGGATGACTGAAGATGTTACAGTTCTGGAGGTGAGAAACAGTTGTGGATGACTGAAGATGTTACAGTTCTGGAGGTGAGAAACAGTTGTGGATGACTGAAGATGTTACAGTTCTGGAGGTGGGAAGCACAGCTGTGGATGACTGAAGATGTTACAGTTCTGGAGGTGAGAAGCACAGCTGTGGATGACTGAAGATGTTACAGTTCTGGAGGTGGGAAGCACAGCTGTGGATGACTGAAGATGTTACAGTTCTGGAGGTGAGAAGCACAGCTGTGGATGACTGAAGATGTTACAGTTCTGGAGGTGGGAAGCACAGCTGTGGATGACTGAAGATGTTACAGTTCTGGAGGTGAGAAGCACAGCTGTGGATGACTGAAGATGTTACAGTTCTGGAGGTGGGAAACACAGTTGTGGATGACTGAAGATGTTACAGTTCTGGAGGTGAGAAACACAGTTGTGGATGACTGAAGATGTTACAGTTCTGGAGGTGGGAAACACAGTTATGGATGACTGAAGATGTTACAACTCTGGAGGTGGGAAACACAGTTATGGATGACTGAAGATGTTACAGTTCAAGGAGTAATTTGATAAGTGATGTTCGCTTACTTCTAGCAAGATGTACACTTAATGAACGAATGTTGGTGAATATTTCCTTTCTTCAGTCACACTACCCCGGTGAGAAACTGCTAATTGGACATAAAAATACTTCCAGCAAACGCCACAGTCTGCCGTGTTTATCTTACTCTGACGGGGGGTCACCTGAGGACCCTGAAGATGACCAGCCAACCCACGTATTACCAAACCAGGTCACCGACCCCGCCTGCTCCTCAAGCAGCCGGGAACATCTCCACTACCAGTTCAATTTATACTGGCGTTCTGGGTGATTTATGGACAGTAATGGCAGGTTGGTGCACTTGTATGTGTACACGAGTGGTTGGCAATAATCCCGTTGATGTGCGTCACGGTGGCAGTAACACTAGACAAGACCCGTCAAGGAGAGTATGTCGAGGCTTGTAAGTTTGACAGCTGACAGTGATATCTTAGAGGTCGTTATACGGACAGTCACGAAAGTTTGATCGTTGGTGAAGACTGTTCATAGGAACGCAATATGCAGTTTATGACGTTCTATTGAGAAGACGTTTCGTCCACCAGGTGAACGAAACGTCGCCTCGTACAAACTATGTATTGTCTTATTAAAATAATTGTTAATATTTAATTCAGCTGGCGTGCAGTAGATAGTAATGGCGCTGTTCTGCAGGCAAGTGAAGAAAAGGCACCTTTTTCAGAACTAGCTTTCACCGGGACAACGTTTCGCTCTACGCAGCCAAACGTCCCAATATATGCATCTAAAACGTGTGCCTCTGCTCTTCATGGTGTAAGGAATGAGAGACGTGGTGTGAATTGGTGAAGCTCACAATGAATGGGATTGATGACCTTGCACCGATGGTAAGGTTGGCGAGGCATGGTGCAGTACCTGCCCACCCTCGCTACTGCCCACTTGCACCACCCACTCTTGCCCACCTGCATACCTCTTGGTTCATTCGCCTCGAGCTTGTATCACGTGGGCGAGGACTGGGCAGGTGGGGTACACGTCAGAGTAAAGGATGCTGGTGGAGAGAGAGAGAGAGAGAGAGAGAGAGAGAGAGAGAGAGAGAAGAGAGAGAGAGAGAGAGAGAGAGAGAGAGAGAGAGTGAGTGAGTGAGTGAGAGTGTGTACATGGGAAAGGCAGACAGCAGAATGCTTAACAGCCCATACCGAGGTTATTTACAAATACAAGTCATTTATTTCTTTTCTACAGTAAACAGGTAATACAGAAAGGCTGAGGGACTGATTATTATACTGTTTGTTATATATATTTATATTATATCCATGTATTATACTGATAAAGCCACTGGTTGGTGAAACGTCCACAAGATACTCAGATGTTGCACAGGTGTCTGAGTCGTCACCTCAGTGTATATACCCTGATGTTGCACAGGTGTCTGAGTCGTCACCTCATTGTATATACCCTGATGTTGCACAGGTGTCTGAGTCGTCACCTCAGTGTATATACCCTGATGTTGCACAGGTGTCTGAGTCGTCACCTCATTGTATATACCCTGATGTTGCACAGGTGTCTTGAGTCGTCACCTCATTGTATATACCCTGATGTTGCACAGGTGTCTTGAGTCGTCACCTCATTGTATACACCCTGATGTTGCACAGGTGTCTTGAGTCGTCACCTCATTGTATATACCTTGATGTTGCACAGGTGTCTTGAGTCGTCACCTCATTGTATATACCCTGATGTTGCACAGGTGTCTTGAGTCGTCACCTCATTGTATATACCCTGATGTTGCACAGGTGTCTGAGTCGTCACCTCATTGTATATACCCTGATGTTGCACAGGTGTCTGAGTCGTCACCTCATTGTATATACCCTGATGTTGCACAGGTGTCTGAGTCGTCACCTCATTGTATATACCCTGATGTTGCACAGGTGTCTTGAGTCGTCACCTCATTGTATACACCCTGATGTTGCACAGGTGTCTGAGTCGTCACCTCATTGTATATACCCTGATGTTGCACAGGTGTCTGAGTCGTCACCTCATTGTATATACCCTGATGTTGCACAGGTGTCTGAGTCGTCACCTCAGTGTATATACCCTGATGTTGCACAGGTGTCTGAGTCGTCACCTCATTGTATATACCCTGATGTTGCACAGGTGTCTGAGTCGTCACCTCATTGTATATACCCTGATGTTGCACAGGTGTCTGAGTCGTCACTCATTGTATACACCCTGATGTTGCACAGGTGTCTGAGTCGTCACCTCAATGTATATACCCTGATGTTGCACAGGTGTCTGAGTCGTCACCTCAGTGTATATACCCTGATGTTGCACAGGTGTCTGAGTCGTCACCTCATTGTATATACCCTGATGTTGCACAGGTGTCTGAGTCGTCACCTCAGTGTATATACCCTGATGTTGCACAGGTGTCTTGAGTCGTCACCTCATTGTATATACCCTGATGTTGCACAGGTGTCTGAGTCGTCACCTCAGTGTATATACCCTGATGTTGCACAGGTGTCTGAGTCGTCACCTCATTGTATATACCCTGATGTTGCACAGGTGTCTGAGTCGTCACCTCAGTGTATATACCCTGATGTTGCACAGGTGTCTGAGTCGTCACCTCATTGTATATACCCTGATGTTGCACAGGTGTCTGAGTCGTCACCTCAGTGTATATACCCTGATGTTGCACAGGTGTCTTGAGTCGTCACCTCATTGTATATACCCTGATGTTGCACAGGTGTCTGAGTCGTCACCTCAGTGTATATACCCTGATGTTGCACAGGTGTCTGAGTCGTCACCTCATTGTATATACCCTGATGTTGCACAGGTGTCTGAGTCGTCACCTCATTGTATACACCCTGATGTTGCACAGGTGTCTGAGTCGTCACCTCAATGTATATACCCTGATGTTGCACAGGTGTCTGAGTCGTCACCTCAGTGTATATACCCTGATGTTGCACAGGTGTCTGAGTCGTCACCTCATTGTATATACCCTGATGTTGCACAGGTGTCTGAGTCGTCACCTCAGTGTATATACCCTGATGTTGCACAGGTGTCTTGAGTCGTCACCTCATTGTATATACCCTGATGTTGCACAGGTGTCTGAGTCGTCACCTCAATGTATATACCCTGATGTTGCACAGGTGTCTGAGTCGTCACCTCAGTGTATATACCCTGATGTTGCACAGGTGTCTGAGTCGTCACCTCATTGTATATACCCTGATGTTGCACAGGTGTCTGAGTCGTCACCTCAGTGTATATACCCTGATGTTGCACAGGTGTCTGAGTCGTCACCTCAGTGTATATATACTGTATATTATTTTGAAGGTCTGTATTAAATTACCTCGTGTATGTTTTCTAAGATAGAGCAAGTGGGGTGATTTAAATATTTTTCATTTTATTTGTTCCTTAATGATGGTATAAACGTTTTTGGTATTTTCTACGTTCTCTTGAACTGGTCGCCATTTGTAATACAGTTATGGCACTAGGCAACATACTTGAGATTTGTTCTAACAAGAGTGTTGTACATTGTTAAAAGTACTATGTCAGGTTTAGTTAATTATCAGCCTCGTGGACGTGGTTATCAGCCTTGTGGACGTGGTTATCAGCCTCGTGGACGTGGTCATCAGCCTCGTGGACGTGGTTATCAGCCTCGTGGACGTGGTTATTAGCCTCGTGGACGTGGTTATCAGCCTCGTGGACGTGGTTATCAGCCTCGTGGACGTGGTTATCAGCCTCGTGGACGTGGTTATCAGCCTTGTGGACGTGGTTATCAGCCTCGTGGACGTGGTTATCAGCCTTGTGGACGTGGTTATCAGCCTCGTGGACGTGGTTATCAGCCTCGTGGACGTGGTTATCACCTCGTGGACGTGGTTTATCAGCCTTGTGGACGTGGTTATCAGCCTCGTGGACGTGGTTATCAGCCTCTGGGACGTGGTTATCAGCCTCGTGGACGTGGTTATCAGCCTCGTGGACGTGGTTATCAGCCTCGTGGACGTGGTTATCAGCCTCTTGGACGTGGTTATCAGCCTCGTGGACGTAGTTACCAGCCGCGTGGACGTAGTTATCAGCCTTGTGGACGTAGTTACCAGCTGCGTGGACGTAGTTATCAGTCTCGTGGACGTAGTTATCAGCCGCGTGGACGTAGTTATCGGCAGTAGGCGCTATCGGTGTCTTGGCGTGGGCCTCAATCTTGGGCGTTGGCGGAAGTTGAATCGAGGCGTGGGCGTGGGCGTAGGAGCTAGCGGGAATGTGACCTTGGCTGTGGGCGCAGCTGTATACGTGGGCGTGGAACATGTAACAAGCCCATACCTGTGGCCCACCCATGACAAGCTTCGAGAGTTACGTACAAGTTGCCCACGAGGAGGTCAGGTATTCTCTCTCTGGTAAAGCAACATTGTTACCTGTAAAGTACCTGTAGTGGGAGCGAAGGATTGTTGGGGAGGTTGTGAGAGTTTTCCTAATCTTTCAGTCCCCAACCCTGGAGCCCCAGCCTCTAGTCCCGATTCTTCATCGAACCCCCCCCCCCCCCCCCATTCGTTCATTGACCGGGCTCCTCGTCTTGTGGTTTAGTGATTACAATCTTCATTACAGTGACACCTGCGTGTAGTCTGAGCTGCTACAGCAGCAACAAAGGTGTCAGTTGCAGCGTGACTTTGCTGTCATCACCTGCCCTTCATTTATATAATTACATCTCTGTAATAACACTGCAGAGGTGTTCATTACAACAGAGTGACCCAGCCGCCTCTCCCTCCCATGGGTCTGACCTTTGACCTAGACCTCTGACCTACTTTCACCAAAGTTCTGTTATAGGGTGAGCGCTGCGCAAGAAAATCCAGTGTTTTCTGTGGAGACATTCTGTCAGGATATATTCTCTCTATGAGCGAACACTAGAACAGATATATATTAGAAAATGTTTCAGTCCTGGGACTTTGATCACTTCTGAGTCGTCCAAGGACCGAAACGTTTCTAATAAATATGTCCTAGTGTTTGTCCATGTGTCTTTCTAAACCAGTTTGTTGGTATCGATTATCGGTATTCTCTCTCCCATTCCATCCTGCCTCGCATGGCCTTGTATAGTATGCAGAGGAAGAGAGGCGTGTCCATCAGGGGATAGCAACAGATTCAAGACTGGCACTGTTAATGTTACGGGTGCTTTATATTAGTTGAGAGAGCGTGTTAGTGTGTTTGATGGACCAGTGTATTATTACTGGAACTCGCCTGGGTGAGTGTCAGCAGACAGGAAAGAAAAATTTTGTCCCATTATTTTTAGTTACCGGTAAAGCTTTTTCGCTGTTCGGGAATCAGGAGTGTTTTGTAGATTCACTGAGTTGTGCTTATGTTTGCCTAATCTGTCTCTGTCAAATCCTCTAATCAATTGTGAGCCGAAGACAGAGTAGCAAGAAGTTGAGAGGGCGAGACATAGAGCAGAAAACCCAGGCGGTTTTAGTAAGGTCGGAACAGTGAGTAAAGCATAAACCTTGGTAATAGATACCGACAGATTAGTTTAGAAAGGCATGTCAGCAAACACTAGGACATATTTATTAGAATACGTTTCGGTCCTGACTCCTGGGACCTTGATCACTTGATCAAGGTACCAGTACCGAAACGTTTTCTAATATGTCCTAGTGTCTCCTCACGTTTCTTTGTAAACCAGGGAGTAAAATGCATAAGCAGGAGAAAGTGGAGGAGGAAAGGGAAATCTGTTGGGATTGTACCGCCGTAGTCTTTGTCTTCAGGTTTAATTCCTATAATCTCTCCTCGTATTTCACGTCTCTGAATGCTCCCGCTGCCTGGTCCACAACCAGGCCTTGTGGTGGATCAGGGCCTGATCAACTTGGGTGTTACTGCTGACCGCACGTAGTCCAACAAATAAACCACATCCCGGCTGATCCGGCACCGACTTTAAGTATCTGTCCGGTTCCCTCTTGAAGGCAGCCAGGGGTCTACTGGTAATTTCTCTTGTGCCTGGTGGGAAGCTGTTGAAAAGTCTTGGGTCCCGGACACTTATTGTGTTTTCTCTTAGTGTACCAATGGCGCCCCTACTTTTCATTAGGGGTATTTTGCACCGCTTGCCCCGTCATTTGCTTCCATAGGGAGTGTAGATTATGATGTATCTCTCTCGCCTGCGCTCCAGTGAGTACAAATCGAGTGCTTTCAAGTGTTCCCAATAGTTAAGGTGTTTGACGGAACTTATATGTGCAGTAAAGGTTCTCTGTACACTATATAGGCAATTTCACCTGCTTTGAATGGAGATGTTAATGTACAGCAGTATTCCAGCCTAGAGAGAACAAATGATTTAAAAAGGATCATCACTGGCTTGGCATCTCTTGTTTTTGAATGTTTTCATTTTCCATCCTAACAATTTCTTCGCAAATGTGATAGTGGCACTGTTGTGATCTTTGAAGGTGAGATCCTCAAACATTACCACTCCCAGGTCCTTCACGTTGTTTTTCAGCTATTGTGTGATTAGAGTTTGTAGTATACTAAGTTCTGGTTATTATCTCCTCTAGTTTTCCATAGCGGAGTAGTTGGAATTTGTCTTCATTGAGCATCATATTATTTTCCGTTGCCCATTTAAAAACTTAGCATAGTTATGTCTTGGAGGTTTGCCGTGTCCTCAGTGGATGACACGCTCATGCAGAGGATGACACGGTGCTATGGTTTACATCTCTGTCTATGTCTGATATGAGGATGAGGAACAGGATGGGGGTGAGCACTATGCCTTGTGGAACAGAGCTTTTCACTACGGCAACTTCCAGTTTAATTATGTTTACTACTACTATTTGTGTTCGATTGGTTAGAAAATTGAAGATCCATCTGCTCACTTTGACAGGTATCCCTTCAGCATGCATTTTGTGTGCTGTTACACCATGATCACACTTGTCAAGGCTTTTGCAAAATCTGTGTATACTATATCTGCATTCTCTTTGTCTTCCAGTGCATCCAAGGCCATATCATAGTGGTCCAGTAGTTGTGAGAGGCACGAGCGACGCGCTCTGAACCCATGTTGCCCTGGATTGTGCAGTTTTTGGGAATCCAAGTGGTTTGCAATCATGCTTCTTAGCACTCTTTCAAAGATTTTTGTGATATGGAACGTTAGAGCTATTGGTCTATAGTTCGTAGCTAATGCTTTCCGGCCACCTATGTGGAGTGGGGCTATATCCGTTGTTTTTAGTGACTGGAATTTCACTCGTGTTTATGCTTCTTCTCTATAGCATACTTAGGGCCCACGAGAGGGGTTTCTTGCAGTTCTTAATTAATGAACACAGAGTTCCACGAGTCTAAGCCTGGGGCTGAGTGCAGGGCATGTTGTCACTGGCTTTCTCAAAGTTTAGTGGATTTAGGGTATTGTCAGAAGTTTGGTATACATTGACGGAGTTTTGGAGCTCATTCATGAAAAAATCATTTGGATTGTCGATCTTTAGATTGATTAGTGGCTCGTTAAACAAAGAGTCGTATTGAGACTTCAGTATCTCACTCATTTCTTTGTTGTCATGTGTTTAAGTCCCATCCTGTCTGAGCAAGGGTCCGATACTAGATGTGGGTTTTGCATTGCTTTTTGCATATGAAAAGAAATATTTTGAATTTCTTTCACTTTTACTAATCGCTTTTAGCTCCTGTCTCTCCTGGATCCTGTATGAATCCTTTAACTTAATCTCGATACTCCACTTCTTTGGTCAGCTCTTCCTCTTCCTGCCAAGTATCAGATAATCTAGCGTTCTTGAGGAGCTCGGTGTGTCGAGCCAATTCTGCCTTGAAAATCACTTTGGCCAGATTCTTCCTCTTGCAAACTCCCCTATTCTCAGAAAATTTGCCAGCTGAGTCGTGTCATCTCCTATTGCTTTCATGATGCTTTCAATTGCTTTTTTCTCCCCTTGTCTTCTTGCTTCATAAGTTTCCCCTTCAACTTCCTGGAGCCCATAAACAAAGACTGATCTCTACCTTTCATTCTCCCACTACATATCCCTATGTATCGCCTGATTTGATTTAGTTGCCTCCATTGCAGCTTTCCTTTCTTCAGTCTCTTCACTGTCTGTGTCCCTGAGCCCAGTGGTCTGTCATTTTCCATGCTTAGCTTTCCCTTGGTACTGCTGTGGTCTGTTAGGGTCTCTACGTATAGCTTAGCTCTTTCATTTTCTACAGTCCCCTCGATTGTTCCTGATGTGATACTCTTTTTTTCATGGGCTCCTTGATGGTCTGATAGGGCCTCTGCATACAGTTTGACTCCTTGTTTGTGACTGAGGTAACAGTTTCTGAAGTCATGCCCACATTGTTCTTTAGTGCTTTAGGCTGTTTCAGATTTTTCAGTTGCTTTTCTAATCTCTGTATCTTAGCCTCTGCTGCTGTGACTTGCATCTCCCACGTTCTGCTCTCTGCAGGTATCCTTTCCTCCATTTTCATGCTAAGCACTTCTAGCTTCCTTCCCCACTCATGTTCCCTTTTCATGAGCTCTGCTACCCAATCTTCCTTTGCAGACTCGTCCTCCAGTCCCCTGGTTTTCCGTCCTGCTCTCTGGCAACCCATTTTTTTTTTTGGTTGCCACAGAATGAAAAACTATGTATTTCTGTGTGGTTGTTTCGTGGTGTGTTTTTCTGAGTGTGTGTGGGAGGGGTGGAAGGAGGGAGAGGAGCAAGCTGGAGACAGTGGGGAAATGGGAGAGAGGTGGGGAGGGGAAAAAGGGGGGAGTATGGGGAGAGAGAGGAGGAGGGAGAAGCAAAGGGGAGAGACTGGGAGAGGGAGAGGGGAAAAGAGGGAGAGGAGGGGGGAGAAGGAGGGTGAGAGAGGGGGATCATGGGAGGGAGTGAGATAGAGGTGGGGGAGGGTGCAGGGGGAGTGTGTGTGGGGGGGGGTCTGTATATGTGGGAATGTGTGGGTGTGAACGTGTGTGTACTCGCCTAGTTGTGATTGCAGGGGTCGATTCATAGCTCCTGGCCCCGCCTCTTCACTGGCCGCTACAGGGTCACTCTCCCCGCTTTATCATACCTCTGCTTAAAGCTGTGAATGGATCCTGCCTCCACTACATCGCTTCTTGTGTGTGTATGTGTGTGTGTGTATGTAAGGTGTGGTGGATAGAAGAGTATGTAATCAATATAGTATAAGTGGGAAGCCATGTGTGTGTGCGGTGAGTGTTGTTGAGACACACATGGTGAAGTCTTGGCAAGGTCCCAGCACTCGTGTTGTGCTCTCCCTCATGTCACTCCTCTTGCAAGTTACAACTACTCCTGCCTCTGTTTTCTAACCACTCTCTTATCTTAACTAGGCAACCCTAATTTTCTTAGAATATAGGGAGTTGATTTATTATTTGAAGAGTTACAATGTTGGGGAAGAAATATAAGGAATATGCTGATGGAGAGAGAGAAGACTGGAAGCCGGCACGCTCATAATAGTTACCCACTAAGATATTTTATACATCGTGCAAGACACATCACAGCCGCAATAAATAATTTTTAATATAATTAATTGATTTAAAGCAAATTACTGAGTCTCATTTCCCAATATTTTTTTCATTTTTGATTGAGATTTTTTAGGGGCTTAAATCACTTTTTGTATGCACTGAGCACTGTGCCCAATGGTTAATAATCTGTGGCTGCCCGCGCTATCAGTTCAAGTTGATGCCCGGAACACATTTGCACCCACGGTGAAGTAAACTAAAAAGAAACTAAGCAGTCATACAAAAGCCTTACTAAACTCTTCTTGTTTGTGGTTTATAGGGCTACTTACAGCATACACCGTTTTTGAGCCCTAGCCTTGCTAAACCTTGTTTATTACTGCAGTGTCGTTCTACATATTCTTGCATTGATTTAATGACGCCAGACGGTCGAAGTTCTGCACTTTGAGTATGGCAAACAAGACCATGGAGCATGGCAGAAGCGGTAGCTCCTATGATAGCCTTATTTCTTAACGTAAGTTGGTCGGTGAACTCTTCTAAGAAACGTAAAATGACTCTTACACTGTGCTATGTCAGTAGCAGACAGGTGCAAGATCCTGCTGTGAGAGGCGATGCACTGATGTGCCCTTAATACTGCTGCAACCTGAAGGTCGAGACTCCTACTGAAGGAGGAGTTGATTGGTCTTTAAGGATGGAGGAGTGGAGTAGTCCTTTATGAAGGAGGCATTTCGTTCCTCAGCAGGTTCTTCAAGTATTGAGGGACTGACACGCGCTGCTCCACACCTGGTTCTTCCTGCCTTGTTTACATATTACACTTCGTGATATCCTTTAAGTACTCTCTCTCTCTCTCTCTCTCTCTCTTTCTCTCTCTCTCTCTCTCTCTCTCTCTCTCCTCTCTCTCTCTCTCTCTCTCTCTCTCTCTCTCTCTCTCTCTCTCTCTCTCTCACTCACTCACTGCGCCTCTTTATTCGGTAATACGTTAAGAGAGATTAACCTAATTGATTACATTAGTTGCGATCCTTACATCAAAGATTGCCGAGCTGAGACTGACACACTCCTCACACGACACAACACTATACACCACACACCGCACTATACACCACGCACACAATACACTACACTATATACGACACAATACTATACACGACACTTAAAACACTATAAGCGACACACACAACACTGTACACGACACAATACTATACACGACACAATACTATACACGACACATAACACTATACAACACATTATACACGACACACACAACACTATACGATACACTATACACGACACACACTACATATCACACTATATATCACACTATACAAAACAGTACTATACACGACGCTATACACGACACATAGCACTATACACGACACACACACTATACACCACATTGTACACGACACACACTACATATCACACTATTATCACACTATACAGACAGTACTAATACACGACGCTATACACGACACATAGCACTATACACACACACACACTATACCACATTGTACACGACACACATATACATCACAGCTATACACGACACAATACTATACACCACGTTATACACGACACAACACTATACACGACACACAACACTTTATACCACGCTGTACACGACCACACACTATACATGACGCTATACACGATCACACTATACACCATACACATGACACTAACACACATTGGCACTGTAAACAACACACATGGCACATAGCACGACGCTATAGCACACCAATATACCTTACACATGACACTAAAACATGGCACATACACGACGCTATACACGACACACACTATACACCATACACATGGCACTGTAAACAACACACATGGCACTATACACGACACGCACCACACTGTAAGCACACATGGCACTAACACGCAACGCACCACACTGTAAAAACACATGGCACTATACACGACGACGCCCACACTGTAAACCATGACACTATACACGACACGCCACACTGTAAGCACACATGGCACTATACACGACACGCACCACACTGTAAACATACACATGACACTATACACGACACCACCACACTGTAAGCACACATGACACTATACACGACCCACCACACTGTAAACAACACACATACCTTACACGACACGCACCACACTGTAACACACATGACACTATACACGACACGCACCCACTAAACAACACAGCAGACACTATCACGACACGCACCACACTGTAAGCAACATTACACATACACGACACCATAGCCACACTGTAAACAACACACATGATCACTATAACGACACGCACCACACTGTAAACAACACACATGCACTAACACGACACGCACCACACTGTAAACACACATGCACTATACACACACGCACCACACTGTAAACAACACACATGCACTATACACGACACGCACCACACTGTAAACAACACACATGACACTATACACGACACGCACCACACTGTAAACAACACACATGGCACTATACACGACACGCACCACACTGTAAACACACACATGACACTATACACGACACGCACCACACTGTAGCACACATGACACTATACACGACACCACCACACTGTAAACACACACATGACACTAATACACGACGCACCACCTGTAAACACACATGGCACTATACACACACGCACCACACTGTAAACAACCACATGACACTATACACGACACGCACCACACTAGTAACACACATGGCACTATACACAACACGCACACACTGTAAACACACACATGACACTATACACGACACGCACCACACTGTAAGCACACATGACACTATACACGACACGCACCACACTGTAAACAACACACATGACACTATACACGACACGCACCACACTGTAAACAACACACATGACACTATACACGAACAGCACCACACTGTAAACAACACACATGACACTATACACGACACGCACCACACTGTAAACAACACACATGGCACTATACACGACACGCACCACACTGTAAGCACACATGACACTATACACGACACGCACCACACTGTAAACACACACATGACACATACACGACCGCACACACTGTAAACAACACATGGCACTATACACGACACGCACCACACTGTAAGCACACATGACACTATACACGACACGCACCACACTGTAAACAACACATGACACTATACACGACACGCACCACACAGTAAATAAATATATCTTTAGCTTGCTCCAGGGGTCTTCATCAAGGAGTTAGGAGTCGCTTTCCACTTCCTCGGGTCGAACCTATTTTGCCTACCATTCCCCAGGAGCTGTATGACCCCTACGAGTGCAGTGCTTTCCTATCAGTAATAATAATATTGTTATTCGTTGCGAATACGTCGAGACACTATGATTGTTATAATCATGGGGAAGCGCTAAAACTGTAGGGGCCATAGAGCGCTTGGGAATGGGAGATAACCGGGTATGATAAATAACAAAAAGGCACAATACCGTGACTGGAACGATACACAAATAACCCGCACATAAAAGAGAGAAGCTTACGACGACGTTTCGGTCCGACTTGGACCATTGACAAAGTGGACCGACTTGGACCATTGACAAAGTCACACTGTGACTTTGTCAATGGTTCAAATCGGACCGAAACGTCGTCGTAAGCTTCTCTCTTTCATGTGCGGGTTATTTGTGAATCGGGTATGATCTGAGGAAGAGGAGGGTAGGTGCAGTTCCTGGGATCAACATGACGGTGGACATCTTCATCTCAGGCAACATTGGTAACTTATGCCTTATACACTGATTTATTATATAATTGCTGGGTAATTATAATGATATATGAATGCTGCTTAATTATAGTGATAATTATTTAAGTACTGGATGATTATAGTGATTATTCCGTGCATAATTATGTGGAGCCCTTGTAACTTCTCCTCTCTCTCTTCTCCACTCCTCCCTCTCTTCTCCACTCCTCCCTCTCTTTTCAACTCCTCCCTCACTTCTACACTCCTCCCTCTCTTCTCCACTCCTCCCTCTCTTCTCCACTCCTCTCTCTCTTCTACACTCCTCCCTCTCTTCTCCACTCCTCCCTCTCTTCTCCACTCCTCCCTCTCTTCTCCACTCCTCCCTCTCTTCTCCACTTCTCCCTCTCTTCTCCACTCCTCCCTCTCTTCAACACTCCTCCCTCTCTTCTCCACTCCTCCCTCTCTTCTCCACTCCTCCCTCTTTTCTCGTCTTTCCTTCATCTCTCCTCTTCTCTCCATTACCTTTTTACAGTCTCTCAGTTCAGACTAATTCAACACTGTGATCCATCCTGTGTGATGGTGTGTGACAGGGTCACCCATCCTGTGTGATGGTATGTAACAGGGCCATCCATCCTGTGTGGTGGTGTGTGACAGGGTCATTCATCCTGTATGATGGTGTGTGACAGGGTCACCCGTCCTGTGTGATGGTATGTGACAGGGCCATCCATCCTGTGTGATGGTGTGTGACAGGGTCACCCATCCTGTGTGATGGTATGTGACAGGGCCATCCATCCTGTATGATGGTGTGTGACAGGGTCACCCATCCTGTGTGATGGTATGTGACAGGGCCATCCATCCTGTGTGATGGTGTGTGACAGGGCCATCCATCCTGTGTGGTGGTGTGTGACAGGGTCATTCATCCTGTATGATGGTGTGTGACAGGGTCACCCGTCCTGTGTGATGGTGTGTGACAAGGTCACCCATCCTGTGTGATGGTGTGTGACAAGGTCACCCATCCTGTGTGATGTGTGTGACAGGGTCATCCATCCTGTGTGATGGTTGTGACAGGGCCATCCATCCTGTGTGGTGGTGTGTGACAGGGTCACCCATCCTGTGTGATGGTGTGTGACAAGGTCACCCATCCTGTGTGATGTGTGTGACAGGGTCATCCATCCTGTGTGATGGTATGTGACAGGGCCATCCATCCTGTGTGGTGGTGTGTGACAGGGTCACCCATCCTGTGTGATGGTGTGTGACAGGGTCACCCATCCTGTGTGATGGTATGTGACAGGGTCATTCATCCTGTGTGATGGTGTGTGACAGGGTCACCCGTCCTGTGTGATGGTGTGTGACAGGGCCATCCATCCTGTGTGGTGGTGTGTGACAGGGTCATTCATCCTGTATGATGGTGTGTGACAGGGTCACCCGTCCTGTGTGATGGTGTGTGACAGGGTCATCCATCCTGTGTGATGGTGTGTGACAAGGTCACCCATCCTGTGTGATGTGTGTGACAGGGTCATCCATCCTGTGTGATGGTGTGTGACAGGGTCATCCATCCTGTGTGATGGTGTGTGACAGGGTCATCCATCTTGTGTGATGGTGTGTGGCAGTGTCATCCATCCTGTGTGATGGTGTGTGACAAGGTCACCCATCTTGTGTGATGGTGTGTGACAGGGCCATCCATCCTGTGTGATGGTGTGTGACAGGGTCATCCATCTTGTGTGATGGTGTGTGACAAGGTCACCCATCCTGTGTGATGGTGTGTGACAGGGTCATTCATCCTGCGTGATGGTGTGTGACAAGGTCACCCATCTTGTGTGATGGTGTGTGACTGGGTCATTCATCCTGCGTGATGGTGTGTGACAAGGTCACCCATCCTGTGTGATGGTGTGTGACAGTCACCCATCCTGTGTGATGGTGTGTGACAGAGTCACCCATCCTGTGTGATGGTATGTGACAGTCACCCATCCTGTGTGATGGTGTGTGACTGGGTCATTCATCCTGTGTGATGGTGACAGGAGAACACTGTCAGTGCTCACACTATCTAACTATCACATAGTGTAGCAGCACACTGCTCGTATATTCAATTTACTTACTCCATAAACTCCTCCCCGTCTCCACCCTCACTCCATTCTCTCCTCCTCCCACTCTTCCCCAACTCCACAACCTGCTCGTAAGATACTGTCATCCCTTGAAGGTGTTGGCAATGTGCTAAACAGGGATACAGGTCACCAGCATTAAGGTTGAAGCTCTTCTTAGTTTCCTCTGGAAGGAACGCCTTTACGAACAGCTTAGAAAGAGCAGCGGTCAAGAGGAAGGGAGTGTATATAGCAGGGAGAGCTAGAGAAAGGGCAGGAATAGTTAGGAGTAAAGAGCAAGGAAGAGTAGAAAGCTGTGAGCGGGATGAATCCAAAGACTACAAAAAAGGAGCTACCAGACTCCCGGACATTACTGAGGTTTAATCTGGAAGGATTTGCATACCTTGACACTGGCCATTCTCTCTCTCTCTCTCTCTCTCTCTCTCTCTCTCTCTCTCTCTCTCTCTCTCTCTCTCTCTCTCTCTCTCTCTCTCTCTCTCTCTCTCTCTCTCTCTCTCCCCCCCCATTACGCCACACTTCTGATTCACTTGTTTTCATCAAGGCTTCTGGGTTAGTCTTAGATTCCTGTCATGTTATGGTTAATTCATGTGAAGAAAAGATATAAACAAATAACCCTCACATAAGAGGAGCTTGAGACGACGTTTCGCTCCAACTTGGACCATTAACTAGCCACATACATGTTTCTCTCTCCCTTGTGCTAATTGTTTGTGTATTGTTCCAGTCACGGTATTCAGCTTTTATATTTTATATATTAAAGAACTAACTTTTACTGGGACAACCTTTCGCTCTGTGTAGAGCTCTACTCTCGCTCTGTGTAGAGCTCTACTCTCGCTCTGTGTAGAGCTCTACTCTCACCTGATAGAGTCCTACGCGCAGAAACTATCTTCAAAATAAAGCTTATTTTTCGACCTGATTTTTTTTTTCACATCGTCAGTATGTTTCGCCTTTAGTGGGACTTTCTTCAACTATTTCATTAAGTCCCATTAGAGGTGAAACGTTGTCAGATATTCACCCTGCTTGGTAACTTTGAATTACCAGCGCTGAGATAGTTTTGTACAGTCATCTACTATGTCCTCAACATCTGAAAACACTGACCTAAGTGTGTGTCATGTACAGTGTCCTGTGACGTACAGTGTTATATATATATATATATTATATATATATATATATATATATATATAATATATATATATATATATATTAGGTACCACCTCTAAAACTGTTATAGGGACCCTCATCCTCAGAGAAAAGAATAAACTTGCTTCAGGGAAAACTCAAGGTTCTCCCTGAAGCTGTTTGAGAATTTTCTCCTACCACCCCCTATATTTTATATATATTTTTATTTAAAGACAAAATACATTGACAAAACATTCACAAAAATACGATAGAAAGTAAAACAACATAGGTAACTCAGAGCTACATCTCGAATACTTCGTCCAGCTCCCCGGCGGTGGGCCGTGTGACCAGAATGCTGCAGGCATTTCCTCTCTGGATCGCAACACTGAGTCTCTGAAAGAGGAAGCTGGTCGCCCTGTGGTCCTTGGTTTCTATGATGAGCTTTTCACCCAGCTCTATTAGGAACTTTAGAGCACACTTGCCCCATGCTCCAAGGGTCTCCGACCCTATATATATATATGTGTGTGTGTATGTATGAACGAGGGATGTCAACGGCAGTAATGTGTTTAACCAAGTGAAAATTTCGAATTTTAAAATTAGGTTGGTAAGTTGGTTGACTTCAGTACCTCTCATATAGATGATGTAACAGCAGTGTAATATCCTGTGAGAATAAATTTGGCCAGTGCTTCAGGAATTAGGCACGAACCAGATTACTTTGTGATGGTGGCCATCAGAGCAGATTCTAATGAAATTTGGTTCATTCTTTTTGCTTCCTTGACAAGTAGACAGGCGTTGAGGAAGATCGTCAGCTGGTCATCCGTGTTGAGGTAGATAGTAGAAGCGTTGTACGTGTTATCTCTGTGGCAGGTACTGTGGTAGGTACTGTGGCAGGCACTGTGGCAGGTACTGTGGCAGGTACTGTGGCAGGTACTGTGGCAGGTACTGTGGCAGGTACTGTGGTAGGTACTGTGGCAGGTACTGTGGCAGGTACTGTGGTAGGTACTGTGGCAGGTACTGTGGCAGGTACTGTGGCAGGCACTGTGGCAGGTACTGTGGCAGGTACTGTGGCAGGTACTGTGGCAGGTACTGTGGCAGGTACTGTGGTAGGTACTGTGGCAGGTACTGTGGCAGGTACTGTGGCAGGTACTGTGGCAGGTACTGTGGTAGGTACTGTGGCAGGTACTGTGGCAGGTACTGTGGCAGGTACTGTGGTAGGTACTGTGGCAGGGACTGTGGCAGGTACTGTGGGCAGGCACTGTGGCAGGTACTGTGGCAGGTACTGTGGCAGGTACTGTGGCAGGTACTGTGGCAGGTACTGTGGCAGGTACTGTGGCAGGTACTGTGGCAGGTACTGTGGCAGTACTGTGGCAGGTACTGTGGTAGGTACTGTGGCAGGTACTGTGCAGGTACTGTGGCAGGTACTGTGGCAGGTACTGTGGCAGGTACTGTGGTAGGTACTGTGGCAGGTACTGTGGCAGGTACTGTGGCAGGTACTGTGGCAGGTACTGTGGTAGGTACTGTGGCAGGTACTGTGGCAGGTACTGTGGCAGGTACTGTGGCAGGTACTGTGGCAGGTACTGTGGTAGGTACTGTGGCAGGTACTGTGGTAGGTACTGTGGCAGGTACTGTGGCAGGTACTGTGGCAGGTACTGTGGTAGGTACTGTGGCAGGTACTGTGGTAGGTACTGTGGCAGGTACTGTGGCAGGTACTGTGGCAGGTACTGTGGCAGGTACTGTGGCAGGTACTGTGGTAGGTACTGTGGCAGGTACTGTGGCAGGTACTGTGGTAGGTACTGTGGTAGGTACTGTGGCAGGTACTGTGGTAGGTACTGTGGCAGGTACTGTGGCAGGTACTGTGGCAGGTACTGTGGCAGGTACTGTGGCAGGTACTGTGGTAGGTACTGTGGCAGGTACTGTGGCAGGTACTGTGGTAGGTACTGTGGCAGGTACTGTGGCAGGTACTGTGGTAGGTACTGTGGTAGGTACTGTGGCAGGTACTGTGGCAGGTACTGTGGCAGGTACTGTGGCAGGTACTGTGGCAGGTACTGTGGTAGGTACTGTGGCAGGTACTGTGGTAGGTACTGTGGCAGGTACTGTGGCAGGTACTGTGGCAGGTACTGTGGTAGGTACTGTGGCAGGTACTGTGGCAGGTACTGTGGTAGGAACTGTGGCAGGTACTGTGGCAGGTACTGTGGTAGGTACTGTGGTAGGTACTGTGGCAGGTACTGTGGCAGGTACTGTGGCAGGTACTGTGGCAGGTACTGTGGCAGGTACTGTGGCAGGTACTGTGGCAGGTACTTCAGTGTTCGTTGATCCTCATGTTCAGATACTTAGAAGTTTCACCAGTGTAAAACTTGTCACAGTTTTCATACAATCGCAAATAGACGATCTTAACAATTCTGAGAGGAAATTGTTGGCGTCACTACGCTACCTTACTCCGAGAAAACTTCCTCTCATTCCACGTGTTGCTACTCTGGCAACATTGCATAACTCCTGATGACGCACGGAGACGTGTGAAAGATCTTGAGATGAAGACTTCCATCTCCTGTGGCTTGTCTTGCATAAGGTGTCATGTAGACGCCACATTGATGTCGTAGGATATTGTTTGCGTTGTAACTAACTCCTGTGTTGTTTTAGGAGCCATTGTGGCGATTCTGATGTAGAATTTTCTTAAGGATTTGGAGAGGTTATTTTATGTGTTGTTGACAGGTAGAACCATGGTATCTGCTGCTCTTGTAATCTTTTCTACCAGTCTATACTGTCTTTTCAAAGTTCCTTTCCTCAAAATCTATCTTCATCACCATTTTGGATACCGTTACATTCTTCTTGTTTTGTATCTCTCCCGTATTCCGTAATACTATTCTTTTTTCAAATGGTCTTAATAAGATAAGATAAGATTTCGTTCGGATTTTTAACCCCGGAGGGTTAGCCACCCAGGATAACCCAAGAAAGTCAGTGCGTCATCGAGGACTGTCTAACTTATTTCCATTGGGGTCCTTAATCTTGTCCCCCAGGATGCGACCCACACCAGTCGACTAACACCCAGGTACCTATTTGCTGCTAGGTGAACAGGACAACAGGTGTAAGGAAACGTGTCGAAATGTTTCCACCCGCCGGGAATCGAACCCGGGCCCTCCGTGTGTGAAGCGGGAGCTTTAGCCACCAGGCCACCGGGCTTTAAGTACTTCTTTCAGTACCCTTACGGGGTGGCTGGAGGCGCATAACATTTAATTTAGGAGGCAGTGTGTGAAGGGTGTGGCTGTTGGTCCCCAGCGTGGGAGTTTGTGGTGTAGGATGCAAACATGGAGCGGTTCCTGGCGTCAAGCGTAGCTGCCCACCAGTAACTTTCAGGGGGAAGGGGGTAGAGAGGAGGCTGATTACTCGCAGGTCTTGTAGCGGAGTTTAGGCCAACCAACATCAAGAGGCGTAGATATATCTTAATGTAGTGGAGTGGGTGTGGTTGAGGAGTGGGTGTGGTTGAGGAGTGGGTGTGGTTGAGGAGTGGGTGTGGTTGAGGAGTGGGTGTAGTAAATAGTGCAGCGTGACTGTGTGTGTGTGTGTGTGTGTGTGTGTGTGTGTTGTGTGTGTGTGTGTGTGTGTGTGTGTGTGTTGTGTGTGTGTGTGTGTGTGTGTTGTGTGTGTGTGTGTGTGTGTGTGGTGTGTGGTTGTGTGTGTGTGTGTGTGTGGTGTGTGTGTGTGTGTGTTGTGTTGTGTGTGGTGTGTGGGTGTGTGTGTGGTGTGGTGTGTCCCCGTGTGTGTGTGTGTGTGTGTGTGTGTGTGTGTGTGTGTGTGTGTGTTGTGTGTGTGTGGCTGGGGTGTGTGTGTGTGTGTGTGTTGTGTGTGTGCTGTGTGTGTGTGTGTGTGTGTGTGTGTGTGTGTGTGTGTGTGTGTGTGTGTGTGTTGTGTTTGTGTGTGTGTGTGTGTGTTGTGTGTGTGTGTGTGTGTGTGTGTGTGTGTGTGTGTGTTGTTGTGTGTGTGTTGTTGTGTGTTGTGTGTTGTGTGTGTGTGTGTGTGTGTGTTGTGTGTGTGTGTGTGTGTGTGTGTGTGTGTGTGTGTGTGTGTTTGTGTTGTGGTGTGTGTGTGTGTGTGTGTGTGTGTGTTGTGTGTGGTGTGTGTGTGTGTGTTGTGTGTGTGTGTGTGTGTGTGTGTGTGTGTGTGTGTGTGTGTGTGTGTGTGTGTGTGTGTGTGTGTGTGTTGTGTGTGTGTGGTGTGTTGTGTGTGTGTGGTGGGGTGTGTGTGTTGTGTGTGTTGTGTGTGTGTGTGTGTGTGTGTGTGTGTGTGTGGTGTGTGTGTGTGTGTGGTGTGTGTGTGTGTGTGTGTGTGTGTGTGTATGTGTGTGTGTGTCTAACCACCTAATTGTGATTGCAGGGGTCGAGACTCAGCTCCTGGCCCCACCTCTTTACTGATCGCTGCTAGGTGTGTGTGTGTGCGCGCGAGTGCGTGCGTGAGTGAGCATGGTACACGCATTAAGAATTTATAATAGACTAAAGTAACAATTGAGTGGTGTGCTGCTGGGTCTCCAACCAGCGGTCTGATGAATCGTCAGAATGCCAGTAACCCCCCCCCCCCCTCCTTCCCCCTCCCACATTCTCTCTCGCACTAGTCACAATAGGTTGAAACAGGTGCATCAATCCTCACACGAATCTTGAACAATGAATACCTGGTATAATATCCAGGCTGTCTTAGTAACTAGTACTTACGGTAGGTTCTCTCTCTCTTATGCAAACTCTGATATACCATGTGCTTGAATATCGTATTTCAGTAATAATAATAATTATAATAATAATTGTAATAGGTGTCTAACATATGATTTTCTTTACCCACAGGTGAGTTTCTTACACCATTCTACAGCTGTAAATGTAAGTACATAGTGTGTTTATGTATAAATGTATGGACCGCGACCAGTGTTCACACACACACACACACACACACACACACACACATATTCATGGAAGGCAAATCCTGTGTCACAAACCTTTTGGAGTTTTATGACAGAAGACACGAGAGAGAGGGTGGGTTGATTGCATTTTCCTGGACTGCAGGAAGGCCTTCGACACAGTTCCTCACAAGAGATTAGTGCAAAAGCTAGAGAATAAGGCGCGTATAACAAAGGGCACTGCATGGAACAAAGAATGCCTGACAGGAAGGCAACAACGAGTCATGGTACGTGATGAGATATCACAGTGAGCGCCTGTAACGAGCGGGGTCCCACAAGGGCCAGTCCTAGGACCAGTGCTATTTTTGGTATATATGAAAGACTTGATGGAAGGGATAGATTCAGAAGTGTTTTTGTTCGCAGATGATGTCAGTTATTGAGGAGAATTAAATCAGATGAGGATCAGGCAGGACTACAAAGAGACCTGGACAGGCTGGACACGTGGTCCAGCAACTGGCTTCTCGAATTCAACCCTGCCAAATGAAAAGTCATGAAGATTGGGGAAGGGCAAAGAAGACCGCAGATAGAGAATAGGCTAGGTGGCCAAAGACTGCAAACCTCACTCAATGTGAAAGATCTTGGGGTGAGCATAACACCGACACGTTTCCGGAGGCATACATCAACCAGATAACTGCTGCAGCATATGGGCGCCTGGCAAACCTGAGAATAGTGTTCCGATACCTTAGTAAGGAATCATGGAAGACACTGTACACCGTGTACGTCAGGCCCATACTGGAGTATGCAG